>PVJO010000987.1:0-194721 GCA_004026905.1 Hystrix cristata
CAGGGCAGGGAGAGGGAGAGGAACAGGGCAGGGAGAGGGAGAGAGAAAGAGAAAGAGAAGTTGCAGGCAAAGAATTACATCTTACTGTGGCAACAATGCTTAAAATAGAAACTGCTGGGGGTCAGGGATTTAGCTCAAGTGGAAGAGTGATTGCCTAGCAAACACAAGACCCTAAGTTCAATACCCAGCACACACACACACAAAAAAATTGCTAGAAAGGGAAACTTAAAATTTAAAATTATATTTCCCACTTTTTTCTAGAAAATATTACTTCTTTTTTTATTGGCTAAAATTATTAATTATCACAAAGTGAGCAAAAAATTGCATCAAAGCACTAAGTCAGGCATCTTTGGCAGAGTGCTGGGACATCTTGGTTAATTTTATCACTCTGTAAATGATGTAGCTCCTCTGCGACTGAGCAGAGTTGGACTCAGTCCACGTGACCTGGAGTATTCTGAAATAATGGAAGTATTTTCCTTTCATTCTGGCTCTAACAGTCAGTGTCAGGACTGAACTGATGTGGCCTTTCAGGTCTTAACAATCTCGTGCTTTTTAGCCCTGTGATAGAGAAAGATGAACTTGTCCGTTAGAAAACTGGTATTGGTAGCAACTGTAATTCATGTCTAGTCATCTACTCTATCTTTTATTAGGGTGTGCTCCAGGGTCTTTCTCCAATTTCAAACACCCTTTATACTGATAGGATTTGGGCATATATAACTTTCCTCCTCAAACTTAATTTTCTTTGAAATTTGACAGGGCAGCAGAATAAGGGTCACATTCTCCAAATTATCATGTAACTCTTTTAAAAACCACCCCCCAGGAATCACCATTAAACTTTTCAGCACCTTGAGCTATATTTCACTGACAGGTACACGCAGCCCTGCAGTCTTCTGCGGTCTTCTAAAAGTCACTTTATCACTTAGATAAAATAGATGTCATTAGAGATCATTCTACATAGCCCTGAGAAACAGAAACCTTAGTAACCTTCTGCTTTCTAAAAAAAGTTGCCAAAATGTGTTCTTTTCTCCTTTCTGAGTAACAACGATTTTCTTTACATTTACTCCTTATTCTAATCAGAGGCTCCAAAGAACTGTGTGGAGAAAAATACCAGGATCGCATTCATCTATAGTACAGAAGTTGGGTTTTTGTAAACTAATTCTGGGCTGTGGAATAAAACCAGTGAACTCTGTGCATGTTCTTAAACACTTCTGAAGCATCTTTAAAGAGTGCATGCTAATATATGAAGACTTATCTACATGGTAACATATTTACTCTTAATAAACTATTATTCCAAAAAGTTGTAATTAGAATGAAACACAAAGGAATTGAAAGGGACTCTCAGATACACCTAATCACATTCTTAGAGTCATACTTTATAACTGTAAAAGAGCCACGCTAATTCCACTTAAGACATTATAAATCACTCTGATTAGCTGGAGGATTTCAAAAATACTTGTTATTGTATAATTTTAAAACTTACACAGATTCGTTAACACAGAAATTGAAATCAAGTGTCAAGATCTTTATTAGAACAAAATTATAAGGCCCTGATCTATTATAAAAACTCCCTTTCATGATTAAGTGTCGAGTTCCAGGGGAACCGTCACCCCTTGACACACTCTCTTGCTTCAGCATTCTTTTGAGCACTCTGACAGTCCATTAGGTGCACATCTTAGCTTTCAAATCCTTGGCTTAATTTTTGTTAAAGTAAACTCTAAAAAAGCCACAACTTGGGCTTTTCCCAGTGTAAATTACTGAGGTATGATTTTGAATAAGCAACTACTGGCTAGATTCATATAAGCAAGTCATAACAAGGATTTGTCAAATGGTTACACAGCTGTAGTCAACATTTCAATTTTAAAAGTATTCACCTAGCATTTTATAAATTATTATGACAAAATTTTCAGTACACTGAAACTAAATATAGTAAAACCAGCCATGAACTAGAGGTATATAAAATCAACTAAGCATTCTAATTAAATATAAATACATTTTAACAAGCAAACTGAAACAGAAACATCTTTCAACAAATACAAGAACTCACTTTTACAATATGACTTGTTCTCGAAAAAGTTATTATAATATTTAATTTTAACTGGAGCACAAAGTGAAGATACAGATTTTTAAATATCTTATATTTCTTTTTATTTAGGGATAGTATTAGAGTACTTGAAAATCTGAAAGGAATATAATAGGTAAACCTCACTGCCTCCCAAAAAATATTAAAATTAGTAGCAAATATATTGACCAGTCTCTTACTTAATAAAAATCGAGAGTTTATACTGTGGCTGACATATGAGTGAATAAGCCAGCAATAATGTAGACCTCTGTGGTGCTTATGTACTATCAGTGAAGACAGAAATGGGGAGAGAAATAGTTGTACAGCACACACAAGAACAGATTTTTTAAAAAGATTACAAAATGCTAAGAGAGTATCAGAGGATCTTAACTAGTACAAAAAGTCAAGTGAAACATTCCTGGGGAATTAACGTTTATACTACAGACTGAAATATCTAAGGAAAGAAATATACAAAGCAGAGGGAACGTGGTGTGCCAAGATCTGAGGGCAGGAATTCCTGCCATTCCAAGAAAAGAGACCACTAGGAGTGGAGAAAAAGCAAAGGAGAGGCAAGAGACGGCTGGTGGAGAAATGATACTGTCAAGAAACTTTCTGGGATGTGAAGCCACTAAACAGTCTGGGAGATTACCAAATCTGCCTGCGAATGTGTTGAGGATTTCTGCATCTCTGTCCACCAAGGACAATGGGCTGTGAGTTTCTTTTCTTATAGTACCCTTACATGGTTTTGTTAGCAAGATAGCTAAATGAATTCGGAAGCTTCCCTTTTTGGAAGAGGTGGAGAAGGATTGGTATTATTAGTTCTTCTTTAAATGTTTAGTACAATTTAGAAAAAAAGTCATCATGGCCTGGGTCTTTCTTTTTCCATAGCTTTTATTAATGACTCAATTTCCTTATTCGTTATTGGTCTGTTCAAATTTTATACTGCTTTATGAATCTGTCAGAGTAGACTGTACGTATCCAAGAATTTGTTCATTTCTTCTAGGCTATCTCGTTTATTCATGTATATTTGTTCATGATAATCTATGATTGTATTTTTGTAGCATCAGTTGTAATATGTCCTTTTCCATTTCTGACTTTGAGTCTCCACTTTGAGTCTCCACTCTAGCTAAAGATTTATTGGTTTTGTCTTTTTAAAAAAACAACTCAGTTTCATTGATCTTTTCTATTGTTTCCATGATTTTACTGAATTGTTCAATATTATTTTCTTGACGCTCACCGAGTTTTTCTTTTAAACAACTATTTTGAATTGCACATCAGGCCATTTATACAACTCTGTTACTTCAGGTTAGGTAAGTTACTGGTGCTTTTTTTTATTCTTTAGGGATGTAATCGTGCTTCCCTGATTATCCTTGATCCTTGTCTGGGAAATTCTTTTACCAGTCGGCCTAGCCAGAAATCCTGGGACAGCTGTCTGGACGGCCCCCAACAAGGTGATGCTGAAGTCCTGGGCGAGGACAGCCCACCACGCCTCGGTCTGTGGGGTTGGATCTGCTGTGGTGGATTTGCTGATCGGGTGTCTCGAGCGGGCCCGGGGCCTGGACCCACAAGGACAGGGCTAGAGCCTGAGTCCATGGGGGAGAGTCTCGATCTTAAGTCTGCAAGTCTAGACCTAGACACTGAATCCACTGAAGTGTGGTGCCACAGGAAGCAGCCTGGAGCCTGGGCCTGGAAGGGCCAGAATTTGGTGTGTCAGTGAGACCTTACAGGCTAAGTCCTTGTGAGCTGGCCTGAGTCCGAGGTCTCCGGGGACAGTCTGGAGCCTAGTCCACATGGGCAGCCTGGAGCCTGGGCCAGTGAGGACCAGCACAGCACAGGGATGAGCCTGGATCCTGGCTCTGCCGGAGCAAGGGGACCAGAGGCAATGGCCTTGAGGATCAGACCGCAGGGACGGGCCAAGCACTGAGCAGTTCCGCACCTGCGTCCTCAAGGGCAGCTTGGCGTCCAAACCAATGGTGCTGACCTGGCAGTGAGGCGGGCACAAAATACAGCTATGTGGGTTGATCTGGCTTTGGGGTCATCTAAAATGCAGCAGGCCTAGAGGATGGGGACTTGAGGGCAGGCCTGAAGTCTGGGGCCACTGGCTTAAGCCCAGTGGTCAGACAGACCCAGATGTTGGCACTGAAGGAGCTGGCCTGACAACAGGCTAGGCCTGGAAAGCTCTGTCCACCAGTACTGGTCTCAAGACTGGAGTCTCGAGGGGCTTCCCAGTAGTGAGTTTCACTAGGCCTGGCCCAGTGCTGGGGAACAGAACAAAGACAGGTGCTCACCTTCCACCTGAGTAGAAGGTGTCTCTGTCTGAGCTCTGTGGACTGGGTTGGGGGAGGGCTGATGTAATGCAAAGCTGCCCTTCCTACTCTAATAAAGGTCTCTTTTCTTCCTCTAGGCTTCACTTGGGAACAGTTATCTCTCACCTGGTTTCCTTAGCTCTTGTGAAAGTATTTGTGAATACTTATGCACATGAACAGTTGTTCAAATGGGTATTTCTACAGAAGAATACATGTTGGAAAGACCTATTCATTCTGATTTCCAGTTTATTTTTCCAATTATTAATTCACTGAGGGTTACTGTAAAAAAGAAATACTGATAAAATGTTTAATTCACTCAATTTTTGCCAGACTCTTTTCTGTTTAAGCAATGTCTTTCCCACCCATCTGCTGTTACACATTCACTGCACTCTGTTTACTTTAACTCTTGTATCTCACTGCAGTGTTCTACCTTCAGTGGGTGTGTAAAACAATGGAACACATTGAAGAAAGGGCAATTCAGGTAGCTAAGTCTCCTAGACACGAATTCTGTGATTTTTCTCGCCATTGCTGATCATCCAAACACTTCATGATTTTTCTCTAATCCAACCCTAAATACTCTCTTCTCTGAATCACAAAAAATAAATGGGAATTTTGCTAGTTTAACTATTTGACTGCTTCTCTACTGAATTTCAGCTAAGCAACCATTTAATTATGTCTGGCCTCACTGCTTTTCCCGGAATCTGGAATCTGCCATTTCTGAGTACGGTGCAGTCTCGAGGCCTTACCCACTTTTAATTAACTCTCCACTATGTACATATGGTGGGCTGTTGCTTCCTCTTCGAATATGACCAGCTCCTTCTACAACTTCTCATATTCTTTGGCCTACTAAGAGTTTTCTGATTTCTTTTCCAGCATAGCTCTGAACTGAGTTATACAAGATAGACTTATTTGCTGTCCTACCTAGGGCTTTGAGATAGGCAGACAGATTACTGTGGGTGCTTGGCTCAACCGAAGGAGCAAAAGAGCTCTAATTTTCTTCTCAACAAATAATTTAATATGAAGTATAAGTTTAAATTATAAAAGGAGATAAAAATTTTCTTCTTATAATTGCAGTATTCTGAAAACTACTGTTATTAGTGTTAAATTAGGGAATAAAACTAATGTGTTTATGTTTCATTATCTCTGGATTCTGTTTTCACAATTTCTAATTAAATAACATTAGAAATTCACCTTGGAATCTCTTCATCATGGTATACACTAAGAAATATGTATATAAAACTGTAAAGCTGAATATTATGTAGTAGATGAAAGAAGAGCTAAGGAGTCTAACATGAATAAAATATGAAGGGGTAGGAGGGAATATATGTGGGAGAAGATGAAATATGTAACGTGTCTAGAATAGAGCTGAATGTCAGATCATCTCAGGGGAAGGTTACAAAGGAATACTGACTAGGTGTTTGATGTTTTTTGATTAAAGTATGCTCTTTAAAGTTAATATAGGCCCTTTACATGCAGTAGTGTACAGGGCAGAAGAAAGACTAGACCCGAGTTCTAATTCTGCCTCTGCCATTTGACCTTAGGCCAATTTATCTCCTTATGAGCTTTCTCATCTTTCTAATCATTGTCATCTTTTTAAACTTTCTCATCTGGAAACTGAGTTCCCTACCTCGAAATTTCCTTATAGAAATTAAATGTGTTAATTTGTGTTTGTAGTTTAGAACAGTAAATAACACACACTGTACGATCTGAAGTGTTGGCCATTACTATTGTTATTATCAGTATTACAACTGCTAAGGATTCAATGACATATTTTTGAAACTGAGTAGTTTAGAAAAATTACAAAGATCAGAGATTTTAAAAGACCATAAACTCCAGGCAGATAGAATTTTCTAGAAAATTCTAAGTTTCTTGTCCTAAGCCAAAATTTTGAATGGTAAATATTATTTAAATATTATTGGCATAGTGTATGAGATGTAAATTATACAAAATGATTTTGAAAAACTCAATATCCTTACTGAAATTTAAGGTCTTCTTTATTTTATATGTTAATTATCGTCTATATTTTCTTATGAAATAACTGACCAAAACATTTACTTCTAGTATACCTATTACTAGAATCTATTCAAAACTACTTTTGAAGAAGAAAAGGTCTGTTTACTTTACAGTCACTAGCAAGTTGTAGTATGTTGGCGTTTTATAATTTACTTAAACAGAAAAAGTTTTATACTTCATACCAGCTCCAGATTAGCAATCATTTTATTGATGGGTCAAAACAATGTTTAAGCTATTATCAAAACTTAACAAGAAAAAACCCTCCCGTGTGTCAAATGGTTTTCCTTCCTTATTTCAGGTATTAACCAGCATTTGTCTATGTAGTAAACCTATTATGAGGCATAATTATCCTGTGATACCTCTTAGTGACTCCAAATAAGAAAGGAGCCGAAAGAAGCTTTGAGAGCTGTAAGCGATTGATGACCCGTGCAGTATGTGTTGGTGGGATGGCTGTTTCATATTCTAAAACGAGCTGGGGGGAGATCAGGAGCACATGCTAACACGCTCTGTTCTCACAGCACGAGCCATGGATTATTAAAGTAGATTTAATAATCAAGTTCTAATTTTGCATTCCAGAAATCTAAATACCACTTAACTCCTACAGAAATTAGTAAAATCTGAACAGGAATGTTATGTCTAATCACCTTACGTAAGGCAACCCGGTTATCGCTGCTGACAACTTACATAAAATGATCTATTTCTGTGTTTGATTAAATTGCTCCCATTCAGTGATACAGTTTTCAAAATCAAGGGAATTCTTCAATCTAAATATTTTCTACTTTATGTTCAAAGTAGTAACCCCCCACCACGATTTATCAAATAGCTACTTAGCCTGAGGACATGAAATCTATATTCTCTTGAAATATAGATTATCTTATAATATATTCTAAATATTTCAAGATAATTTATAAATACCTGGCCTAAAGGGTATAATCCTTTATTCATCTACAATGCTATTTTCTTCCAAGTCAAAAAATGCACACACTTTTGAAATCAATTAGTCATTTTAAAAAATACTTTATTAAGAATATCTTATTTTAGGTACATCGTATGAGTTAAAATTTACCCACCCGATGCAAATTTTTCTGGTTGTAAAAGGAATACATGGTGATTGAACACACTGCACTTTAAGTAAAGAGGAAAAAAATTAAAATCACCCAGAAATAGCCATGATATTTAAATATATTTGCTTAAAGTACGTATCATTAAAGCTAGCCAGATATATAGTGTTGAAATCTTACCATAGATACAACTGTGTCCTAGTTTTGTTCTTTTCACTTACCATTTTGTAGTGGTTATCACCTATGCTACTGAAAATTATTTTCAAATATCCTTATTTGATTGTTAATAATATTCTGTTACTGGATATTGCAACAATATAGGTTTTTTCCCAAATATCTCCAATTTCATGCACCATTCATATGCTAAACTTCCTTAAACCAACTTGTCAATATAATATGGACAATCTACATTTTGACCACACTAATTTGGGATTCCACCATAACCAAAACTAAAATACCCAACTTTATATTCATTATTTAATTCTCTAATGCCTCTCACCTTCCTGTGTTTTTCCATAGTGCCTCTCTCTCCTCTTCTCTCTCCTTCTCCCAGACACACACACACACACACACACACACACACACACACACACACACACAGAGGCACCCCTCTCCAATCTCAGAGCCTACAGACCCTCATTTACGTAGACTCAGAAGCTATCAAGCTGAGTTATCAACTAATCCCTCTCTTGTCATCCTCTGCCTTTGATTCAGACAAGGCCAATTCTATTTTTTCAACATACCAAAATTTTATCTATTGTTCCTTATTCCCACCAGTTTTGGTTTTCCAAGTCTCTAATATTTTAAAGTTGAATTACTTCAGAGTGTCCTAGAGAGCTTTTCTTTCTCTGGCATTGCTCAAATTACTTCTTATCTCCACACTGTACTCCAAGTAATTTTTGTAAACCACAAATCTACTTAGGTCATTCACATGCTCACTTCCCTACAGTGGCACTATCCACGACCCCACATTCAGGATCATGTCAAATCCCTGAAAATGTTTTACTATCATTTGTCCTACTAGCTTCTTCACTCTCATCCCTTCTTTCCACCTCTTATCCAGACCGTACTAGGAATACCAACATCAGGAGGAACACCCTTCCAAACTTGTTTAGTGTGCTCCACCCCAAAATTTATGCCAATCCAGAATTTCAGAGTATTATCTTATTTGGAAATAAGGTCTTTAAAAATATAATTAGCCAGAGATATTGAGACTAAAATCACACTGACTTTAGGATGGTCCCTAATTCCAATGCCTGCCGTGTTCATAAGAGGAGGAGAACATTCCGAGACACACAGGGAAGAAGGGAAAGCCTGTTCAAAGACTGGAGCCGCGCTGCATCAAGAGAAGGAACACCGAGTCACCAAAAGCTAAAGAAACAAGGAAGCATCTTTCTTCATAAATGCTGACAGGAGAGAGATCCTCCTGATGCCTTAATTTGAGACCTTACCCTCCATAACTGTTAGAAAACTAATTTTTTCTTTTGTTTGAAGCCATGGAGTTTGTAAATTTTTTGTAACTGTAGCTCTTTGAAACAAACTCATTCATCCTAGATTTCCTGCAATATACTAATGCTTTCGTTTCAGTTCTCACTAGACTGTAAGATACACACACAGCAAAGAATAATTCAGTTTATATTTATGTTGATCTCATCAATCCAGGATGATCACATCTACAGATCTTCAGTTACCTGAGTAAATACCCTGTTTACAAATAATTCCATATTCACAAGTACTAAAGGTTCAGACTTCAATACAAAATGTCAATTGACATTCTCCACAAATATTTTGTTAGAAAAATAATGAGGCTGAGGATGTAGTTCAGTGGCATAGCATCAGTTTTGCATGTCTGAGGCTATAGGTTTAATTCTTAGTACCAAAAAAAATTAATAATAATAACAAAAAAGTCAACAAATAATACATATAATGTTGCAACAGCTTGCTTTAAACAGAAAAACCAGATAAATAATAAAATGACATAGAACAAAAGAATGTCAGAAGTTATTTTTAAAAAATAGGCTTTTGTTCCTATTTTCAATTTTGTTTTAGGCATTTTATCATTTTTATAATAAAACTATGTTTCAATACTCAGTAACAATAAAAGCATTTTTAAGGTTTCAGGTTTTTTTGGAAATGATGGGAAAAATATCAGCAGTCATTTATTCTTACCTGAATATGCCCAAATATAGCTGAAGGAATCTACTTGCACAACTTCGCAGAGCTCTGATTACACAGCTGCCATCAGAATCTTCCTTCCCTCCTGTGAATATGAGACAGAATCACATATAAATAAAAATAAAATTACAGTTGCACTTGGTAGACCAAATAATTACATTTACATGTAATACAGAGGTTATAAAATATCTCCCAAATTCTAGTTCTTGTGAAAGTTGAAGAAAGTATCATACAGTAGAAAAGCAATAATAAAATGTATAATTTTTCTAAAAAAGGAAAGTTACAGGCTGCTATATAACGGCAAACAGCGGTTGGACTAGATGATGAGTTACACATTTTTAACTTATAGATAAGTTACTACTACGGCAGGAAGACAGCCGCAGCTGACTACAATACGGGCTCGTTCCTCCAGCTGCACAGGTAGCTCAGTTCTCTCTCACCTGTGGCTAATCAGACCAACCACGTTCACACCCTGTTCACGATGAGTAAGAAGGCAGAAGAGAGTATGAGAAAGTGGAGATTCACTTTCGTTTTTATTGCACTTTGATTGCTAATGGAAAGGCATTTAGACACCTGTCCTTCTATTCATTACCATGATATATAACTAGAGCAGACACATCGACTGGTTAAGACTGTGGCAGGAAGACTGCAAGAAGATTGCAGGAAGATCAGAGGCTTTCCTAGGCAACTTACCAAGATTCTGTCTCAGAAAATAAAATTAACAAAAAGGGCTGGAATGTAGCTCAATGTGGCGTGCTTCCCTGGCATGCATGAGGCCCTAGGTCCAGTCCTCCATATAGGTGGGGTGAGGAGTCAGGGATTAGGAGACCTTTTTCTAACTGTTTTGTCCTAGCCTCCACAACTTGATAAACACCTGGATGCAGACACTAGCAATACCAGAACTACATTTTTACTTTCTTCAGTAACAGACAGAGGTCAAATATTATTTTATTCCTGCATCTGTGTTTGCATCTAAGTTATCTGAATTTCCAGAAAAATTATATTTTCCCATCTTAGGCACAGTCATTTTAAAAGCTGTTCATTTATTTGTCCACTCCTTTTTCTTTTTTTCTTTTTTTTTTTTTTTTTGGTGCTGGGGATCGAACTCAGGGCCTTGTGCTTGCAAGGCAAGCACTCTAACCACTGAGCTAAATCCCCAGCCCCTTGCTTTTTAACATAACTCAAGAAAGGAAGGAAAAATGGAGGGAGGGAAGGAAGGAAGGAAGGAAAGAAAGGAGAGGAGGGAGGGAAGAAGAGCAGGAGGGAGAGAGGAGGGGACAGAAGAGGAAGGAGCAAAGGGAGGGAGCAAGGGAGGGCGGAATTTTAGTTCAGGTTACCAAGGGGCAAATCTTCAGGTAACAATTCAAATGCAAGATGTTTATTTGGGAGAAGATCCTAGTAACCACCAGTAGAGAGAAAAGAAGTGAGACACATAGCGTAAGGCATCATACTAACAGACAGTACTATCAGGCAGCTGTAGGCAACTGAAGCATATTTTGGATCCGCAAATCTGACATCAGTGTAGAGTACACCTCTGATGCTATCTCACCGGAAGATCGCAGAGCTGGAATGCTACACTCCAGCTCTCATTCCTCAGTAGCTGAGCGCTGCTCCCAAGGGTGTTAACTGCCTGCTTTCTTTGCCAAAGTTGCCTTTGGTGGGTAAAGGATCCCTACGATAAGGAAAGGCAGGAATTGGCACCGGGAATTCTGCCATGTGAACTGCAGCACCAAGGGAAAAGGTCACAGATAGAAGCATCGCCAACACTATCTGCCATGGACACAGCGGTTTCAAAATATAAACCAAAATACGACAGTGCATATTTTAAGGCCACTTGCGGAGATTTCACTAATTTTATGGATAAAGATTATTTGCCCCCCCCGTGATGCTCTTGTTTATTAAATCACATGTATTCTCTTGGGTATTCCTGGATCTCACGGTGAAGATTCCATGCTTCCTATAAATGCAAACACTGTCCTGCTACGTCCGTCCAGGGCTAGAAAGAGATCTGCTCGTCTAGGACAGGGAGTTTCAAATCTGATGTATAGCAAAAAAGTAACCCTAAAACCACGTCATACTTCCCAAATTTTTTTTAATGAATCATGTTTTTCTTGTTTATTTGTCTTAGGAAAGAAAAGAGAAAAAAAGAGGGAGAAAAGTAGTTCTTTTTCAGAATAAGAGTAATTTTTCAGTGTAAGTTGTAGCAAATAGTGATTTTATAAGGCAAATTAGAGAGAAATTATTCAAGATAATGTAAGTAGCTACTAGCTGAACTAGTCAGTAAATTCCATTTTAAAATATTGTAACAAAGTAAAAAATTTCCTTAAAACAATCAGTTCAATTTAGCATGCCAGAGTTTTCGTCTCTGTCGCAGAATGACCAAGACAGTCTCATTGCAGTAAATACTTTTCCAAATGAGAATATCTTATGCAATATGACAGGATAAAGAAGAGTGTAAAAATATCCACAGCAAAACAGGAACAAACTCCTGCCTGTCTCTGCCTTCTTCTTGCAAGAAAATGTCACCGACTCTGAATCGGATCTATTGTTCCATGCCTGCTATGATCAGGCTTGTTCAGAGAAAGAATTCTGAAAAAACTTGCAAAAAATGAGATTGGCTTATGAACTGCTCCTTTGAAAACATTTTTAAAGTATAAAGTCTTGATTTCCAAATTAAACCACTTCTAAAACTTTAGTATGAATATAATATATTCAATCTGATACTGTTTTGCCACCATTTATTGTAATTCTCACACAATCTGAAGATGTGTAGGAAATTAGTTGAACACAATCACTCCTCTACCCAAACCTACATTTTTCCCAACAATACTAACTTAAGAAAAACACTAGAATTGTAACATGACTAGATGCATCAATCTGTTAGTGTAACACTCGTATCTTTTAAATGCTCCACATACAATAACACCAAACTAACCTACAAATCAGGCCAAAAGGTATTTGCACTTGTCATCAACTGACATAGAGACCACCATTAGCATGATAATAAAAGGTTTTCAAAATCATTTTTTCTTTTTTACTTAGGTTCAGTAACTTAACAATATCTCAATTTAACTTGCAAAATGCTGTAGAAAAGTTTACCTATATATGTATCTCCAACACACTCTAAAATTCAAAAGTAGACAAAATCAGATCTTTACCTCTAACTTTACATCCTTTCTTCTTTCTTTCCTTTGTTCGTTTTTCTCTCTGTGTGTCCTATTACTTTAGACTTTTAGTAAGTAAATAATACAATCTTTATTCTAATTGCTTAAGCCAGGAATGTGGCATTAATTGTTATTTCCTTTACCACCTATATGGAGTCAAATCAGAGTAAATTCAATTCGACTCAACACAACGAACTCCATTTTGTGTCCTCCTCCTGTCCATCCTTAGCTGGCCATGACTTCGCTAACGAGTCATCTGACCGTTTCACCCTCTGGACAAAGTGTGAATGCCTTAGTAATTCTTTAAGATGCATTCTCAAATGTTTTCACTACAGTCCTCTAAGCAAAGGTGAAGACATGGTGACTCAGGGCGACTGTCCTCAATGACTCGGGGCAATCATTCCTGCGCATTGCAGTCTTTTCGTTAGGTTATTATCATAGCTACATGCCTACACTCCAAGGAAGTACACTGGAGAAGTAATTTAGCTCATTAATATTCACTGCACATCTACCAAATGCCCAACTGTCTTAGTCTTTAATGAGAAGGAAGATGTCTACACCGCCTTTTGCCTTCACCAGTGTAAGAAGGATTACATTCACGGCGGGGTCAGGTACTGCAGGAAGACTACACAGAAGTTTCAGGAAAATCTTCCCGAAGAGACGGAACCCGAGAACCTTCAGTCACAAAGTGTTCAACGGGAAGGCTGGGAAAGGACATATTGGGGGAAAGAACATCCAAAGCAAAGGCTCAGGAACAACAACAAAAAAAAACCGAGAAAGCAGCATGGTAACTCAAGGACAGACACATGGCAGTGATAAAATGAGACAACGCAAGAAGGCCTGGGACTGCCACGCTGGAAAGTGTGGATGATACCTTAAAGGGGATAGAAGTAAATGCAGGAAATGGTTGCAATAAGATCCATGCTTTAGGAAAATCGTGCTGCAGTGTGACTCTTACGAGACATGGAGGGGATGCTCAAGCTGATTACAACGTCTTACACATCTGTACATATTCATTACATGATAATACAAAATAGAAACAGACTCAAGATACTCATTTGTAAGACAGGACGTTAGAAAAAGTCTTGTGACTTAATTTACACAGGAGGAGGACCAGACAACTCCGAGGATGGATTTTTCTGCTCCCGCAGGTATCTGGCAGCACCCGTTATTTTTCCATATGGAGTCTAACTTCCATACTAGTGATGGCGAACCTTTTAGGGACCGAGTGCCCACCAGCAACTCAAAGCCCACTTATTTGTTGCAAAGTGCCAACACTGCAATTAAACCTGAATACTGAGGTTTTAGTTCAGAAAAAATACCAAGTCTACATTAACACCTTTTGTCCTAAAAGAAAAACAGAATAACACACATGCCATAGGCTTACCAACACTGTACGCCCTTAGCTCTCAGTATGGAAATAAAAAGTGATAGTGATGAGACAAGACAAACACAGAACACATACATATTTTAAATTTATCAATTTGAAAACAAATTCAGTCTAGTTCCTTTCACTGTATTTGACATGGGCTTCTAGAAGTCTTTTGAAACTGTAGCAAAGGACCACCATCCAAGCAATTATTTCAAGAAAGTAAAGATATATGTTTATATGTATTCATTATAGAAAATTTGAAAATGTAGAAAATTGTAAAAGTAAAAACATCTGTATTAAACTAAAAGGTAATGTATAGATTATCTCTCTACTGTTCTCTTTTTCTAAAACTAGAATTGAACTACATATGCTATTTTTTTCTATTTTTACTTATAGTACAAGCATATTCCTATATTATTAAGTACATCCTCAAATAAATACTTTAATACATCCTGTAACTTTTGGGGGGCTATTCTCATATTCCACATTTAAGAGTTTTCCATTTTTTATCTATAAAACACTAGATCTAAAGCAGAGTAATATAGTGATTAAAAAGCATGATTGTAGCTGGCTTGGCAAATACTGTAAATTTGATTCTGAATCTCTCACTACGGGCAAGATTATCCTCAGTCTTCTCATCATACGAGCTAACACAGTGTTTATTTGGGAAACAAATGACTTCAAAGTTTGGAAAACACTGAAAGTACTGAATATGGCTAAATACGTTTCCTGTTGTATTTTATAAACCATTGCTTAAAATGTGATTACCAGACACAAAAGTGTGGAAATTACTGGATGGGGATCTGGGTATAATCAAAATAATCTTCCTGGAAAATGTGATAGATTATACTCCCAGAGCAGTGGAAAAGTATGCAAGTTTTTCCTCAATCTCCCAATATTATGCATATCAAGATGCTAAAAGTTTATTTTAGTTCAACAGGAAAACTGGATTATAATATTAAAAAAAACTGGCTCATAATATTGTTGCTGCTTTGCATTTCCTTGTTTGTATATTATTAGCTTTTGCTCATTTTCTTCTATTAAATCTCTTGTGCACTTTTCAATTTTTTAATTGTACCATTTATATAATGAAGTATATGGAATGAGAGATAAGAATTTTGTTTTGTTTGTCTGTTTTTTTTTTCTTTTTTCCATTTTATTTTCTCAAGTAACGAGAAGACATTTTAAAATTACTTTTCTAAAATTTAAATTCATAAATTTTTATTCTAGAACATTTTAAAAGACACTAAAACAAACTAAAAGGAAATAAGTGAACAGCCAAGAAATACTCATTATTATATTTACTTTCAAGTTTATGGGTACTAACACACGCATACTAACATTTTAACCACAAGAAAGTACTATTTTTTGTCAAATTTTTTCCTACTATGATCTAAGTTTCTGCACACTTCAGATACACTTTTAAAGTATGATTTTTAATGGCTGTAAATGTTTCAATTACACTGATCGATAATTAGAGGAAACAACAGAACATAGTTGCTAAAAATCTCAGTTTCTGGAATTACTACCTCAAGGGTCTAATCAAGACTACACACCAGCTGGGGACTATGGGCAAGTTATTTGAATTCTCTGAGCTACTCATTACCAAAGTTGTTAAAGAATTTTATCGAATTAGTGCTTAAATTTTTATCTAGTATGTTTTATAGATTTAATGAGGTTTAATCCTTTGTGTCTTTTTCTTTTTTTTTTTTTAAACAGAGTTTCACTATATAGTTCAGCCTGGTTCTGAACTCAGTATTGTGGGCCAGGGTGGCCTCAAATTTATGGCAACCCTCCTGCCTCAGCCTCCCGAGTGCTGAGATTACAGGCTTGCAATATCACACTGACCAATCCTTCCTGTCTTATCATAAAACACCACCAGTACAGTTTCAGGCTGTGAAGCTTTTAAGAACAGAATTTTAATGTAATAATTCCCCACATTTTTAGCCCCTGATTTCCTTCCTTCCCCCTTCCTTCCCTTCTTCCTTCCTTCATCTTATAAGATGAAAATGGTAAGACCTTACTCTCTAACTTAATATTTTTAGAATATTAAAACATTCAGGTGATGAAAGAAAATATCCATACAACACCTACGCCAGAAGCTACCCATAATTTTTTTTGGTTGTTTTTACTCTTTTACTCTTAATTTTTAAAAAGCTCTATACTACTACCAAAAGCTGTAGACTCTGTAACTATATTTCAGTTTTGAGGAAAACAGAGTACCCGCTCAATTAAGGCCCTTATTAAGCATTTTTGTAAATAGACACACAATAAAGAATGTTCAAATGAAGGAAATCATGAATCAGTGGTTGATTCCTTAATTAAAAGTTGGGCTAGAAAGCATTCATTAACTTGGACTACACAGAAAGTCATTAGTTTAATGTACCTATTCCTATGCAGTTTAATTTTTCTCATGAGAATATCTATGAAGTGTGTAATGTTATTTAAAAACAAACTTCAGTGAGCTGTAATTCAGTCTTCAATTTCCTGCACCCTAGTGGGAGAAGGGGAGCAAAAGCTTTATTAATCTTTGTCTTTATTTTTACTTTACATTATAAAAACACTTCAATACAACTGAAATATATTTTATATCAATATAATCCAGCACAAAAATACTGGGCTTGAAGTAATATGTACTTCAAACTTTTTATGTTTACATAAGACATAATACAGTCTCTCATCAAATTTTGGTTCAGGTATTATTATATTAATTATACCTTCACTTCTGTGGAAGACAATAAGAGATACATTCTTAAAACTATAAATAAACAGACTTAGAGATATGAATTATTTCATAAAGCTGACATGCAGTACGTGATGCAGAGCATTTTCTAATTTTAAAACTACACAAAGTAAATGATATCTCTTCATTACTGGTGAATTAGTATCATACATTACAATGCAAGCAAATCAAAAATTTCTTGATTCCTGAATGGAATTATTCCAACTCTAAAAAGCTACTGTCTTATTTCTTTGCAGCTCTGCACAAGGACAAGAGCTAAGTAAATCCTTTGTGTCCTACTAACTGGTCACAGAAGTTTCTAGAGTAATTATGTGCTTTGACACCTGGGCCGTTAACAGCTTTTCAGCTTTTCACCCACCACCTACAGACTTCACGACAACTAGGTGAGACCTGAGTGGTCTATTAAAAATAAAGCGTGAATTATCAGTACTTACGGCTTGTATCAGATATGTCGGCCTACAACTTCACAATAAAATCTCCCTAAATACCAGCCTTTAAATGAATAAAAGTTTGGCTTGAAAAAGTTCATTTTCACCACTGTTCTGTTATAAAAATGCTATGACTATTCTTCTTTTCTCTTAAATTGATTAAAATTTGTTATACTATATAAACATGAGTTGCTCCCCAAAGATACCTGATTCTCTAGAATTTTCTTCTCCATTTTCCCCTTCTGTAAGCACTCAATCTCAAATCAAACAGAATTCAATAAACTATAACCATTGGGAAAATAAGAAAACAAACCATGTATTATAAATACAGATTTGGATCATTCCCTTCTTCACTAACAAAAGACATAGTAGCCTCTAAAATAAATACAGAAAATGGCTACGAAGGACAAGTGTTACATTTACCAAACTGTGAACCTCTTTCTGTCAGCCTTCTCTCACATTTTCCTCATTGAAAACTTTCTTCTATCTCAACAAAACTTTAAAAAATCTCTAACTTTTTCAATTATTCTGTGATACATGAAGATAGTTTCCTATCTGTGAGCACAGAAGATTGTGACCATTTCATTTAAGTTTAATCTCCCAAAACCCAATGATATGATTCAGAGTCAATACAGCTGTCTTCTTCTTTATTCAGACTTATCAGAAGAATAAAAGGCAGTATCAATGTCAACATCAAAGGATGTTTAATTTCATCTGACAATTAAATACGCTACATGGAGGTTTTGTCCAAATAATCTGCAAAAATTGCTTCTCAGCCTCTTGGCTAAAATGAAGTATAAAAAATGTATAAAATACTTGGAACACGGTTCTTTCCCACATCTATTTCTCAAAAGAATTCACGTAGAACAGTATGTTCAATCACATCTTAGTCGCAAAAGATGTATCTCAGAAAAAATCATGGCTTGTCCTGAAAAGGTAAAATTTACATCCAAAATTTCCCTTATCCAACAAATCATACCAGCCTCTGCATTCGTATGTAAACTTTCACTGAGACATTTCAATGCTGAGCTATAGAAAATAAATCATGTACTACCAAGTGTGTCTAATATCCACACTGTGAGTAGTTTTAAAAAGTAAATGAGGCAAGAGTAGTCTTCCCAATTCTCTGAATCTGTTTATTAAGAGGAAAATACTAGCATTAATCACGGGCAGTCACAGCCCAGGAGAACTAATATCTAGACAAAAATGGGTAACTTAGTCTTCATCGCTTTTCTGCACACAAAAACACTTCAATCAGAACAACACACAATACAGCTAATGAGGACAATACTGCCCAGAGCACACCATTTTTATATTTTCTGTAACCATTTCCAGTGGAAAAAAAGAAGTAAAATAAAAGAACAAGCTCTTCCAATCTCATAGTTTGAAGGACAACGAAATCAATAACTTAGCTATGACATTAATGCATTTATTTTTCTCTACTAAATATGCCTGAGAGTTGTATGGGTAGCTTATAATAATCAACTATGCTATCTTCATGATTGTTCTTCTTCATCTCTGTCTAGTTTCATTCATCCAATGAACATTTCCCGAACCCCTGCCGGGACTAGGAATACAGATGAAGAAATTTAGTTTCTAATCTAATAGAGGAAATATACACAGAAACAAGTCATAACAATGTGTTTTACAATGCTGAAATAGATGTTAGTCTATTAAGAGCTTGCATTTAACTTAATTTCTAAGTAACACTGTACAAATTAAGTCAGCCTCTGATGACGATGGATTTGTAAGGTTCTTTTCGCTTTTCAAAATACTTTCACTGATATATTGACATGTTATTTTCAAAACAACCCTGTCCCATATGTAGAGGTGCATTTTCCTTCTTTTACCAAAGAGAAAATCAATACTGAGAGTTGAGTTAGTAGCGTCAGAACCAATATCACAACTTTATTTCCTTCTTACAAGCGGAGGATAGCACACTGTGTTTATATGCTGAAATCCTACGTGTTATTAATATTTGATTTGACCTTTCATGTGTGTGAACTTTTCATGATTTATTGATAGTACTAAAAAGGAAAATCTCTTACTCATTGTAGGTAAGGTGTAGTCTTATAAAAAACTTATTCTAAGCCAGGAACTGATGTCAAGTGAAATAATGAAGTTTATTCATTTTTCAAGTAATACCTGCCAAGAATATCTGCTACAAGAAAACACAGTATGAAGTTTGAAAGAAGGTAACAGATGTTTGCACAAATGAACACAAATTGTTGCCTTGTCAAGAAAACTTTAGGGGAAAAAAAAAAAAGAAAACTGTAGACTTCAAACGATTTACATTCTACCAGCTGTATTATAAGTACGGCAACCACAGCTTTACTGTATGTCCAAATTAGACAAAAATTACATTACTTTATTTTTACTTGGGACATAGTGAATGCCCAACAGATGTCTGAGAAGGATTTGGATGAGGAGAGGAAAGGAGAAAACCCTTATCAATAGGTCAGAAGCTTCACCCTGCCAAAAATCAACATGCACACACACACGTGCACACACGCGCACACACACACACACACACACGGCAGTTACACAGAAATGACACATACACTATTTGAAAGATAGCCTGGTCTGACATTTTAAAAACTCTCTGCCTTTAGCCAACATCATTTAGCATAACTCCAAGTATCTGCTTCAGGAATTTGCAGAAAAGCAGTTTGCTTAAGATACAGACAATGCTCTGAGATACAGTCTTTATTACTTTTTAAAACTGAACTACCTTACATACTTCCAGATGTCAACACTATCAGTTAAACCAGTTTAACTTCCTGGAAGGTTGCTCACATATTCGTAAGTGCCACCTGTGGGTTGAAGTAACCCATAAAGTAATGAACAAAAATTAAATTGGAAGGAAAATGTGTGAATTAAATGAGGAGATAGAAATAAAAGTCAATGAGGGCCAAAGAAAACATCAAAAACTATGTAGGAAATAGCTATTTCTCATTCATTGATGGCTCTGCTCAAAGCAAAAACACACTGAAGGTCAATTATGACAGGTCCCTCACCTGGATACTACAGGTCTGCCGTATACCGAAGTGACTTCTCGGTGCACTCCAGCTGGCCGGCTGTGCGCCTCCAGAACGCCTGCCGTTCCGATAAATCCCATCGAGGGGTCCTGCCCTCGCGGCCTCTTGCTGGCAGAATGGCCCACCCCAGGCGCTGAGCGTGAGAGCCCAGAATGAGCCCCTGGGCCAAGACCAGACTATCTGCAGCTTCCAGGGCAACCTGCTGGGCACACGAACAAAAGCCTGCTCGCACAGGACTGCAGGGAAACCCCTGAACTAAGAAGTTACCCTAGATGCTGAACCCATCTGTTGGTAGCTGGAGCAGAAAACAAAAGACAAGCAGAAAGGAAATGCTTTCCCCACGTTAGGAGGCAGTAGAAGTCATGAAGAAGACCGTGAGTGATCAGAAACTGAGTCAGAGAAACCACGCGGAGAAACGTGATCTAGGAGAACGTGTTTTTCCAATAGAAAAAGCCAGCCCGCAGGGCGCTGTATCCGCGCACCGGGACAGAATAAAGCCGGCGCCAGGGCAGGCGAGCGAGTCTGCAGTGAGAGCCGCGCTGGCTGCTCTTCCCCTCCGAATCGCAGTCCCTTTTCTGAGTTCACAGAAAGGCTGGAGCTTCTTCAGCTTGAACGTGGCCTTACAGAGGAGACCCGAGTCTGAACCGACAGAGTCTAACAGCCTCTCTCCTAAAAACAACAGCAAAATTTCATAATACACAACTCTGTGAAGTATTTTATATTTACTCTAGCCGATTATTATACTCTCAAAGAATTATACCGTTCCAATGAAAAGGGGAGAAAAGCCACATAAATCTGTTCCCATCTCAAGTCACTAAAAGGAGTACAGTATCCCCAAAAGATGCTCTTTATTTATAGGTATCTGTTCTTCTCTAGCTAATTCAGAAGCAAAAACGACAAACTTATGCTGTGATTTCTCTCTTTCTTCACAATGCAGCAAACATTTTCCTATGGCTTTTGTATTTCTAATACTCTGAAAACACTATGTGTATGTGTGTTTTTCTCTACTCAAGACTAAACTGAATGCATTTGTAGACTATATCCCTGTAGCAGAAAAATACATTCTTTTCCCACTTTATACAGTACTCAACACTAAGAAGCCCCACACATTTTTCCTAGATTACTCCTAGTTATATGGTATATTTTATTTTCTTTTATCATAAAAAAACATTAACTACAGAATTTTTCCCATTCTTACAAAATCACATCTTGAGGCTTGGGAGGAAAAACATAAGACGTGTAAGGGTAGAGAGAAGGTAGAAGGAGAGATGAGGAAGGGATGGAAAGTAGAAAGAAGATTAAGGAAAAGTAAGAAGACCCGAAGGGGAAAGGACAGGAGAGGCAGACTAACGGCTGCAAGTGTGCACACAGAACATGACCTATTCTCACTGCCCGTTTCACACATGAGCCCCACCCGCTCACACCTTAGTTAACAGCTTTCAGGGTAAGAAAGCACCAGCGGTGGGAACCTGACATGGTGCCGAGAAGGGCTGTTTGTCATCATCCAAAGCTCTAAAAGGTTCGCCGTCACTGCGAGACTTTTCCAGGTCTCATGCTCTGATGTGCCACTGTTCTCAAGAGCGGAGGGACAGTGCTCTTAGTCACAGCTTCCTCCTGCCCTGAAGCCAACCACTCTATTAAGGGACACAGGCGCCCACGTTCCTAACTCTGCATTCCTTCCTAGGCAGCTAACTGCTACTATCATGATAGCTGTTTCTGATATCTTGATCACATCATACTTTTTCACACCCTTCCACCAGAAACTGAAACTGGACAAATAAATTCCACTCACAGTGAGCCGGGCTACAAGAAGAACACCTGTTAGAGCCCTGGGAGTCTACATATTAACTCAGCACCTCCTGCTTCTCCACTCATGTGCCGCACCCACAAGCGCCCTCTGGTTTCATCTGGACTCCTGGAGCTAACCTATTTCCTCCACAGTGCCTGGAGCCAGTTCCGGGTAACCTTGGACCTGACGCTTCTGTGGAACTCATCTGTGTGTCCTGCGGCTGATAACACTCCCAGCACCTGCCTTTCTCCTCCATCACCCTGGCCGGTCCGCATGGACATGGCGAATGCCAGGATAAAACTGGAAGGAACATCATTCCAGTAATTAAAATGTGTTTGTTTAACCAGTATTTGTTGAATGTCACGGATATGTCCATATAGTAGTGATACAACATCCTCTGCCTTCACAGAATGCATGTTCTAATCATCTGAACTCAGAAACTAAAACTTAATTACGTATTAAAAGGTAACATCATTGTTCACTTGTTACCACAACAAGTATGTGAGCTAGTATCTACTGCCTAATGTAAAGAAGTATCTGGAATATCACATTGAAAAATAAACCAAAGAAGCACACACCCTATTTTCTTGACTAGGAGAAGCATGAGATATAAGAAATAAACTGTCGGACTGGGGATTTAGCTCAGTGGTTAGAGTGCTTGCCTCACAGACAGAAGGCCCTGAGTTCAATTCCTACCACCAAAAAAAAAAAAAAAAAACTAATTTTGGGTGCTGGGGATTTAGCTCAGTGATTAGAGTGCTTGCCTTGCAAGCACAAGGCCCTGAGTTCGATCCCCCGCACCACAAAAAAAAAAAAAAAAAAAAGAAATAAACTGTCCTATAATGCAGATTGTCTCAGTTACTTTCAGGGGACACAATATCCACACCTACAAATATACGGCCCACAGTCTGTAGAGGTTTTAGTGCACAGCTGGCTGCTCCAAGGCGGGACAGCAAGGCATATGGGGGTGAGCTGCTCACAGCACGGTGAACGGGAAACAGAGAGCAGGGAGTGGCAGAGCCAGGGAGGAGATAGACCCGCCTCTTCTGAGCAGACCCCACCTCCCAACAGCAGGTTGCCTGTAAGCCCCCATAATCCAGTCACCTTGCAAAAGTCCCACTTATAAATGCATGAGGGAAACATCTGGATATAAACCACATTTCACCCCGCCCCCAAAAGATCCGCTTGCATCTCTTTATATAAAATGCATTTAGTCCTCTAAGAGTTGCTGAAGTCCTAACAATTTCACCAGCGCTGCAAAGTCCAAGGCCAAAATCTCCTGTGAGACTCAAAGCAAATTCTTAGCTGTGAGCCCCTGTGAAAATCAGGAAGAAAGAAAGAGGGAGAGGAAGAGGAAAGAGGGGAGAGAAGGGGAGACAGAGAGTGAGAGAGAAAGTAAGTTAAAGTCTGCCAACATGTGAAGGGGGGGTACACATGCCCATTCCAAAATGGCAATAAAAACCAGTGTGACCAAAGCAAGACTGAAACCCTACAAGACAAACACTAAATCGAGCAGCTCCGTGTCCGGCACCTGCAGCAAGATGTGACAAGGTGACATCTCCAACTGGCTTGGTCGGCCCTGCCCCTATAGCACTGCGAGTGGTTACGGCCCTCAGGGCTTCTCTGCTAAGCTGGCTTTGCTCAATCCTTCCGGTTCTTCTCAGACATCCCGTGTCCTTGGTTTCTCCAGTACCCTGGGACCTCCCTGCACTTCCAGCTTCACACTCACAGCTTCACACACCGCCCTCTCAGGGGCACACTGCCTGGCCTCCCGGGCCTTCTCCTGCAATCTGGGTGGAAGCCTTCCTGACCTCACAACTCTTGTGTTCTGCATGCAGGTAAAACAGTGCCGCGTGGATGACACTAAGCTCCCCATCAGCTGGACCAGTAACGGGGCCATTTTGCATCTTGCTGGTGGCTGCAGAGGTCTCCAAATGCCCAAATGGCTAGGCGCGTTGACTGATCCTGTGCAATCAATTCTCTAAGCAGCCCTTGTCTAACAGCGTGCCCCGCAACTCTCTTCTGAAAGCAAAGTCTTTCACTTTGGCAGGCCAAAGGTGGCTGCGCTCCTTCCTGACAGGTCCTTACGCCGTTTTCTCATGTTGGCATGCTGCAACATAGTTGGCTTCTTTTAATGCTAATATTTTAGCAACCAGTCTCTCCTTCACTCCAACTTTGCGGGCCCCCAAGCTCGACCGGTGCAGTTTGCTCTTGATTCTCAGTGTAAAGTACCCATTTCACGGCCTGAACATCGAACTGCCTTGAAATTTCTTCCAACAGATTGACTGGTCTGCCTCCTTCGGTCTCCTGTAAAGTCTTAGGATATGGGCAACATCTGTAAAAACTTTCTGTCAGAGCATAATGCACATGGTCTGGGGTCCAACTGCCAGCAGAGTCCTTGTTCCCAACTGAAAGTTACTGAGCCTGGTCTCTACAGTCTGCACTTCTGACAGCATTCTCCTCTGCTGAGCCCCAATCAGATTCTTACGACAAAACCTGGCTTCCAGCCCTCTAGGGCTGCTCCTCCGGGCAGCATGGCCGTCTTTTCCACGCTCCGACATGAGCCTGTCCCAGAGGCCTGTGAGCCACATGGTCCCTTAGCATTACACCAACAACCTTGCCGCTAGTACCAAGAGCAGTCCTAGTCACTTTCGTCACTGAGACACAATACCCCACACTCACAACTCAAAGGAGGAGAGGTTTTATTTTGGCTCAGTTTGTACACATTTTAATCCACAGTCAACTGGCTCCAGGGCAGCAGCTTGTGGCAGAAGAGAGCTGGTCATAGCACAGAAGATGGGAAGCAGAGAGTGAGGGAGGGCAGAGACAGGGAGGGAGAAAGCATCCCCCGTGTCCCTCCTCTTTTTACCAGACTCTACCTCCTGACCACAAGTAAGCCATGAACCCCCATAATACAATCATCTCCTCAGAGTCTCATTTATATGCACAGGCTCTGGGGGAACATCTAGATATAAACTGTAACACAGATAAAGGGAAAAAAAACCCATAGAATAGCCTGTGTATTTGCAAACAGAGAAGAGAGAGAGAGATGCGAATGCCTTTAAAGGCGATGATGGAGAGAGAAAAGAGAAGCTTATTCAGATGCAGTAATGGATGACACTCAGTTAACACAAAAATATGTAGTTAACACTCAGGCATAAGCAAACATAACCTTGTTTGTTTTCTGTCTTGAAATTCATGTATCATGAACTTTATAAACCCCAGTCTCTCTAAGGGAACGTATTTTTGCCTTCTGTCTTGTCATGTAAAAGTTTGTTTTGTTTTTCCTTGTTAAATCCCAGTCACCATACAGTACAAAACTTCTAATCCAGGCCCTCTTTCCCCCTCTCCAAGTTCTCCTCCTGTGTCTCCTTCTCTTCTGCTATCTTTGTTTGCATAGTTGGTCTGGCTGCTGGAAGTGTCATAGAAAATTAGCTCAACTGATGGATATTCTTCACTAGTGCAGGAAGAATGGGTAGCTGGTATTCATCATTTCTTTCCCCGCTGGACTCTGCCATTCCCATCACTTGATCTGACCCTGGTATTGGCATGGAACTCACCTATTTATGTTCTGATTCCTTGTTCTCTGTGGGTCTGCTCAGGAGACATCCTTTGAGCTCTTTCATGCAGCACATTAGCAATCTCCAAGAGCCCATATGACAGTACTTTCATGGTCTTCTGACTTCCCAGGAGCAGAGCTCCTTCTTTTGTCTCATCACTGGCAAGCAGTCTCCATATCCCCCCTAACACAGGTGGCAGGTTGCTGGCGGGCCAACCAGACTTGCTCCGTCCTCAGGCCTGTGGACTCTGCTGCAGCTCCTTCCAAGGCCAGGTGAGGCCCACGAGAAAGTGGCATGTCCTTATCACCCGATGTCCTTCCCTCTCTTAACTCACTCTTCCTCAAGTACATTCACCCTTGGACAATTCTTCAGAGATTCTAGAAGACACCTAAACCGATGTGCACTCAAGGATTCGGCTTCATTTTAGTAAGTACTGGAGTCCCCAAGAATGTTATGCCTCCTCACAACCTGCCTGCCAGGTATGTTTTACAATGTAAAACGGCAGAAATAAAATTCTGCCCCACGGGTAACTATTATGTATTTTTTCCCCACCAGGAAAAACCAATCATAAAACCGATTCCACTAAGCTCTCTGAAGTCCCTGGCTTGTCATCTAACTCACTAGAAAAGCCCCTTACATGGGAGGTCGACTCCAAGGCAAATAAAATAGCATCTCCTCTCAAGATTATTAACTAACCTTTCCAATAGATCTGAAAATAAATTCTAGAACAGATCTTTTATTAAGGGAAGACAAGGGAATACATTTCTACTTGGAGTTGCAGACTGGCACACAGTTGGTGAGGCAGAAGTTCCCAAACAATATTTCTAGCCAGCTGCCTACCACTAGAAGCACTTCTTTTGCCAAGGAAAACATTCCTAATATGCTTTATGCTAACTAAACCATGGTGAAGATGCTGTCAAGAGTCAGTTTTGAAACCTTGTCCCAGCTATCTTTGGAAACTGAATCACAGACTGGAGTCCTTCAGCAATTATCTAAACACTCCAGATGTGGAAATCAAAATTAATTGATATGAAGCACGTCTCTGTGTGTGTGTGTGTGTGTGTGTGTGTGTGTGTGTGTAAAACATGTGTGTGAATCACATGGTCTATATTGTAGCCTATCGATATAAATTACGGACAATATCAGAATGAGATTCTAAACTCCCTCCTTGAAGAAAGCCATAAACTTTCCTAGTGTACACACTCAGCATAACCCTCTCCAGAGAAAGAGAGAGGAGCAAGGTGAAAGGACAAGGCGACAGTGTGCCATAGCTGTTCTCTTTCCAAATTACTGTCTACCCTACAGCTCCTTATACTAGCCTGGAGACAGAGCTTTCCTAATTAGCTGGATTTCATTAGAACTCTAATGTGGATGGTGAGGGCCTAACACCAGGTTAAATATACTGCTCGCAATTAAAAACCTTCGCTTTCCACTGGGAGGCAACCCTGCACTAATGCTGAGAGACCCACGTTCCTGGGGATCAGCAAGTGATTTCAGTGGACTCCCGCCCATATAACAGAAATGCAAATTCCAGCACACACAGGCAACAGGGTTTTCCTGGTAATGATTTGCAAAAGAGCTGCCCCTCTTTGGGCACAGAGTGGGTTGATCAAGTTGGCATTGACAAGGATTGATTGATTTATTCAACTACAATAAATGATTCTCCTGAGCAGCACCGAGGGAGGTCAGGTAGCTCTAAAGAAGACAGATGATAAAGCAGCAGCAGCGTACATTAAGCCCACTGCATGACAAATGAAGATTTTTAATGCACCTTTTAAACAGCTTCAGTATTAGGTCTGATACATCCAATAGGACACAATCCATAAAATTCAATATAACTCAAGTATGAGAAGTATGATTAGGAGAAATCACTGCCACTGGTCAGCTCCCAAAGCTACCACAAACCAGACACATCCAAAGGAGCCCTTATCTGCACGACCGCCAAAGCTGTTCCTCTTCACACCTCCCACCTTGCAAATGTTGTCAATTCCTAGAAAATACTATGTATTTTCCCCTCACTCAACTCTACATCCTGTCACCACACATTGTGGATTTTATTTTCCAAAAAAAGTACTAGCATCTATTTCATCATCTCCATTCCTACTGTCAGACTAATAACTCTGTGCTTGAAAACTCGAACAATTCTCTTTACTGCAGTTTTCCCCATTCCTTGCTCTACTCTCCCTCCGGAATAGCTCATAAATGGAAATCTTGACTTAGCCACCAAGATCTATTAATGAGCCTTCAAAGATCCCTTGGGATTTTCAGGATGAATTTTACACATCTACATAACTTTCTCTCTATAAACATCTTAAATTCAATTATTGTGAGTACTCGTTGATGTATCTCCATCGCTTTCAGCAGTTCCCATCCACCAGACTGAAATCCCTCAGGGATCACAAAGTTGTTGCAAAGCACCTACAAATCCACATGTACCCAGAATTATCATCCATGCACTAAACTTGTCACACAAAGAGAATCATCCAAGGGTATAAAAATGAGCCCCTGAAGGTACCAAAAGCAATTTAATGTAATAAGTCCAAATCTTTACAAACACAACTGACCCTAAAAACAATGTTTTCTAGAAGAAAAAGTAGATAATGCTGCTAATAAAAGATACTAAAAATTGGGAAAGGGCTAGCTTTTCAGCAAGGTGTCCCCATAGCTTCTGAGAAATCAAGTGAAGGAAGGGCTTTGAAATCACTTAGTTATTTCAGTCACTTATCTTTACAGTCCATGTTTTCTTTTTAAATAGATGAACGTCATCAACTATTACATATACTTTTCTACCCCTATATTCTATTCTCTTTTACTGGTTGGAAATAAGAGGCAATAATCCTCCAAAAGCTTTAATTATTATTTGGTGAGAAAAGCTAGTGTGCACACTAAAAAGACCGAAGGATGTTCTAGTCTCTCAGCCAGTACTGACTGCCAGCCTTCTAAATCAGAAACTGAAGAAAGACAGAGAGAGTGAGTATCCACACCCCCTGATGTCTACAAACTTCTGAGCGGCACACAACCATCTAATAACTTAGCACGAAGCTAGGAGCACTTTGTAAAAAGGCCTGTAGTCATTTGTGTATTTAAATTTTAAGACTTCAGAAAAGCAAGTGCCAAACCATTAACAGGTTTACCTGTAAGTCCTGTCAGCACTTAGAAGAGAATACACTTCACATCTGTTCAAAGTCAGAAGGAATTGTAAGTTTTAGCTCTTGCTCACAGACATGTGCAGGTGAGGAAGGAATTAATATTACCACCTGCAGAAATAAAAATCTGTTCTATGTGCAGGACTTAAAATGAATTCTGAGAAACACTGTTCTACAAAATGTAACAAGTACAATACTGGTAATGCACATACTCAAATATGTTGGAAAAGCACTTGGATAAAAAATTTTAACAAGTTTGCTGGAGCACTTCACATATTTTTAACATATTAATGTGTATTCTAAAATTCCAAAAGCATAACGTGAACATTATTCCTTATTTTATTTCACCAAGAAAAAGCTTTCTCATGGAGAGTCTCCAGTGTTTTGTTTGTAATGCTAGCAGAAAAATAATGAGATAAATGTGGTTTTACCATTAACAATTTAATTCCAGAAAATGAGTCAATTTGAGTTACTGAACTCTTGACTGAAATGCAGAAGGACAGGACAGACAATTAGTCATAGGCATATTAAATCAGGTTTATCAAGATGCCATGGAACAATTTTTATTTTGAAAAATTGTGTTGACAATACACGCCAGCATTTGCAAAGGACAGTTCGCCATTAAGAAGGAAACAATTAAATTTGGAAGGCTGGCAGTCATGATAGAACTAGATTTTGTTCGAAGTCCGTTTGAATTAAGAAAAAGTTTTAGTGAACACAAATGGCATGTATATTTTCCTGAAAGAATTGTGCCTTCTCTCTGTTATAATAGGATAATTATCACCATTTACATCAAAAGCATGCTGAGCACTAAGTTGCTTTCGAAATCAAGTTATTAAAAGCTGCATTAATAAGCGTCAATTTTCTCCATTATAGTTTCTTCTCATAAATTAATCCATAAAAAGGGAACTGCCTAGATGTGTTTTAGGTGTGAGCATGTGGCGAATCATAACAAACATCAAATGCGTAAGATCTGATCCTTTTATGCAAATACAATCACACTTTTTCCACTCCCAAACAGAAAACATTTGATGATTTCTGCACACACTTAGATAACTACAGGCCCTACATGAGTTGGCCTAAGTGTCTTATCACTCCTCTCCCACCTCACTCTAACCACCCAAGTCTGCTGGGCTTCAAACCAATGCAATTCCTGCTTTAGGATTGTAACACAGGTCCTCTTCCTAGATCTTCACTTTGTTGAGGAACCTTCACGTCAGAGATTCTAATTTATATAGCCTGAGGTCAAAAGTAGGCATCAATGTTTCTTGAAGATGATACCCAGAAGGATGTTCAGAACAGAGGAGGTGAATAAATGACTTAAATGAAGACATCTACTCCCTACCAAAGACATTTACACAGGAAAACATTTCAATCCTGCATGGAGTATTTGGCATTTAATACCTGATGGCCAAGACATCTATAATTGTCATCGGCTCAAACTTAGTGCAATGACATTTTAAAAAGCCAAAGAGCTTTCAACTGCTCATTTACTGGCGAAAATAATTAAGTTTTCAGGTTTATACCACCACAAAAGAGACTCTGTAATCCATAATTCCAGTGAATGATTATAGTCTTCAATTATTTAGTAACTAAACTATTTATGATGCATTAAAATCAACACTGGTATTTGGACTATTTGCCTTTCAATTTTTTAAATCAGAAAATAAAACAAAATATAAACTTCCCACAATAAAATTTCTCAAAGGCAGCCTGTGTTTTATTGTTCTATATTCAAATATGCATTTCATGCATTGCTCTCTTTCCAAAAACAACAGCCAAATGGTTTCTACTTAATCTCCCTCTCCAGCATCCCATCGACAAGAATGCTACCAAGGTAAAGAAATCAAACTTTGCATACACCTCGACCCACCCAAAACATAAAAGCTTCACCCCCTGGCTTAGTCAATATTAAAATTAAGTCAACCTTCCTCTTAAGAAATCGGAATAAAGATTTCACAGGTGGAAGCTGAAGGACTTTCCACAATGCAATGCATCCAAGATTTGATGCCCCCCCCCAAAAAAATGATAAAATCCTGGAATGTTCCTACTAGTTTTCAGCTAGTAGAGAAAATTGCCACTGTTTGGAAAGTCGGTGTTAGAAGAAAACATGAAAGTGCCGATGGTGGCTAACTAGTAATCTTTAAAAGCTGTGGTAAGTAACTATAGACCGTTGCTTGTGATTAAAGATCTCTCTGACTGAAAATAATTAGCAGTTTAGAATAAAAGTGACACTATCTTGTCCACAATAAAAGGGAAGTTCTTTTGTCCAGCATGCACTCTCTTTAGTCATGAGTGACGCTGGTTACAAAATCAGGATCTGAGAATCTAAGAATGAACTAGGCAGAATCATCAGTTAACGGAGGCGGGACGAACTGCAGGATGTCAATCAAAGCGAACAGATGAAGACACAGCAGGGCACACTGCTCACGGGGAAACGAAACTTTCCAACATGAAAAAGTTCATGTCATGTTACAAAACGTCAACAAGTTTTCATAATCAAGACATTTTTAAAGCAACTATAGTCATAAAACCCTGAATAAACATAAAACATCTGTCACCTAGCTGATGTCCAGCCTTTTTCCTGTCTAGTAACTTACTGCTTCTTTCCTCTTTGCAATGACAACTTTGATACATCGCCTTGATTAATTCCTAGTTTACCAGGCCGAAAGCAACATCTCAAAGGGAGCTCAGTGTCCTTAGTTCTGTAATAGCGTAATGTTATGGGGATGAGGGAAGTCTTCCAGTAAATTGGCAACTTTTTTACAATTTTTTATGATTCATCCTACTCGTCTATCTGTAACTATAAAGCCACCTTGTATACTGAAGACAATAAAATATGATTTTTATGAGCAGAATTTGATCAGAGTCTAATTAAAGGCTTTAATTTTACGTATTATAGATGCATGAAGAAACTATAATAGGACATGCATTCAACAACTCATTAGACACATATCTGAGTTAGCTGATAGTAGCTTATGTCAGTGTGTTTTAGCCACTTTCCTCATCACTGAGACACAACATCCAACTCTTGCAACCTGCAGGAGGGCTGTATTTTGGCTCACATTTCGGTCCATAGTTGGTTGGCTCCAAGGCAAGATGGCATGCAGAGAGGGATGGTGAAGGAAAAGCTGCTCACGGCACGGCATCCAGAGAGCAGAGAGGGTAAAGGGAAGAGCTGGGAAAAGAGACACGCCCTTCCAGGTCACACCACCAGCAACCTACTTCTTTCAACCAGACTCCAGCTCTCAAGAGCCATTTAGCTGTATCACCCCCATGCTTCAGTTACCTTCCAAAAGCCCCGTGCTAAGCCCAGGAGGCTCTGGGGAGACATCTAGATACAAATCATAACACAGTACTTTATTTTCAGAACAGTTGAACACAATTACAGTGCCATTTATTTATCCTTCATAGCACCTCAAAGCACACAGGTCTCCAGAGCCCAAGTAATTCTCAGTTACTACCTCTCTTTTGTGCACTACTGTATCTCCACAGGGTAGTACAATGTCTGGCACACAGTATCTCAAAGGCATCTATAGAAAGAAAAAATTAGTGCTAAAAAGTAAAGAAATCAGAGCAGAAAGAAGCCATATTAGCTCACAAATACTTTGAAATATACATCTGCTTATTTTATATATTTTCTTATTAGCCATCCAGATAACAAATTTATCCATGAAGACAATTTTAACTGACAGGCTTCTCAGTATTTCTTTATAACTGCCTTTTCAGAATTATGTTAGTATTTTTTTAAAAAGTCAAGAGAAATGTTCACTTTTCTTCTCTAAATAAAAATTATCTAGAAGCCAAAAGAATGTAATTAAGTGAATTTCCCACTGTATGGTAAAGATACTGTACTGATTACTTATAATGTATAAATTACTTAATGTTTTCTAATTAGAAGTGGATATCCAATGTTTGTGCTTTGTGCTTTTAATTAAACTAACAAGTTTACAACAGATGGTCTCAAAGTCAATTAGTATTTGAAGAAAGCGTATTTTTATGTAACTTTCTTCATATAAAATACCATGTAAGAATTAGGCAGTCTTAAATTTTAAAGCATGTAAATCTCATTTTGACATTATAAAATATATCTCAAAAAATTAGCCATTTCTATGTACAAAAATGTTTTAAGGAAATAAGAAACTATCAGGAAAACCATTTAACTTATACTCATTATTTCTTTCTCTTGCTTTCATCTTTCTTCCTCCATCCTTCCTTTCTTCCTTCCTTCCTTCCTTCCTTCCTTCCTTCCTTCCTTCCTAGCATTTTCACCCAGATTACTTTTTAGGCTCCTACCGTTATTGTTGAAGATAAATATTGCTTCTATTTTTTTAGATCACCTCAAAATGTTCAATAACCATTATCTCTAATTTTGGTTTTCAATGAAAAATAAGGCCAAGAGGCAAATTTGGTGATGGTTCATTTCACAATTCCATATATAAACTCCAAAGTTATTATTATATTTACTATATTGTTGCTTCCTTCTGCGAGAAGTACCTCTGCAAGAAAGCATTAATCTTTCCCCAATAACTAAACTCCAGATTATTAATACTAAATCTTTTTTAGTTTATGTTTTGCTTCAGTGTCACAATTATTTTTCTTAATTACTTCTGTTTCTTTGTTTTTCTCTTTATCCCAGTTTGCATAATGTTATCATTGCCATCAGTGTGTCACAAGCCACACCTAAAAAGGCGGGAAAAATATTATACAGAATGCAATAATTGTTAGCACTGAGTTTCTTTGTTATGTCACTTGGTACTTCCTTACACTGACCTATCTGAAACATAATCCAAGAGTTGAATCTGCCTCCAGAATGGGCCCCCAATTGGATCTCAATGAAATGGTGACCAATTCCTATTTCTTTTTTTTCTTTAAATTTTATTTTAATGGTACATTTTAGATATATACACAGTGATAACATTCATCATAGGAAATTTGTACCAATACATGATATATCTTGCTGCTGCTTTTTTTCCCATTCCCCTCCACTTCCTTCGACCCCTCCTCCCTCCTTATTTACAAAAGCTTTCTTTCCATTTTTTCCTTCTTTTTTCTCTTGTCCCTCCTTTCCTTTCTCTCTCCCCTTCCCTTGTTCCTCTTTCCATTTGAACAATTTCTTCCCTTTCCCAATAAGGACTGAAATGCATTATATTGGGAAAGGGAAGAAACTGTCCAATTCCTATTTCTAATGAGGACTTACAACTCACCTCTTCAGCTGATCTTGCTGAGTAGACTTCATCATCTACTTTAAAAAAGGAGGATCCTGGCCAATTGACTTTATCATAATTTAAAACTAAAAAGAAACTTTAGAATTTTCATAAAATGGAAAAGGATTTCCCTGTGCTCAGAATCATGTATTTCCTACAGTAAAGGATGATGAAAAGGTGGACATTTTGTTCAAATTACTGAGTAAATCAGTGATAATGTTTTACATTCATGACTGTAATTTAATGGTATAAGCATACAAAACTAAAGAGAGTAAGTCATCGATGACATTTATATTTATTAAAATAATTTGACAATATTCCATTTTAAATGGAAAATAAGATTTCTAATTACTATTTGAGAGGCTTAGCAAAAAATTTTATCCATGACTAATAACAAATTTTAAGGACTTTGTGATTATTCAAATACCATTTGAAATTTTTAATAAAAATACCATTTTTAAGTACTTCTTTTAACTTTGAATGGTTTATTGTTTGCAATATTGTTTGAACGGTTTATTGTCCTTGAATATTATTACATGGACTAAAATTGATACTTAAAGTCATAAATTAATATCTATATTTTTAAAAAGTAAATCCATTATTGGGATGGTGAGTTTCCACTACTGGAAACATAACAGACTCTTTTAAAGAACATTGTAGTTTCAAAGTGGTACAGAACTGTGCAGTCAGATCATATAATATTAACAGGCATTTTAAAGAGCAAATCTTTAAAAATTTCATCACTGAAAGCAACTATTGCCCTTACCTGGCCTAGAAAATTACTGTGAATCTCTGACATGATCTTCAACCTATTTTCTATTCTATCAGTGTGGGAGAGTTTCTGGTATCCAAGTGGTCCACAGGCACTATAAATGCATCCCAACAAGTCCCTAGTGTCTGAATTTACATGTCATTACTAGATACATGAAGTGTGACTGAAAAATACAGTGTGTGTGTAAATTTTCTAAAAATAGTACAGTAAAAAACATGTTGCCATTCATCCTCTTCAATTTACTTCCTTTGGCTTTACACACACTAATCCCATTGTTGTTCTCACTTTCTAAAACAGTTCTGGAAGTCCTATTTTGTGAGTGTCTTTAGTTGTGCTGTTCTGGCTGCCTTAATGTCCCGAATCTATTCAAAACATGTTCCTGTCGGCGTCATTTGGACTGGGGAAGAGCCAGAAGTTGCACGTTGCCGGATCTGGTGAATAAGGTGGATGTGAACACACCATAATGTTTTCATGAGCCCTTCCGTGGAACGGCACTTGGCAGCAGCGTTCGCTGTATTTTTACCGCATTCTGTAAAGACACTCAGGAAGGAGCACTTGCAGAACTGCTTCAAAGTGGCTGGAATGACAGGACAAGTGTGTTCAAAGTGAGGGGGAATATTTTGAGGGTGATTAATGGTAATGTGTACCATTTTACTGTAATAAATTGTATTTAAACAGTAACTCTATTTTTCTATCACTCCTTGAATATATGTATTTTTGACTGTATATTCAAAAGGACCTATAATCCCAGAATATTAGGAATTGTTGTCTAACGTCTATTGTTACTTCACTGCACAAGCTGAGGTGAGTATCTGAGTGGCCTAAGCCACCGTCCCTTATTATTTTCCTGGTCACTATGAAGTTACTGCCTAAGTAAACTCAAACATATCCAGATAAATCTCCTCCCAAGCACGCGTTTCACTCAAAGTCTATCTAACTTTTTTGTTTCAGTCCTCAAAGCTGTGAGCTCCAATCTGTGTCTGAATTTCTCGAGACACCATCTGTGAAACGCAAATCCAATAGTTAACTCCTTTTGGCACTGGAACTCTGTCAATAACCATGCCACACACAGACTGAGTAGCAAAATGGGTTAGAACACTCTAATATATTTCGCACAGACTTTAATTTAATGGGTATAAATGAATATATTGAAAACGAACTCTTAAATACAGTGAGAAAAATACCATACTAAAGTTAAAGGGCCACAAAGAAAAAGTCTTTCAGCAATACCCTAATGTGCTTGTCTTGCCTTGCTATAGTAATGCACTCTTAACGCTGTACAAATACTCTGCCCAAAGTTCTGACAGTTCTTCTCACTTTGGGTGACAACAAAAACCTCACTGGTTGGCTAACTAGCATGAGAAAACCAATGCCAAGCAAAACACAAGGCCGGTTTTGAAAAAACAACTTTGATTGGCTATTGTGATGTGGAATGTGGGGGAGCTAATTTTTTTTTATCCATATATACAAAAATAAGACCTTTTATATGATTTTAGCATTTTCTCAGATTTACAGAGTGGAAAGGATCTTCCACTACTGAATTTTAAGTTGTATGTGTTCTTTTTTTTTTTTTTGGAAGCAATTACTTGCCCACTTTGTTTCTTTTCATTAGCCCCTTAGGTCAGCCTTTTTTTATTCAGTGTTTTAAGGTAGAAGCTGGTGAAGGGATGTCTGTCAAAGGCCCTTCAATACAGTTTTCTTCTTTGATGACTTCTCAATGCAGGTGATGTTCACTTTTCTGTATCCTTTTAACTTCCACAAATATACACTGGAATGAATTATTAGTGTTATATTCCTGAAGACTAAGATAATCTACTGCTCCTTAATTTTTACTGTGGTTAAATATGATAGCATAACATTTATCATCTTAATCATTTTGTGTACAACAAGAAATAAAGTATATTTACACTGTTAGGCAACCAATCTCCAAAACTCTGCGTCTTTCCAAACTAAAACTCTTTATCTATTAAACATCAAGTCCCCACCCCTAAGGCCCAGCAAACATAGTGTACTTTTAATTAAACAGGAAAGTATGAAATCCCTGAAAAAAATGAGCTTCTTAACATGTCTTTCATATTTATTTATAGTATTCACTGCATAGCAGTCTTTGCTCAAAACGCATGTTGGCCATTTAAAGTACGTCTTCATATTTAGTACAAAACTCACTACATTATCTTCTAGCATGGGTGGCACCCATGAACCGACAGCCATTCTCAGTAACCAACACAACTGAACGCAACCTGCTACCACCATGTTTTGGAAGCCCAGACCTTCTGAACAACTTGAGATAACAGCAGAGTGCCAAACACTGTTTTGTGCAGTTTGCCAATATATTTGTTATTCTCTTTTTGACAACAAATACATAGATAAGCACATCAACATTTCACATATGTGAAATTGAAGGAAGCTATTAGTCTGTTTTTGAGAGGTTCCTTGCATCAACATAAATTTAGAGTCGTCTTAGTATGGGAAAATAACTAAAGACGAAAGGTCAATGAACATACTGGTTTCAGTTTTGATGTTGCCAGAAAGAATTTTTCCTAAGGTCCAGAAAGATAAGCCTTTCAGCATGTGTAAATTTGGTCTCTATACTGTACAATGAAATGCTCATCGGCTAGGAAAGCCTGAGCTAGAGCCAATCTCTTCCACTAACTGCATAGCTTTGGACAGACCACATCAGTACATTCTATCACTAAAATGAGGGTACCCTCCGTCTCTTCATAAGAAATATGTGAGTATGTGCGGAGAAAGAGATGGAGAGGGAAGAAAAAACTATGCAGGTAAGTACTTGGCTCACCACAAGAAATCTAAGACATATTGAAATTATTATAATAATGGCACCCAAGATTACCCACAAAGATCATACAGTGCCGTGGTAGAAGAACAGCCACGAGAGCTTGGGTCAGGCTGGAATAGCAGCTGTGGGGCCCCAGGAGTTCCTCAGGTCCCTGTGCCTCATTTTCTGTGTTTGTACAATTCAAATAATATCATCACGGCTTGTTGTGATGCCAAAGGAGTTAGCACACACGGAGCACTCCGAGCAGTACGTGAGACGTAATAGGTCCTTGGTAAATACGAGTTTTCATTTTTTATTTAGTTTTTCCTATTACAATTAGCAGTTTTCCTTATCTCTGCCATGTCCTTTCCTAAAATAATTTATGTAAAGGAGCCAGTAAAGCATTTGTCGCATAGTAAGTACTCAAAGAAGGAATGTTAGTTGGACACTGTACTCCTATACATTTACTACCCTGTACATTTTCCAGGTTAATACTTTACCATATGTTTTTGCACACAAACAACTTATGCTTCTGACAAAACCTTGCCAATTACAGTACTTTCAAAGGGGAAAATGGTTTATTTCGTGCGTTAACTTAAAGTAGAAACAAAGAAAATATGTTAACTCAGCTGTTCTGTGAATTATCAAACTTCTTTACCTCTACTTCGTGTCATTTTCTTGGAAGTTCAATTATAGATGGTTCCAGAACTTTGGCACTTATTTAACATTTCCTAAGTCAATTCTCAAGAGTGATACTAAAGACAGACAATGTGTATTCAAATTGAAAGTTTACTGAACCATGAATTTGAATGTATTGCAAGAACTGCCTCAATATTAGGATTCTCCACAGAAAGAGACCCAGCAAGGTGTGCGTGGAGGCAGGGATTTATTATAAGGAATGGCTCGCACGATTTTGGAGACTAAGGATCTGTGGTGAACAATCTAGGGATCTAGGAGAGCTGACAGTGTAGTTTTAGTCTACAGACGAAGGCCTGAGAACCCAGACAGCCACTTGAGAAAGTTCTAGTTCAAAAGCCCATAAACTACCGACTTAAGAAGATCTCATGTTTCAGTTTGCGTCTGAAGATCGGAAAAGACCCATGTCCCAGCTCCAGCAGCCAGATGAGAATTCCCTTTTACTTGGCCTTTTGGTTCTATTCAAGTTTCTATTTGATGGTAGCAGACCCTCCTACATTAGAGAGGAAAATATGCTTTACTCAGTCTACCAGTTCAAACGTTAACCCCAACCAGAAACACCCTGACAGGTACACCTAGAATCACGTTTGACCAAATGTCGGAGCACCTAGCATCCATTCAAGTTGACACATAAAATTCACATCACTGGTGACCATGCAATTTATCATACAAATTAGGACACAAGAAAAAGATAGCTAAATGGACTGGGTGCTATGACAACTAGTAAAAAACTCGACTATCTTTGGCAGGAATGAAGTACATAGTTACTCAACTAAGAGTAGGAATAGTTAAGAGAAAGTTAGAACAAGAAGCAAGATGTCTTCTTTTTTTTCCACAAACCTAAAATCTCTCCTTATGGGGCTTGGACTACAGTACACAGGAAGCAAATATTAATGAATAAATGAAGAAATGAATACATGAACTACGTACAGATATTTTCACATTAAATGCCTGGAATGGTATTATATGATTGTATCAGTTATATTATCCGATAGGGAATAATATTATTATTCTTGGGAGTCAAAATGAGTTTCACACTGTGGATTAGAACAGAATGCAAAAATGTTGTACAATTTTAAAATAAATGTCTGTTTTTCTACCTACTTGTCAAAGCACCCTTGCCTATGACCTTGAAAATGTGTGGAACAAGAACTCAGGTTTCTCTGTGGTATGGTGCACCTCAGTGGGAAATGGAAACCACTCTACATGGAAACACGGGTTAGATACATGTTAAGCTATTAGAGATCTGGGTGATGTTTTAACACTTCCCACCTTCCATAGTTACTCCTGAAATCTGATGTGGTACAAAGGACACAGGGTTTGGAGTCATAAGGTTGTGTTTTAAGTCTTAGCTGTTCCATTCATGGCTTTGGGACCAAAACAAAACATAGGATCCCATCTCACATTTCTAGCTGGCAACATTATTTTTATCCTTCCCTCCCTTCCCTCAGTCATAATCAATCTTCCTCAAAGTTTTATTTTATTTTCTCTCAGAAATTCTTTCCACTTCACCTTCTTTTCTATTCTTATAAAAATAAATTACTCTATTTTGAATATGCCTTACCAGGAAATACTTCTAATTAGTCTTTTTTTTTTATCTTCTTCAAAGTGCATTATTTTTCTAAAAACTGATTATTGAGTTCTATCCATTCTTTAAAATATTGAAGCCATGTTCTGCCTTTTTCCTAGTCTTACTAACTTACCCTAGTCTGCAATTATCAGTTTAGTTTCCCCAGTACCCATTGAATTTGTATTCAGTACAATATTTTCCTTGGAGCTATTTCAAGCATGTTGAGACTTGGCTTCTCTATGAAATTAAGTTGTGGACAGAGCTCATTTTTTTCCTAAACAATGCCTCGTACATTCCTGGAAATGATGTTGCATTCAATAAATATTTCCTGACAACTATATTGCAAAATGAGGACAATTTTCTTTCCAGGTTTATTCACTGTTGTACTGAAAATTTGGACTGAAACAGATATACAAATAATGTATCATGACTTTTAAAAACATGTTACACTTAAGTATTGCTAAACTTGCTAAACTTTAAAATTCAAAATTTCAAAATTAGTTAAGAAAAAGAAAATGAAAGCCATGTATACGAAAGAATAAAAATTATGACATATATCTATTCACAGATGACAAGAACTTAGATATAGAAAACACAAGGGAAACCCTGAAAAACTTGTGATTAAACTAATTCAAGAAAATTAATACATAAAAATTAGTTACATTTTCTATACATTAGCAATGAACAATTTCAAAATGAAATTAAAGAAACAACTCAATTTACAATAACATCAATAAGAATAAAGTATATAGGATAAGTTTAACAAAAAAATGTATTCTAAAAACTATTATCACTGAAAGAAGTCAAAGTTCTAATTAATGTTCCTATGTTTTATCTAATGTAATCCTATGTTCATACATTAAAGACTTAATATTGTTTAAATAGCAATTATTTCCCCAATTTGCTCTACAGGTGAAATGTAATTACTATCAAAATTTTAGCTGCTTTTATCAAACAAATTGATCCCAAACTAATCTCAAAATTTATACAGAAATACAAGAAACAGAATAGCCAAAGTGATCTTAAAAATACAGAACAACAATGGAAGATATACTTTATAATTTATAAATTTACTACAAAAGCTGTAATAATTAGGACCCTGGGATACTAACATAGAACTAGACATATAAATCAACAGAGTAAAATTAAGACTCCAGAAATAACAAATCAATGGGGGAAAGAATAGTCAAAGAATAGTCTTTTCAGCAAACGTAACTGGCAAAACCTAACATCCATATGAAAAGAGAAACTTGGAATTTCATGTCATTTTACACATAAAATTTCATTTACAATGGTTTAGACTCAGAAAAAGTAAGGACCCATTTTCATGAGATAGGCAATGGTGTCTTAGATACGACACCAATAGGAAAATCGAAAAAGAAATATATACATATATAATGAAAGTTTTTTATAAAAATTTAAAATTTTTATGCTTCAAAGAAATGTCTTTCTACCTGCCTCTATAAAATGAAGATAACCTGCATAAAGGGAGAAAATATTTGCAAAATGCATATTTGATATGAGAACGTTATCAACGAAAAATTGAGCAAGAGATCTGAATACACATTTGTTACTCCAAAGGAGATGTACAGATAACTAATAACCACTTAAAGATGCTCAATATCAAAGGGAAAGGGAAAATATGGAAAATGATGAATAAACCTGCTGTAAATAGGAAGGGAGGGAACAGAGGGGAGGGGCAGGGAAGAGGGGGGAGAACCAAGATGCATCATGTATAGGTACAGAATAAATGTAATGAATGTGACCATTGTATGTAAAATGTACCAATACACGTTCTTGGTTTAAAATAATAATAAAAAAAAAAGATGCTCAATATCACTAGCAAATTATTGTTCAATAAATATGTTTAATATTTTTCTTAGACACATTTTCAAAAGTTACATAAAATTTATATAGCTCCTAATAAACTAATTCATTTCATTAAAACTATCCTCAAAAACAACTTTATCAATTGTTTATCAGTTCAAAACGTATGTCCCTGGAGTTTCATGATAAATCACTTCTCTACTGAATTTCATTTCCTTTGATGTGTATTGCACCACAGGAAAAAACATAAGCTAGTTTCAGTTAATACCAAGTTGTAAATGCATTTCGGTTTATTAATTCCTTCATTAAAACAAATAACAACAGACATTCTTTGAGACAGTCCCTGACTGGACGTTGAAATTACACACGTGCTAACTGAAACAAAGAATATGCTAAGTTAGTTCACTGGCTTTTGGCAGGGAATTGCTGGGGATTGAACTCAGGGCCTTGGGCTTGCGAGGCAAGCACTCTACCACTGCAGCTAAATCCCCAGCCCCAGCTCGCTGGCTTTTTTGACCTTTTTGTGATGGTTTAGATGACTGCATCATGTGATTGTTCCTGGTAGTTTATTTTAATTACAAGTTGAAAGACCCACAGACAAAGGACACATGCGCGAAGCCTAAAGAGACAGGGTGACATTACACTCGGGCGCTCAGGGCCTCCTTGGGTCCTTGAGCCAGGACTCCCCCATCACTAAGCAGTCAAACACACTTAGATAAGTTACTTCTGCATTTCTCAAGCACAAGATCCAGGAAACTACCACCTCCTCAGCATGGCGCAGTAGGGAAGATAACACAAGAAACTAAACACAAGCTCCTGCAACCCTGTTCGTGGTGCGAAACCCTCCACATGTGAGCTACTGTGCTGTCAACTAATTCTCCAAGCCCCACTTCCCGACCTGGGCTGGCACACTAACAACACCTACCTCAGACTGCGGAGCAGGGAGACTGTGCATTCGCAAAGCCTTGCTTTCAATTACAGCGTTTTATCAACTGTAAAGAACAGTGTACTCCCTACATGTAAAACACTTTTAATATTGTCATTTATCAAATACTGTACTCACTGCGGATTTGAAGGCTACTCTTGCAAAAAATTTTAAAGCCAAGTGTCTAATTCTTTAGACTCTTCCTAGCCTTCGTTAGAAGTTTGTGTACACTTGAGTCTAGCCGCCACCACAGGACTGCTTTAATGAGCATCTGGAGGCATCAACTGGCTCATCACGAGGTCTCTTTAACAGGAACACTCTGCAACTGGACTTAAGCCAACTATCCCATTATAACACGTGGATTTTACCCTCCTCTGCATCAAAGAGATCATCTGAAACAACAGAAGCCTGCTCAGACACTAGCAGAACTAGAGCCCGACAGACAAGAGCTTATTTCTATCTTCACTGCCAAGGTTAAAAGGAAGTTCCACTCTATGTGATTCATCCAGATAGGTATATTAAATCATGGCTCTCAATAAAAATAGGCCACATTAAACTCTGCTAAAGAACTGCTCAAGGCAGGAATGACCCCTATTCACGTCTTCTGTGATGGCTTCAGACGATAAATACCAAAGAGCAGGAATAAGACCTCATAGCTCTCTTCATAAAACATCAAGAAGAGTGACACATTCAATATATTCAGGCAGTATTAGGGGTTACTGCTATTATTAAGAGTTCGAAAGAATCTGAGGAGGAAGAGTTTCACAAAGAAGGAACGGTGCCAAAATACAGCCATTTTCTCCTCTCTTCTATAACTTCTGCTCCTCTTTACCAACTTCTTTATACAGATGTTTTCCTCTCTTTCACCTTAAATAAAATGTCTCCCCACCCTGTCCCCTTCCATTCACAGGTAGCTGTCTTCAAAAAGTGGTGTACGCAAAACATTTGCATCTTCTCACTTCCCACATACTCTTGAATCACAGCAATTTACATTCTCCACCCAGCTATGTCCAGACTCTTCAACCTAATAATCACAATTAATCCCTACTTCCCTTAATCTCATTCAGCACTTGAAGTGATCACTATTCTCTTTTTAAAACTGGTCCCTGGACTTCCCAGGGACCATTCTCTCCTATTTCTTTTCTTCTAAGACGACCCCTTCCACCACGTCCTGTGAGACCTAACACGTTGGCTGAGGTGCGGTGAATTTCCTCCAGGATTTGGAAAATCAGTGAAGTAAAAAGGATCTTGAAAACCATTTGTGTTCTGTTGTGACAGCAGGAGCAACTGACACACAGCGCAAAATGCTTAGGAGAGCGGTGTGATGCTAATGATTTAGGTAAACGGTCTTGCGTAACTGCAGGAAGAGGAGGGGGTCCATCTGCCTCACAGCTAGCTCTGCCAACCGGTCATGAAAACAATAAAGAAGGCAATTTTTCAAAACCACACTTAGTAAGCAAAAAGTGTATTTCTGGCAGAGTCCATGGTACATACTCTGAGGTTTTAAAGAAGGCAGATATTTGTAAGCAGTGTTCAAGGGTTTGGCAGCAAAATCATTCATGAAAATAAGATTCGAATTGTTTTTAACAAATAATTTTTGAAAAAAACACTGCAGGACATACCTATTTTGTAAAATATCTGTTTAAAGAATGTGATCTTTAAATACCGTATGTGTATATGTATAAATGTAATATATACATGTGTGTATGTGCATGTGTGCATGTGCATATATGTTCAGTTCCTCACCTTCTGTGCTCCAGTTCTCCAAGAAAGGCCACCTAGGAAACGACCACCCAAGAACATCTACACAACTGAATGACCCGCTGGCCACAGAAATGGAGAAATGCTCTTACAATCTGAAATCAATTCTGGAAATGCCTCCCTCTCTTCTCTCAAGCTGTGATATAAATGCCAGGAACAAATAATTTCTCAACTCCACAAAACACACAAGGAGTCATATTCTTATCTTGAATCCCTGTACTATTCTATCCTTCTAAGGTGGCTCAAATCTAATTCTTTCTATGAATTTTTCCCTTCGATTTATGTGAGCTTTTTTAATAGCACTTTTAAAACATAACTGGGAGACTAGATGCTCAAAGTTCCCCTTAAATAGCTCATGGCTTCCTATTAAGCAACCTTTCCCAGTTCCTCCTTTCAAATCAAATCGCAATTTAGCCAGGTATTCACTCCCCTTATCACACTACTATGGGCAAGCTGGCTCAGAAATGGAGACGTTGAGACGGAACCAGTAAAATGTAAAAGAAATTTGTAGTTAGCTGCAGGATAAGAGTCCCTAAATTCTTTATCCATTTAAGAAGTTCACGTTGGGATGATCTTTAATGAATGTTCTTTACGTAAGAAAGTTTGTAGAAGTCTAGCCATGGACTCATGCCCACAGAAAGGCCTTCATTTACAGGAAAAATCGGACAAATACAGACATCTGTATAGATTTCAGCTAAAATAAAGTAGTTTAAAGAGAAATACACCTTTCTTTGTAATCACTTTAGACATTATTTACTGTCGAAGATGTTCTCAGTGTTCTCAGAAACAAGGACTTCTACTCTATGTTATATCAGCTTTTATTGTTTAGTTAGCATCCCTTCCTTGATATGCCAGCAAACATTTATTTAAAAAGAAATGTTTAAGTCTGTATTGAAAAAAAATATTGACTGCTTTAGACAAATAAAGATCACCTATCATCCTTAATTTCTTATTTCTTATCTCTGAAAATATGTTCAACATTTGATGTTCACATTTCTTCAAGAATCACCTTCTCCTGGGCTCCTAGCAGTCTACTTGCTGTGTTCACCCCTCTATGCATTTTCCTGTCTAGAATACATTTTCCTATCCCCTCTGTAAAGGAATAGAACTTCTAAATGTTGAGAATGTGATTAAAATTTCTTGATGTACGGTGCAGAATTGCTTTTATTGGCTTTTCTCTCTTATGTGCTGGTTAATCACATATTAACCACACTTTCTTGGCCACAGCAATCTTTTGAATTCATGTCTCTTCACTACGTCTAATACCAACTGTGTGTGATAGCATGTGTATATGCATTGAGATAAGACTCGTAAGATTTCATGGAAACATGTACTATCCTTTGACCATTTAGTTTCCTAAAAGTAATCTCAAATATATAAGTATCAAGTAATAAGAAATTCAATGTGCATATATAATAACATGTCTTGCTAATAGCAGGAAGAATAATTGCCATATATTTTTACTAGATAAGTAGCAAAACCAAGATGAACTTTAACTCAATTCTTTGGGAGGTATCTCTGACTAAGCTATTATTCATTTTAAAAGGCATTCCTTTCTAATTCATGCTGAAAAACTAAATAATCTGTGAATTATGATGGTCTGAAGGCAAAGTTTTATAGTAGTATTTCACCTCTTTCTTCAATACAAAATGTTCATAACCCGGAGTAATTGAAATAATGGCCCACAAACTGTGTGCTAAATTCCTAACCTCTGACAAGTGTAAATGTGACCTTACAGCAGATGTTAACTAATTGAGTGAAAAAATTTCAGATGAGATTATCCAGAATTTAGGCTGTGCTCTAAATCTAACAGCCTGTCTCCTTATTTTTTTAAAAAAAGAAAACAGAGGAAGATCTGAGACCCCAAACAGCATGGGGAGACAGCCACGTACAGACGGGGGCAAAGACTGACAGCCGGGAGACAGAAATGCCAAGCACAGTCGGCCACCACAGAAAAGCAAGGTGAGAAGCATGGAATGGATTTTGCTCTCGGAGCTCTGGGAAGAAACAGATACAGCCAAACATTAATTCTGGACTTCTGTCCTCCAGAACTATGAAAGAACAAATTTATGTTGTTCTCGGCCAACAAATTTGTGGCAGACCCAGGACACACACTCGTATGTACAGAAATATTTTCCCTTGCATTTTTTCCACTTTTCAGAATAGACTTTCCACTTCTAAAAAGACTTCCTAGATTATTAGAGCAAAAATTCTCACATGTCCTGCTCATATAACAGAAGAGGGCCATATAGAAAATAACTAGAGAATAAGTTTAGAAAAGAACCTGTCCTGAAATAATTTCTGTAAAGAATCATTATGGGGCAATAATGACTGTAAATTCTAGAGTTAGACTGATAATTTCTGTTCTTAGTTCTATACCTATATTACCTCTTAGTGTCACAACATCCTACCTCTTCCAAAGACCAAAAGAAACCAGTACTTCCTTATGTACTTGTGAAAAAAAAATTTGATAATCGGTGTTAAAAATCTCTGCACATTTACTCGGATATAATAAACAACTGCCCTTTTAGTAATTAGACTTAAGTTTCATAAAGGATTACCTAAAAATTAATTCTTTATATTACATATACATTCTTATGACACTCTCTGAGACAACTCTCTTGGTCACCTTTCTCCAATTTTAAAGAACCTCACCTGAAAAACTGATACTATGATATTATTAAGCATGTCCCCTGATAAGGAAATAGTTATCCTCTATAGTTAACTGAACTCATTATTCATTTACTTAGTAGAGAAAATGAAACAGCATGTTTTTTTTGCCCCAAGTTATGCTTAATCTTGTTCTACAATTTCCCAAATCACCACCTCCTAAGGGCGTCCATCGACTCTCATGGTCTCTACGACCCCCATTATTCTGATACCAAAAAATTATGCAAATCTGCATCCAGCTTGTTTAGGTTAATCAATACTGAATGGCACTTCAACAAAGTCCTTTTTAATTAATACTCAACATCTGAACCGTATTTTAGAGCAGAGTCCTTATCAGAACACTACGGCATTCATTTCCTAATGGAATCCTAATCCTATACACAAGGCATTTGTCCCTTTTTACCAAAGAGGATAGCAAAGCTCAAAGAAGCCTAATGAACTGCCTAGACACTGAGTTATGCTAGCCTAATATACACTCTTTTCCTTTGAAGATTTTTGTGTACAAAAAGCAAATATGAATAAAGTAAATGGAACAACATAATAAACCAGCATGTAGCCACTATCTCACTGTTTTGAGATTAATAGCTGTTTTGAAGATTTAATTTCAATTTCTTAAAATTTCTCTAATGAGAACAAATGTAAATTTCTAGCTTTAGTCTTTGAGCAAAGTAACAAACGTGTATGCCGTGTTTTAAGACAAAAAGAGGTAAAGGGACATCCAGAAAGAGATACTCTTGAAAGAATTTTCCATACAAAGCATTCCGTCTCTAAAGCTATAGACCAAGAAATGATAACACTCAAATAATTAGATATTTATATCCCTAGATGATAACACTCAAATAATTAGAAATGTGTCACCAAAAACTAACTGACCGACCATGATCTGAACAGTAAGTCTCTAAAATGTCTAAGGCAGAGGCAAAGTCTGTGTACAAACCTCAAGATTATACTCCTGTAAAGACACTTTAAGCCAAATTATCTATTTTTAAGTTGATATTTAAAGTTAGCTGCTCTTAAAAGTATGCACTGCTGCCATAGAAGAAAAGGCCTTTAAATAAGAAAAACAGAGTACCCACTTCTCTCCTGTTCATAACAATGGGCAATTTTTATTAAGTAAACAGTCTAAATATTCCCAGGAGTCAACTGCTATTTTTAAGGGTTTTCTTTGCTAGGAGTCATTATGAACAGCACAGTATATAACTAAAAGGTCAATGAGGAAAGAAAACATATGAAGCTATAAATACGGGAATAACATCTAGAAAGAAAAATTGGCAGAAGTTAATGAAGATTCAGAACACAGAGAGGACAGACAGCCAGAGAGGTGGAAAATAAAAAGTCATTTTAAAGATGCCAGTACATTTTTAGCAACTGTTCCAAAACTAGTCTGGCATAAGTACTGGACAGATGGGATGGCGGTAATTATAAACATATTTTCACCTTCCTTTTGTACAGCTGCTAAAAAAACACTTAAATTTTAAAAGACTTTTTTTCTCAGATGCAATATAGAAAATTTCATAAAAGGTTCATTATATATTTTACTGAAAGAATGACTATTAAACACATTAAAATTTCCCTTAAAGTGCACGTATGCTTAGGATTGCGGTTGAGCATTAAATAAATCAGCATTACTGATGAAGAGGCCTTCAGTAAGAAAGAAGCTAACTGGGGTAATGCATCCCTTATCACTGATGTATCTGGGTGCCTCAGGAAATGAGAAGTCGAAGAAGAAGGTAACATCTTTGTACAAGATCCTGCTCCTTAAACTGAAGGGTAAAAAGAGGCTTGCAGAGGGACAGACCTGAATAATTAGCGTGCTCTCCCTGAAGGCAGAGGATAAAGCAGGCTCAGACAACAGGAAGTTTACAAATACCAGGCTTGAAGATGAAAATGAGACTTCGAAATATGCTGTGCTTACATGTTCAGGTCATTGTTGGCCACCAATTAGCCCGTGGACTTAGAGGCAGAATGACTTGCTCCTCAGCCACAGCAGTAAATTTCCCTGTTCTTACATTCAGGTTCAGGACATTTACACAGCATTCTCAACTGTGTGTGCAAACATAAGCACACACACTCTAGCTAATTTCAGTAAAAATAAATTTATGGAAGGACATTAGAGACCCAGAAATTACAAGATGGTCAGAGAATGAGGCTGCGTGGTCAGAGGCAGTAATGAAATGGTACTAAGTCTGAGCCTTGTGGGCTCCACGTTGCTGCTATTGCTGGAATTCATCGGTGTTCACTTTGCTAACCAGGATCTGGCCATTGGACCCTAGATTAGAAACTCTGGGGAGCAGGCTTTTAATCTGGGAAATTAGAAAGAAGGAAGGATTTCCTCAAAACACATGACATGTACCAAAGGGGCCGGGAGGACGCGTGAAAAACGCCACAGGTGAGGCCAGCATCATGGACACACCCGGCATCCAGGCACACTGCACACAGGTGTTGGAGGCGCGGTCTCCACCCAACTCTAATCAGAGATCTGGACTGCCGCCCTTCTCCCCCATCTCCTGCTACTCTCCCCTCCAGCCACATGAGTCCTCTACGGTGCTCCAACACACAAAGCTTCACGCCCTTAGGACTTCAGACTCTGATTCCCCCTCTGCCTGGAACTCTTCACTCCCAAATGTATCCACAGCTGACTTCCTCTGCTCCCAGTCTCCCTCTTCAAATGCTACTTCCTCAGGGCAGACTTTCCAGACTGCGCCATCCATGATGTCCCCCTCCACGTTCCAGCCACATTCTTCCTTTTCTGCCTGTTCTGTTTGCTACAGAACTGTTCGCTGATTATTTGGGGTTTTTGTTTGTTTATTTTCGGCCTAATTTGCCATAATACACGCTCCCTGAGACTCTGGGTCATCTGTCTCCTTTGCTGCTGTATCTTCAGCACCTAGAACAGTGTCTGGCCCACAGGAGCCTTCCAAACTCGCGTTGCTTAATGAACGCATCCAAATCAGGTCAGTGCGGCCTTTCCTAAAAATGGAGCCATTTGTGTATATGATCACCAATAAATTACTGATTACACTGCAAGTCTTTGATTTCCAACCAAGCAATTTCCAGGCAAAGAAAAACGAAGAACCTTCAGCGGCTGCTTGTATTTCTTTTTACATTTAATTTAAATTTATTTTAACTTATTAAAAAAAATTAATGGGGTACCAAGTCACGTTTTAATGCATGTAAATATTATGTAATGCTCAAATCAGATTGAACACATTTATTTACCTCCCAAACATTTATCCCTTCTTTTTTCATAAGTTTTAAAAATCAGTACAGGTTTGCAATACATAATAACAATTATCCTGGAGAGTTAGTACATGTACAAAATACATCCTAATTCTTTTTTATCACTACTTTAAGGTAAAAAGTTAAAGCCACCATCATACTCTCCACTCCTCTGAAGTCAGCCTTTTTCGGATTCCACCTGTGCATAAGCTCATGCAGCTCCCATCTTTCTGACCCTGGTTATCTGACTGAGCACAGTGATCACTGGTCCATCCCTACTACCACAAAAGACAAGATCTCATTTTTTCATGGCTTAGTATTCTATGGTGATATGTAGCACATTTTATTTCTTCATTCTTCAGCTGATGGCCATGTAGGTTATTTCATTTGTTGGCTATTGTGACTAGTGCTGCGATGAACATCGGAGTGTGGCTGTCTCTTCAACAGCCTGGTCTCCCTTCCTGTAGATATAGACACAGTAGTGGGATTGCTAAATCATACTATAGTTTTATTTTTAACTTTTTGAGGAAACGCCATATAATTTTCCATAATGGCTATACTAATTTACAATCCCACCAACAGTGTGCGAATGTCTCCTTTTTTCTATATCCTCACCAGCACTTATTATCTTTTGTCTTTCTATGAAAGCCATTCTTACCAGGGTGAAGTGATATCTCACTGTGCTTTGGGTTTGCATTTCCCTTATGATGAGTAACATTGAACATTTTTTCACACAGCTTTTTGCTGGCTCTATGTCTTCTTTGGGGAAATGTCTACTTAGGACTACTGCCCATTTTTAAATTGGACTATCTGGGTATTTTGCTATTGCGTTGTTGCAATTCTTTACATATTCTTGATATTAACCCCTTATCAGATAGACAGTTTGCAAACATCTTCCCCAATTTTGCAGAGGAAAACCAGTCTCTTTACTGTGAGGGCTGTTTCCCTGTCTGTGCAGAAGCTTGTTAGTTTCACGTAATACCATCTGTCTGGTTTTGCTTTTGTGTTTGTGCTTTAGGGTCAAGTGCTTCTTAAAAAAAAAAAAAAAAAAAAAAGGCACCAGGACACAGCAGAAAGGACACTGACTAGGAAAAAACAAGCTCTATATTATACATTTCTGATCCAAATCTGTGCCTCCAAGTCTCAATAAGCCTCAGAAGTTTTTCAGAGAATTAGGTATGACCACATACATGAAAATCTTTTCATAACATGACATGTATAGGTGCTTCACAATTGGAAGATATAAAAATTATTAATATGAGCAATGATATTCACATCTAAGTTCACATTTTCTTAGTAATATACAAGGAACACATATTCTTACCATAACCTAAATCAGAGAGTCCTTCTGTATAAAATGAGTGTCCCTAATTTCACTCAACTAAATTTTACTGGGAATTTGCAATATGACAAGCATTTATTTTACAAAGGTTGAAGCCTCTAAATTTCTTCCTAGCTACTCATGCTAAGTGCATTTCAATCTCCAAAGACTACCTTGCCCTCTGCAAAATAAGGTCAAAAATAGGTTGTTCCTCTCACTTCGTTCACTTCAAAGCATTTACTGAGTCAAAAGATATGCAAAGTCTTAGAGACACAGAAGCCAGTGAAAATAACTCCTGCCTGCAAGGTAATTACTCTTTCATGAAAGAAACAGACAAAAAGAAAATTAGTAACAATGTGACATTTGCAAGGTGCTCTATTAATTCAGATGAATGGCACCCAATCAAAACTGCAAATAATTTAAAAAGAACTTTTTAGAAGAAGTGATTCTGAGCAGAATCCAAGCTAAAGGAGGAGGAGAGGTTAATAAAAAGTAGAAAGTGGACATCCTAGAAATTCTATGCAGATACAGAGAAAAGATCCAGTGGAGAATTTAATCACTAAGAAACTGAAAGGTTGAGAAAAAACAGGGTCTCAACAGCCCAAAGACCCAGGAATTCAAGGCGGGGTGCCTCACCTTTTTAAAGAGTGCTAATGCTGCAAATGCTTAACTTCCCATAATTATTCTGCTTTCCCCAAAAAGAGAAACTCTCCCATTCACTCTTACATTACCTCTCGGGGCTGGGGATTCAGCTCAGTGATTAGAGTGCTTGCCTTGTAAGCACAAGGGCCTGAGTTCGATCCCCGGCACCACAAAACAAAAACAAAAACAAAAACAAAACAAAAAACAAAAAAAAAACAGTTACATTACCTCTCTATCCTGGCACTAACCCCCAGTTTGAGGTCAGGAGTTATTTCATTTTTTAAAACATGTACAGGTGTATTAAACATATTTTCATCAAACCATCTTTTCAAGTTCCTTTTTAAATGCCTCTATTATTAGCAAGTTTTTTTAAAAGGAATTACCCTGTACAGTCTTTCTCTGTGCTTGCAATGCTTTCAAGTGACCTTGCTTTGGCAATTTTCTCTAATTTGTCCAAGCAGCATTTTTAATTTTCTCCGATCAAGTGACAATACTTTCTGCAATATTTCTATTATAGCTCTTAGCAAACTGCCTTTTAATAAGTTTCTTTCCTGCTACAGCAGGCTTCCAGAGGGAAGGTCTTTGTATCCTGAACATGATCTTTTTTTCTCAATAAACATTTTTAAATTTTAGAATAGCTTTGGAATTAGAGAAGTTGCAAAGGCAGTACAAATAGTTCCCTGGGGAATCTTCTTTAAGATTCAGATTCAGCTCTAGCAGGTCAGCCTCACTGTTGCAGGGAAACTCTCCACACTCTGGATTTCTAACAAGCTTCTACCCGATGCAAACGTTGCTGGACCAGGGACCCTGGTTTTGATGATAGAGGAGAGTCAGGCGCTTTGGGCCAAAAGTCTCAGTCCTCTCCATAAACTGGAATCGGCAGGGAAGGTTTCCTTTGTTTCCTTTCATTTTTATTTTTTAAATTTTTTTAACTAGTACATGTTTGTGCTACATAATGAATATATTCATCCTTGGGAATTAATTCTCACATCTGGATCCTTTTTACTTCCCTTTCCCTCCTTGCCATCTCCCCCCACCCCTAGAGCTCCTTCCGGTCTCCACAGTCTATTCTTGCTTTTGGATTCAATGTCTCGCCTCTCCTCCAGGGATTTTAATCCAATTCACCTATCATGGATCCAGGAATCTGTATTTCAGAAAAGCTTCTCGAGTGATTCCAACGTGTAGCCAGAAAACCACTTGTCCTAAGACACTGGGTACCAGACCATAGCAGGCTTCTTTCTTCCTCTGTGCAACAGAAATAAGTCTCTGGTGTTAACTCAGACTAAATGAAATAGTAAAAGCAAACACAAAGCAGTGCTTACATTCTAGTCTGTTTCAAAATGTTGATTAAAAGTTAATTTTTCAGTCAATCTGACAAGCAAAAAGACAAGTAAATGCACATTCACTTTCCATAAACTTCTGAGTGCCTTCTTCCTAAGCTGTCTTCCTGGGTTAGTTGCTCTCTGCTCCCCAGCTGTCAGGAGAATATTTGAAAAGGGCACGTTCAGCGTTAGGGTGGGGCCACTACAGAAATTCCCAAGTCTTTAGGGAGTGCATCTAAGCATCCTTTGATTAATCCAGCAGACCCTGCAGCTGGGCCTGGAGGACAGGGAGTCCCTGCCTGTGTGGGACAGAAACAGCTTTGTATGGGGACAGGCCAGAGTGCTGCTTATTACAGAACAACGAGTGGTCACATGCGGACTGCAGCTGGTCCTGAGGAGAGGTCTTGAGGGTCATCCGGTTTCCAACTGCTGCTCACAGGCTGGAGGGCAAAGCTCCTAACCAATTCAGACAATAGTCACATCACTGTTAAAACTCCCATAAGAGGGCATCAGTCACTGCTACTACACACTTTATAAATGGGTTTCTTCTAACACGCAAGCCCTCGCCAACCCCAAGAAGTATAAGAGTAACTCTCAACAGGGCAGCAGTCAGAGAACTAGCTCATCTTTGCCTTCTTTAAACTGAGCCTGGTATGCTCTTGGGATGGTCAGAAAACAGAGTTTATAGATTAAAAGTTACTGTATGTAATTACCACCCCCTTTAAGTGAGAAAAGAACAAAGAGAACTAAGCCTGGCTTGACCTAGACCTATTAACATCTTCACATCATTGTCCAAAATATTGTCACCTGCGTGAACAGCTGGAAAACTATGTCCAACCCTTAATAATTTCTGCCTCTAACATTTTTTAAATATAAGAATAGTGTTCTACCTGATCACACATCTCCAGTCACCCTCTCCAATTTAGCTGCTACAATGTTACCACGGTGCAAAGCTGTTCACCTTGCTCACCTGTATTCCCAAATTCCAAATTAAAATGGCTTATAAAATGTTGTATTGTAACATTCTAAAAAAGAAATCATACAACCTATTTTAGAACTTAATTTTCCTTTCCAAAATATTCCATAGTGAGTTATACTAACTATGTACATTGATAATTACATTAAATGTTAAATATAGAAATTGCTAGACTCCATCACTGACCTTTGGCTAGGGAGTCCTAGAACACCATCTTAACGCTCTATGTGACTCTCAGGCACAATAAACATGGAGAGATGCTAACCGCAGATTCTCTTTTTAAATCATTACGGTAAAATGACCAAAAAGTAGAGGTTTCAAACATATTTATTTTGGCTGGACAAAAGAAAGCAAAAGAACTATGACAAAAGACTGTGGGTCACCATCCCAGCTGATGAGATGTGGAATTCCACAAATAGATTTTTAATAACTGGTCTCAGGGATGTGGTAGTCATTTTGTATAAGGAAAGAGATTGAAAGAGATCATTTCTAATGTCAGCCTCAACTGAAAGAATGCAGGACTATATAATTAAAGAATCTTGAGGCTAAATTATACTTTAGAGACAAAATTGAATTTTTACCTGGGAAGATAGTCATGGAAATAGCTTGGTATGTTTTTTGGAGATTAGTTGAGTGGTAAGGCAGTTCTCAAAGCTAACAAAAACATTGCATTTAATTAGTATTTTTCCCTAGAAAACATTATCAATAAACTACTTGGGGGACAGTTTTGAACTAGTTACTCTACGGTTCAAAATGTCTTTCTTGGTGGCACTAACATGGAGGAAGAAAAAGCTATAGCTCAGTTGAAACAGAATGAATGTCCGATGTAACCAGCAAAGAGGTCTGGGGAAAAGAATCTGGGGAACTACATAAACACCAGTAATCTATTTAACTTTTCATTTAAAAAAAAGATGAAACTCAGAAAAGCTATGCTGTAAATTTACTTGACTAGTTCATGACAATATAACTCTCCTAGAAATCTAAACTCTGACGTCTAATCTAGTGTTTTTACATAACACTTTCTTTAACACTGTAAAATGCCTTATGTTTAAAATCCTAAAAAATTAACTCAAGAAGGCTTGAAATTTTACACATGTAAGTATGCCATGTTGTAAAGAAATGGCTTAAAGTAAATGCATTTTAAAAGTAAATTGACATTTCCAGGGTAGCTACAATAGTCCTCCTTATGTTCTCTTCTCAGAGTTATAATTTAACTCTCTCTTTGCCAGGAACATCAGTGATTCTCTTACTTTCTGACATTTAAATAGAAAATGTCTCCCAAAAAGGCAAATAATATTTTCAAACACAGTTTTTGTGTTATACACACTTTCTACATCCACCTATGAGCTACACAGACACGCCAGGATCTTAGTGGGTATGCACACTGACAGGTGCTCATCTTATGTATTTATTAATGACAGAATGTACAGAATGTCTTTACTTTTTATAAAACGTATGACTCATCTTATTAATGTTGTTTCTAAAGTTTGACTGAACTGACCCAACAACCATATATTTAGAGTGAAAATTATATTTACAAATATCCAGTTAAAGAGTTTGAGAATGAACAGTTTAAGTAATTTCAGTAAATCTTGTATGTCTTGTTAAATATCATCTACACGATGATGACTCCTAAGTTTATATCTCTTGGCTAGACATTTCTCATGAACTGCTATTTAATACTCGTACTGCGAGGCAGCTCAGACTTAACAGATTCAAAATCAAATTCCTGATCTTCTCTAAACTCATCTTCCAATCACCGTCCTCTTCCCAGAAAAGACAGGAGGCCTATCCATCCACTTGCTAAATGTGGTGTAATTCTGTAATTCTTGTTAACATCCTAGATTCATCACCAAATCCTGCCCGCATGTTCACAAAACACATCTTCCCATCACTCCCCACTGCCTTTGTTTCTACAATCCCCACCATCTTCCTCAACGGCCTCTGAAGTAGCTTCCCTCCTTCCACTTTGGCTGCCAGATTATTCTCTGAACAGTAGCCAGAGTGACACATTACAAGTTCACCTCCTCTAAATCTCAGAGTGCAAGCCCTAGGAGGGCACTCTATGACCTTCCCACCTCATTCTTCCAGACCTCTCTGACTTAATTTCCTATGGCTCTCCCACTTTCTTACTGTACTGCAGCCACCTAATCCAACATGCTGTCCATCCAACATCGCAAGGAAGGAGTTCCTTCTCTATGCAGAAAGTTCTTTCCTCACCTCATTCACCTGCTGCTGACAATATCGAACCATCACGGAGTACACCAAGACTACCTCTTACATCAGGCAGAGTATTGGCCAAGGGCTGTCACACCAAATTTGAGACAATGGGTGAAGGAGGTAATGAAGAACTATTCAAAAGAAGGCGGGAAGTAGGCAGTGAAACCCAAAGGGGAAATACAGAACCTCGGGGGCAGTAATAGCAGAGCTACCATTCCCACCAGTCCTGAAGGGACAGAAGGAAAGGAAGATACTGGGAACTAGAAAAAAATTCCAATAGAGAAGGACGCCTTGAAAAATCCTGATGATGGGAGGAGGGCAGCAGTCAGCCTGAAACACCTGCTAGAGAAAGAAACTGAAAGAATAAATGCCCTTAACTCATACTTCTTCGTCCTTTGGATCTGTTTCTAGGAGACCTATTAATATAATCCATATTGATTTGCCTGTGAGGGCAGAGAGCAGGGCTGAGAAGACAGAAAATGTACACAGAATTGACAGTCTAATAAAGATATTCAACCCAGCACCTTGCTGGCCCCTGTACCTAACATATTTGTTTTCCACAACAATATTTTTATCTGATGTCTCATATATTTTGTCTATTTGTTTGTTTCTACCACTAAACTATTGGTACTCCAAGAACACAGACTTATCTGCTTGAGAAATGTGATCTCCTAGCACCTAACATAGGACTCGGTACATATTAACCACTCACATCAAATTTGCTGAATGAATCAGTATGATGCAATGGTGACTTTCTGTTGAATGAAGTTTTTAAACATGCTCTACAAATTCTATTTCCTTACGACTGTGAGTAGGCCAGCAGACGCTTTGTGAGTTGATTCATTATGTTTGATATACAGCATAAGTGTTTCTGATTTTTTTAATGGAAATAATACCTATGCTATATTCCAAAAATAAGGGAGTATTCAATGTTTAAATATCCATCCTACAGCCCAGTATACACCATGAATAAATCAAACAAGGCCCTTCACAGGATACTTCAATCCTCAGCAAGAATCCATTAAAGGAAAGCTCTTTGAGAAACAGACATCAGCAGAACCGCTGGTTTCTTGGTTTTCTAAATCATTGTGACATTTGGAGATCCATTGTATGCAGCAGTCAGGAATGCATTATTTCTTTTATTACAGCTCACCAGACTCCTTGAAGCTGGTGCAATTGAAGGAAAAGATAAAACAACGAGGCAGAAGGGCAAACATCTGTTTGACTTGTGTGAACTTAGGAATTCATGTCAGTGGAGAATCTTTTAGCAAGTAATGTATGTGTTGATTCTACTAGTATCTCCCAGGGCACCTCAGAAGGAAAGGCAACATAGCAATCAGGATAACATACTAGGAGAAACAGAAGAAAACTCCAAAACCACCCCGAGAAAAGACCTTCCACACTCACTCCTTGTTTCACAAAGAGAAGAATCTCATTCACTCACGATCCTTGTCTGTCTTCATTTTCCTTAAAGGGAAAATGAGAATAAACAAGACTGACAAAAGAGAAAGAGAAATGGAAGTAGATTGAACTATATGAGGTTTTTGAAATTCATACAAAAATTAATCTTAGAAAATTAACTTCACACTCTCTAGTAGCAATCTTAGCATGTATTTTCATCTAGTTATATACTGTTCAGATATGTTACTAACTTTTCAGACATGATACTATGAGTCTTCTCCAATTTAAAAATTTATAAAAATAATCCCCGAAAATGATCTTTCTTAGAGAAAATCTGTTTGCTATTGAGACTATCTCATATAACTTCAGTTTAGGGCAGATTCGAATATTATGAATTTAGGAGTTAAAACAACAGAGGTAGAGAGATCCTGTAAGAGAATAAATTTAAAATACTACAAATTTAAATAATTTGACAGTTACCACAAAATCTCAAAGCACAGAAAATTATATATTATTTTCAGATAATTAATACACATGGCTTCTGTTTACTTTTCCTTCCTTCTACTTTTTTGTTATTGTTGTTGTTTTCCTTTGGCTCATACATTTTTGGTTGCCTCTTCATATTTCAAGTATTATATAATATCTCATATGGAGAGAATGAAAAGTTAATTTAATTCTTCCTTTATCGGGGTGGATAAGGTTTTGTTGTTTCTTCTCTACACACACACTTCCTGTGCCAGGTCTCTCAAATGTACACACATCACACCGAGTGACCTCTACTCAAGTAGTCTCTGTCATCGCTCTGTGAACAAAGCTTATTAGGAAGCAGTAGGGATAGCAGGAAAGTTTCTTGGAACATCTCTTTACCAGGACAATAGAAAAAATTAATTATACACTGTAGAAATTTCAAACAGTATAAATATTAGGTGGGCCATGGGAAATTGCTCATGTTCGGTCATTATCAAATTCTAAAATTGATATTTCATATGACTCACACTAATTTATCCCACCCAGCCCCAAAATAAATGTATCTCGAACTAGCATCCCATTAGCCATGTCACAACTGCTCATGGCCACTTACATTGCAAATTTACACGTGATCAGGTGAGTAAGGCCCAGGGCCTTGGACAGAAATTAGGAAAGTAAGGGATGCTGAAGCCGAAAGTCCACTAACCTCGTAGTAAATCTCCTCTGCTGGCCCAGCCTTGTCACTGCAAGTTTCATCATCTGACTTGTCCCAAGGAAATGCATAAAAAAATACCAGAAAAATAAACACACCTCACATTTCCTCAAACAAATAGTTGTCACATGTCACACAGAAATGATTCTCCATTACAGGCACTGGCGGAGGACAGCCTAGTCCGTCCACGACTGGATTGCAACAGTCCTCTCCGAAGTGATGAAAATGTCTGAAACAAAGAGCCCCCTGTGGACACAGCAATCTCATCGCCCCACTTCTCCCAAGGGTACCCCTCGACGGCATGTTCTGTACGCTCTGGGCACCCTGCCCTCACATGGGTCCTTGTAGAACACGGTGCCCTCTCATAAAACCGGTCTCGACACAAGATGTAAACTTGTGTTTTATCTGGAATCGGACACCAGGCCACTTGGCACTCCAGTAAAACAGCTTTCTGGCCATATGGTTTTCAGGTCGGACCAAAAAATACCACACAGAGGACAGAGCTCAGTCAGACCATTCACTCATTTTCCTAACAATCTCATTTCCCCAGGTTTTCTCCAGAGGCGTCTCCCCAGCGCAGAGTAAGGGCTCAGACAGGCAGACTGTTTATCTCCTGAGTTCTGCTGAGTTCAGCACCACCCCACAGGGCTGTGCTGAGTCCACACAACAGCCACCATCTGCTGCAGGGCTCCTAGGTACAGTGCCATCAGCACAAAACAGCCTCGGCCCTAGGACCACTCTAGAAGCCAATGCCACTGATGGAGCCGCTGCCACAAGGGCATTACCATCCGGCCTCTTCGCGGCAACGGAGAACACTGCTACAGAAGGAGAGTAAATCAGTCTGCTTCGGTGTCCGGGCTACTGATATTTCCAAAGCTATCAGATCCGACCAGCACAGAACTGAGATTCAGAATGAGCAGAACCTCAGCTGCATCCTGGTGAAGGCATCAACTTTGGTAAGAATCAGAGTAGCAACAACAGTAACAAAACTTTCAGGTATGGATGAGCTATGGATCACGTGTCAGGCTGTGTAACCAAAGAAGGAAAGTATTACTATGATCCGAAATGTATGCTGTTTTAAGCCCCCCAAACTTCATATTTCCTATCTGTAAAGCAAAAACAATTTCACTTATCTTGCAGTATTTTGGTAAAAATGAAAACACAGGTAATCAGCATTCAACAGTTAATACAAGAAATAATGAACTATTCATGCTGTTAAAATATTATTAAACTCTTAGAGCTTGGGTAGATTATATATTTAATGAACTATTAAATCTGCACTCAACACATATAAAAGCATAGCAAGCCTCCAACATCTGTTCAGGTGACCTAGACACTGCCTGCTGATTGCACAGGTCTGAGGAATAAGCTGACCAAAGTGAAGCAGAGCAGCTGGGTGGGACAGATCTACATTTAAGTCAGTCAGCATGTCCTAAAAGCCTGCCCTTGTACAGCAGGAAACTGCTGAAAAACTCATGAGCACAATGCTTCTGGAACTGTGTTTTCAGGATACAGAGCATAAAAGAATATTGTATTGTTCTATCACCTGGAACAAGCATACAAGAATAACAATGAATGAATTGCAGACAAGCATTAGTCTAGACACACCAAAGTCAAGAATCTGTGAAGAGTAAAACCTGAGAAACATCTAAACTACTGAGCTGAGCTCAGTATATAATGTTCAGGCTAAAATCTATCTTTAATATCAAACTGGTGTCTACATGCCAAATGCTTAGGTTAGGTAGTGGGCCTATCTCAGTCAACTCTGTCACTATGGATAGTTATTACCAATCTTTCCATAAACCACCCTTCCTTTTATTCCCTGCCCTCTAAGTCAAAATACCTCAAAGGTAGATAGGATAAAGAGCAAAGAGAAGCTTTATAATACTCTAGCTCCAGGTATCTGCAATTTTTCACAGTGGTTCTATAATTTAGACAAAAAATAATCACTAATCACAGGAAAGTAAATGCACCAGAATGCTCTTATTATCATCCCTTAAATCAGAATAAAATCATGAGCAATGTTATCTAGAAATAAAGAAGATAAGAAAGCGTACCAGAAAAAAACCATCCTGGAATGGTTTAGAAAAAATACGTGTGTACATATATGTGCATATATAACATACAGAATACAAACTATATTGCATACATATTCACACAAAAGCAAAACCGAAAAGAAATGAAGTATGATCTTAACAATAAGTTAATGTAAGAAAAGAATATTTAAACTTACTTCCAAATAAAAAATTACCAAAAAGCTGGCAAAAAAAATCTAATTGAAACATAAAATGAAATGCAAGGAAAATTTCTACTAGTTCTGTCTTTTAAATTCAAGAAAAATTGCTACTATTTCTACTATTTGTCTTTTAAAATTCAAGAAAGATTACACTAAATAACTGCCGTTACTTTTACGTAGAGAAGAACTTAAAACTTTGAGAAATTATACTCAACCATGAACATTGGCTGAGTACAGAAAACTGTGGGTTTCACCTCACATGATTCTCTTATGACAAAACAATAAAGAAATTCAAAATGACTCTAGTTGGCCGGACAGAACAAGGCAGGAAGTAACAATAGTTAAATTGTACTTGTTGGCCTTCTATGACTGTATTATAATCACAGTGCTAGGCTGAAATATAATCAGGAGTTGCATGGCATCCTCTAAGAAGTCTACAAAGTATCCCCATGAACTCTCGCTTCCAGCACAATTGGATGCCTCATATTCTCCCATGTTAGAGAGCATGATTTGACGTACTCTAAAGATATGCATACATATCTGCACTGAGTTTTGAGAAATACTCACACACCCTTGCCATTAATTTCAGTACATTAAAAATAAGCCAAGCTGACATTTCTAAATGAAATCAAATTTTAAACTGCTGAAATAAGCTGCGATATAAACTTAAAGGCTCCCAACTCACCATTTTCAATGTCTTAAAAGTTTGACTAGAACAGGCACACCTGAGAGAGAAAAAAGCCTCACGTTAACATTTAAAAAGACAATCTTTTGAATATTCTTATTCCCAAAGAGAGACATTGAAAACGTGCTGATATTCTAGATATTCACTAAATAATTATCATTAAGAGTGTAAGTTTCAGCATGTTCCCTAGAAAATGATTTAGGGGTATCAGAAACTCTTCAACAAATTGAATTAATAGTGTTTGGATTCAAGTCATGTATTCATTTAGTTCTTTGTAAATCCAAAAGAAAAAAAAAAAAACGTATTCACAATAACCCCAGACACTTTTGCTTACAAGAAGCATGAAGGTCCAGACTGAGGTTCTTTCTAACGGACGCCTTATAATTAAATCATTATATTCTCATTTTTGCCATTTTCTCTTTGGTCTAAGTTTAAGGTGTATATACTGGTTTTGCTATGCTGTGCCCATGACAATGTTCCACTGAAGATACAGGAAAGGTACACAATTTTTATTTTCGAGGACCTAATTGTATGATTGAATTATTTAAATTAGTAAATCCTTTTGCATATTCTATTTGCAAACATATCCGGTTTCTTCTGTCTGGCAACTTCCTACATAGAGGGTGCATCAAAGACTGGTGAGAGACTGGATGTCTTAAATACCTCAATGTCACGCTACATTAATTTACCCCTTAAAAATTAGAAACAGCATTAGGTTTCTTAAGTGACCCCAGCTGGCTCTAAGCGAGCACAGTTAATAGGTACCTGAAAACATGAAAAACAAAGAAAACAGTAATAAAGAAAAACTTTTTTCCTCCAACTTTGTACCTCTGCATGTGCATACACACATACACACACACATACTCTTCAGATGTCTCCTCAATCGCAGCTCCGTCCAGTTCCCACACACAGACTCTCCAACTGCACACTTTCTGGGACAAAGAAGTGGTTTCTCTGTGGGTGGCAAAAACACGAGATCCTTCAGGATGTTGTTTGAATAAATATGAAAATAACATTCCCTCATAAGTAAGCAATTATTCATCTTTCAGGCACTTAGCTACTGCCAACTGCAACTCTGCACGCAAGGAACGGCACTCCTAGAACATAAAAAAATTTGTACCACAACACAGTCCCCACGCAGGGCAGATACAAGGAGCAGATCAGAAACCAGATACGCCTGATTCTGTAACCCGTGCTTTCCTCGCCCACTAAGATCACAACCTAATCAGAAAAAGGAAAATAAAATGAAATAACAAAAAGTAAAATCTCAGGGCTGGGGATTTAGCAGAGCGGTTAGAGTTCGATCCCCAGCACAAAAAAAAAAAAAAAAAAAAAAAAAAAAAAAAAAAAAAAAAAAAAAAAAAAAAAAAAAAAAAAAAAAAAAAAAAAAAAAAAAAAAAAAGAAAGTAAATAAAAAAAGTAAAATTGCAACTGAGGGAGAAGTGAGCTATCATACCTGTTTGTGGTGGATTAAAACAGAACACAAGAAGTTTAAGGTGACCAGGCAGATGGGAAAGTGGAAAGTATAGCTACTTACAGATAAATAAATTTATATTAGATTTTGGAAGATTCAATGAAAGAGGTGAGAGGACAGCAAGAGCAAAGGTAAAATGTCCTAAGAGTACGACAACTGTCCAGTTTGCGCAGAGCGCGGGAGTCAGGAGAACACAGGACTCACAGTAAAGGCAGTAAAGAGAAAGGGGTCTTCACGTAGGTGAGATTCTGAAGGGTGCTGGCCATAATCAAACGCAATTAGAGCTGCAATGCGCGAGAGTGAGAAAATAACAAAAGTGGAAAGCAAAGTTAGAAAAGAAACTCAAGTCACCAGGCACGAGGTAGCAAAGGCCAACATCAGCGTCAAGGAAGTGTAGGAATGGAAACTGGCTGGCCCTAACGCCCCTCTCTGTCACGCAGTCTACAATTTTAAATAAATGTGACCTTTACTACAAAGAGCGAAGGGAAGGTGCTATAGAAACTCTAGGCAATGTACATTTCCAAAATAAGCCTCCATAAAACAGCTGAAATAACAACGATTTGCAGTGTTGTGCAAAACTGAGAAACAGCTACAGAAACACCTGGTAAAAGAATAACTATGCATTTGGATTATAATAAACCACCAGGAAAATTACACCTGGCCACAGGTTCGTGTTTTTAATGGAGTTTCTGAGGAAATCTAGAATGACACAAGATTCAACTCTCTCACCTATAAGTAAGGTTTTACTAAAGAATAAAGAAGAATAAAGAATAAACTAATGAGGTCACATTGCTACTTCCCAAACCCAACCCAAGCGCCAATGCCAAACTCCTCCCCCATCCTCCAAAGAGAGTTCTGTGATACATATGTATAATTATGCTAAATCATGTTCTATAATGATTAATGTTGAATAGAGATCATTGTGCATAGAATTTAAATATAAAACAGAATACATTTTTATTACGTTCTGAAATAGTTCTACTTAAAATCCGAAGCTTCTGCAAACCTAAAGGTAAGTTTAATAATGCATAAATTTGTTCACTCGATTCCATGGTAGGCAATGCTTTCTATGATTTTAAGTGATTCCTGAAAAGTCTTTTAACTTTGTGTGCAATTTTTTTTACTTTACTATTTAATAGATAGTAAAAAAAAGACCATGGTGTTTTTCCTCTTTAAACATACTTAAGTTTTAAAAAGGATTATATGAATAAAAATATTAATATCTGTACAAGTAATGCTCAGATAGTATCTGTGATACAATAAAGAAGTAAATACTAAAATAATTTTGCATGACACTGCACATAGTTAGATTCCAGTATCCTCTAAACTTACTGGCATAGTAATTATTACCACAATATTAGTTGTAATTTTTCATGCTCTCCAGATCACAGAAAATTAGGTCTATTACTTTTGTTAGAGTCTGTATTTGTGTTAAATATAATGTTGATAACACCAGAATGTAGTTTACATTAATTTGGAAACAAAAGAAACCTACTTCATCTTTCTACTGTATTTGCCATTTTTCAAGTCTTTTGAAACTGTTCTAGTTAGAAATTATAAAAAGAAATTACAGACTTAAAAGATCAGTGCACTGAAAATAAAAATAAACTGATACTTTTAAATGAATATAATGCTTGAATTTCACATTCAAATTTTCATTTCAAGCAAAGTTGAGGGTTATTTCTGGAAAGGAAATGACTTAACTACATGATGGGGAAAACTTGAAATAGGTAATTCTTTTAAAATAGTCCATAATAGAAATTTCTTTTAAAAGTCAACAGGAATTTCATTAAGCATGAATATATACTAAAGACGGAAATAACATTGAGCATAAAACACAGGAAACATTTCTGAGGTAGTCTAAACGACATTGTGAAGGAGAACTCTGTTGCTGAAGGTCATATTCCATGGGAGGAGGACATCAAACTTTAATATTTCGAAGATAAATGTTACCAGAAAACATTTCCTTAATAGTACATTTCATAGGATTTTCAATATCAAAGTACTTTACTGAGTTTTGTACATTTAGGTAAAACATTAAAATTTTATTTCATTTCCATTGAAATTGAAGATTACTCACATTCATATACTAGAAAAAATATCTTAGGGGATTATGTGTGCAAAAAAACCACACACACTTTGACATTATGATGCTGTAATTACTCTGAAAATTCCATTTGTCTTGTTTTTTAGAAAATGGAAAACATATTTACATATTGTGTTGCTCTACATCAGCCTAAACACTTTTTAAATTACTGAATTAACTTCTGTGAATACATAAGAAATGCCTGATTTCTGGATTTCAAGTTACATTCATGTAGATGGCGCAGGACATTTAAACTGGATAGAACTTTTATGTTGCCAGCATTTTCTCTTGTTTCTCTATCTGCATCAATTGTGCATATATAAGAGTGAAGGTTTAATAATATTGTATTTATGACTATTTCAATCACAATTCAAAACATGCTGTGGGCTGGTTCTGGGATAGGCACCTATCATCCCTTAAAACTATGTGTCAGAAAAATATTACGAGTTAAGAAATGCTATAAACCACGGTTCTGTCCCTGGGTGAATCTGCCACTGGGAGTATTAGGGACCAACTTTCAGTGATTCTTCCCTAACAGCAGACTTTGGTATCAGCTGGAAATGTTCCCTCCCTTCACCAGGGGACACTTGAAAATGTCTGGAGGTATTTTTCCTCATCACAACTGGCACATTACGCTGGCATCGAATGGAGACAGACCAGGGATGTTACTAAACACGCTACAATAGATAAGACATCTTCCTTAACAATAAAGAGTCATCTGGCTTAAGCTGATGATACTGAGAAAGCTGAGAAACTCAGTACTAAACTTACCATCACACAAGCTCCAAAGCGTGAGGACTGAAGACAGAAAATAGGAAGGGCACAGAATGCCGCATAACAGAGGAGAAGGTTAAAAAAGGAGACAACACAATTGACAAAAGAATTTTCTGAAGATAAATATTTACAGCTGATATGAGAAATAAAATATTGGGTCCTATTGTAAGAGCAATGCAAACATACAAAAAAATAATGTAGGAAAATTTGGTAAGCATCTATCAAAGAAAAAAGATTTTTTTTAAAAGAGGTACGTTTTTGTCTTGATGAATGAACTGAATTTACACAATTATTTTACTGTCTTTTGGACATGTTTTCCATTCCCTAGAAGTGTTACGAAAAGAAAACACTAGAGGGTGAAGGGAGGGAAAGGGAGGGGAATGGGAAAAAAAGAAGCCAGATACATCATGTACAGGTACAAATCCCTTTTGATGAATGTTATCACTATGTACATCTAAAATGCACCATTAAAATAAAATCAAAAAAAAAAAAAAAAAAGAGGAAACACTAGAGAAGCTGGGGTGGGGAGACTAACAGTGCATGGCACTGGTAACTACTTGGGTGGATTTGACCAAGTAATAGTGACCTCTGGCAGCTGTACAAGCAAATCTCTTTAATTCCAAAGAATGTTGATCCCCTCCAAACCAAGACAAATGCGCATTATTACCCAGATTTTACTTGTGTAAATCAAATTTAGGTGTGCAATGGTTTGGAAATTATGTTACAGCCTATGTTATGGTTTACATCTAAAATGAGCCCCAAAATTCTCATCTAGTCAAAGGTGGTGGCTTTTAAAGGTGACCAGATTGTGGGGGTGCTATACTCCTCAATGAATTCAATCCATTGATGAGTTCACGGCTGAATGTGCTGTTGAGAAGTGGGGTCTGATTGGAGATGGGCTACTGGAGGCACTATCTAGCATTCTTGTCCCCACCTCTTTCCTGCCTCCCACCATGCCATTCCTGCCTTGGAGCTAGCTAACCAGGGCGGACCACACTGGAAATGAAGCTAAATAAACTCCTCCTTTAAATTCTGAGGGCTGAGAATTTTGTCCTAGTGATGAGAAAGTGATTAATACAAAAAATTGCTACCAAGAGTAGGGTTGTTGCTATGATTGTACTTGACTATGTGAGTTAGAAATGTTCTGCAGGAGGAGTTTGTAAATCTTGGGAGATGCAAGCTAGAAAAGCCTCAGAACGAGGTAAACAAAGCCTGACTGGCGATTCTGGTAAATGATCAGAACACTGACAGGAACGCAGATAGTAAAGTCCAGATTTTATTGATTAGGAGAAAAGGTTTCAGAAGGGAGTAAGGACCCTACTGGAAACTGGACCAAACCTGCATGTTTCATTTTAGCAAAGAAATTGTCTATTTTTCCAAGTCCTAAGGTTTAATTTAAATTGGCAGATGAATTCATCTGGTGAAAGAAAGTTCAAGCCATCCCAGTGATCATATTGGGGTAGCACTGTTGGCTGCTTTTAGCAAGTTTCACAGTGACAGTCAGGGGCAAAACATAGAGCCATAATATATGAAAAGTTTGTAGTTTCACTAGAAAGGACCCTCCTGCAAAGTTGGGGCCAAAGACAGTATGGTTGCTCAAAAAAAAATTAATAAAAATAATAACATTAAAAAGAAGTCAGCAGATAAATGGATAAAGAAAGTGTAGTATTTATACACAATGAAGTACTACTCTGCCATAAAAAGGGAGAAACTTGAGTCATTTATAGGAAAATGGATGTACCTAAAGATCACAATGTTAAGTGAAATAAATTACACACAAAAGCTTTAATATTACATAGTTTCTATTACATTAGAAACCCAAAATATAAATAGAGAACAAACTAAAAGACAGACAATAGAAAATAGGAGCACAGATCTTTTGCAAATGGAAGGGGACCAAGAAATGGGGGGAGGAGGAAGGGAGGGGAGAAGAAGATGAAAAGAATATTAAGATGCGTAATGTACACACACTAACTCCCCAGAAGGAATGTAACCATCATGTACTAGAAACATGTACTAATAAAAAATGAAATTAAAAAGTATATAACAAATAAAAGTCAAGTACTTTGCATCAGGATAATAGCAAAGCTTGCTTGAAGGTATCTCAGCAATCAGCCATATTCCACCTTTGCAGGCTCAGCAGCATAAAAGGGTAAACTCTGGAGGACTGCTGTGAGGAGAGAACACCAGGGTGCCTTACTCATTCAGGGCTGCGTGGGGAAATATTCCCCAAGTTCCTCCATCCAAGCACTCGGAGCCCACTGCAGCCATTATCCATGGGGGCCAGGCTACTGCCTGAGTTGGCAGCAGACCTTGGCATCATCTCTAAGGTGCTGCCTTCTCAGGCACTCAGAGTACAGGAGTTAGGGGTCATGGAGTCTCTCACCCAGATCTCAAAGGCCCGGGAGGCCCAGCAACATGCCCCTGACAGAGACAGACAGACGGACAGACAGAAAGACAGAGGCCATGTGGGCTGCAACCACCAAAGTCACAGGGGCAGGCAGGGCTGCCCAAGCTCTTTGGGGCTCACGTCTCACCACGACCTTCTTGGTCTTTGACCTGGAGTGACAGGATTTACTGTTTGTCATGCTGACTTTTGGTCTTTGGTCTGATTCGTTCCTGCCCCATGTTCCTCCATTCAGGAATGGGAATGTTTACCCGGTGCCAGTGTATGTTAGAAGTATTTAATTTTCTTTTTTGACTTTCACAGAGGCCACAGCTAAGAGTTTGTCTAGACTCTCAGAAGAGGCTGTATTTAGACTTCTCGGCAACTAAGACTCTGGTAACTCTTAGAAACAGACTGAATGTATTTTACATCATGAGATGGGTATGAGCCTTTTTAGGCCATGGGCAGAATGTTATGGTTTAGATCTGAAATCTCCCCAATACTTAAGTATTTAGAGTTGGAGGTTCTGCAAGGTGACTGAAACTCGGGGCACTATACTCAGGGGTGGACTCATCACTGATGAGTTTACGGCTGAACGAGCGAGTAGGAAGGGCCTGACTGCAGGTGGGGCCTGACCGGAGGTGGTGCCTGGCTGGAGGTGGGTCACTGCAGAGGTAAACTTGAAGGGTGTATTCTTGTCCTGGCTCCTCCCTGCTCTTTCCACTTCATGGCTGCATGGGTGCAGCAGCCTTCTTCTCCATGCCCTTCCCGAAGGCCGCCTCTGCTTGGATCTGGCTACCTTAGACTGAACCCACTGGAAACTAGGAGCCAAATAAACCTCCTCCTTTAAATTGTGGGTGTCAAGTATTTTGTCCCAATGCCAGGAGAGTGACTAATAGAGCTTGTTAAAATCTAGGGCAAATATCTTGTTTTATTTGAGATACAGATTGTTTAAAGGTTGCAGTAGTAACAGCTTTAGTCATACTCCCCCAAAAAAGGTTCTTGCTAGTTAAAGAAATTCTGCTGAATTTATTTTCCAAATTGCTTTTTTTCTTAGAAAACAAGTATCACTCATATGCTAAATGATGTTCTGAACTGCATTTCCATACATGGAATCTACAAGAAAAGAACAAATGAAAACTATCTGCACATTATTGCTGCTAACTGGAATTTTACTGGCACTTTGTACCTGTTCAAAAATTAATCAACTGACACCATCAGGACATTTATAGAAATTTTTGGAACTCAGACATTCTCTTATGATTAGGAATGCTACTTAGCAGTAGAACACTGGCCTAGCATTTGTGAAGCCCTTGGTTCAATGCCCAGTACAAAGAAGAGAGGGAGAGAAGAAGGAAGAGAAGAAGGGAGAGAAGGAAAGAGGGAGGGCAATTCTCCTAATAATTCTAAAATGCTTACATAACCTATGAAATAAACTCTACCTATGTTTATAACTGTCATGAGTCACTCTGATTCATTAAAATAACAAATATGGGAAGAGTCAGTGAACAGCAAAATATTTTTATCTTTCTCCATTCTGCTTTTGCATTACACTCTGAACAGGAGTAATTGTACTTTTGCTAGAGAATGGCTGATTTTCCTCTTTTATTAGCATATCATTTTGTAGAACAAAAAATGAATTATAAGAAAATCATTTCATTCACCTAAAATCAGGGAGATACCATAAAGTTTTCTCACTCATCAATTAAGGTAATTTACAATAAATAGCCAAATGACACATTGGCTTGTGCTAAAGATTAGCTTGCCAAAGTATAAGAAGTACATAATGAAACAGGTATGATCATAAAATCAATCATAAAGCAAACATGGGGGGACACTGTAACTAAAAGAAAGCTACTCATACTGTATTAACAACAAACTATAATACTTTGTGGTATTATAGTTTTATTCTCATAAAGATATTTGTTGTTCCATCTAGTACATCTTCTATGCACTACATGTATATCACAACACAGAATAACACAAGCTTACTAATATATTTAATACCGTATTTTTAAATATATGGTAAATAAACACATCTTTATACTTAAGTCATATAGCCTTATGTCATATAGCCTTATGATTATGCATATAATGTTATACACTTTGAATAAGTGTTCTCCTCTCTAACCTTCCAAGGAGAGTTATCCATTAATATGACAAAAAATAAATAAATCAAAACACATTCACTCTGTACTCCTCATACTGTATTAACAAATGGCATTTTCTACATTTTAACAGAATACACCCTAATGTGGAATAAACTCAAAATAAATAATACAAGATGCACAAAAAATAAGTCCATGTAATTTTTCCAACAAAGATATGCTAACCAATGTACTAAGTTATGCTAAATATATTCCTTTCAGTTATCACTAATTCTTAGAATTTTCTCCCCACATCATCAATCAAAAGACCAGTCAACTAGTCTGTGTGAACAGTACTTCAATTCCAGTGTATTTTATAAAAATTCATTTTCTATTTGATTCAGAAGAGAATTCCGACTCAATCTGAAGAGAACCATGTTCTTCGAACTAAGGTCCTCACCAAAATTGGTATGTATGTATTATCTTAAATAATGAGAAAAAGTCAGCTAATAGGAATTACATCATTCCTTCCTAGAGAATGAAATGAGTTAATGAGGCAGCCAAGGCCAGGCATACAGGGTCAGGTAAGCCTTGGTGTAGAGCTCGCCTTATTCAAAAGACACAAACCGATTTTGGAAACCTGCAGCACTCAGATAGTGGAAGGACTACGACTCAATTTCAGGTATGTTCTTACTCCAGTTTGTTACCTGATAATGTGCATCTTTTAAGCACCTAGCTCTTCCCGAGGCTTTAATGTAAACATTGGTGCACACTGTAACTAAAAGAAAGCTAGATCTTGAAGTCCCTGCGTCTGCATTCACTCATCGAGTATTAGAATGCCTACTGGAGCGAGCACTGTTACAGGTTCTGGGTCACTAAGAAGAATAAAGAAATTCACAGCAAATCCTTGATCTTTTGGTGCTTCTGTTCAAGTGCCCAAGACATACGAATATAATAAATAATTACAATTAGATACTGTATTAGATGATGAGCGCTGTTGAGAAAATTTAAATAGGATGGATAAGACTTACCACGATGATATGACTTAAAATAGTAGTAAAGGCAGGGCTCCCAGAGAAAGTGATTTCTGAGGAAAGAGCAGAAGGTGGGAAGTAAGCCACAATGACAACTGGGGACCCGAGCTGGGGCAGAGTGCGGACAGTGAGCTACGAGGTCAGAAGTGCACTAGGAGGCCAAAGCATCTGGGACTTTCATGGTAATTACTTCTCTTCCATGTAAAACAGCCACAGGAAGGGCTTAGGTGGAGAACGAAATAATGCAGGATACAGGACACTAAAATGGGGAAAAAAAAAAAAAAAACCACAACCCAGCAGTAGGTACTCCACTTGAACATTAAAATTTACCAAAAACCAAGCAACGTACTAGGCAAAAAGTCAAAAATGAAAAAAAAAAAAAAAAATGAAAGCTCACAGAGGACCTAGCTGCTAGCTGGAGAGACTGTATTTCTTTCACCACATCAGAAGTTTCTTACCTCTAGATAAATGTCAGTTTTATCTGTGTTTATAGAAACATAAAACGAGAGATCTTTCTACTTCTCTCTGCTCTATGTGGCACACAAACAGAAAGAACTACACCTTCTATTCAGAGTAGTAAATAGGATTTCCTTCTAGCAGTAGACCACACATCAGGGTTTCTTTTCTGCCTTTTCCCCTGAATGGAAATTGCCACCATACAGCAGTTTACTCACACATTGTTTCTTATTGGTTGTGTTTCTTATATTCATTCATTTATGTATTCATTAACCCAAGAAAACTTCTTTCACACTCTTTTAACACCAGGTGGTACACTATGTGCTGAGAAGACAGTGATTAAACATAAAAATTTTAATGGGAAACAATAGCATTTGGCAACAGATTAATGCACACTTCAGAGAAAAACACCAGAATAATAGTGTATTTAAGGGACATACAGAAGGTTCTGTGGAATTGGCAACAGAACACAGTATAAACCACTTGGCCTGTGGAGTCTCAGGAAGTTTTATAAAGTTAGTTTCATTGTCTTCTTGATGTTAGCTGGTGAAAGCACCAGTGATGAAGGCAGACTGACTAAAATCTTGGCTAAGCCCCATATTTCAGCTGCCTGACCTTGAGCAATTTAAACTTTCCGTTCCTCTTATCCCTTTAGCACAGAAACAAGACAATTACAATACCTCACTCAGGTTGGTTGTGAAGCTTCATCAATTTAATACATGCCAAAGAGCTGGGAAAGGCTTTGAGACATTTCAAACACTCAAATAAATCGTTCTTAATTACTTATTCTAAATGTCAAATAATGGTTATAATTTTTTTCGAAAACAAACGGGAACTCCAGATGGAGAAAATAATTCACAAAGGTGTGGGAAGTTCTATGAACTAAATTTTAAGGGAGTATATGTTCTGGTCTTGTGGAGACAATACCGAGAAGTAGGTAGAGGTGGTTAAGTAATTAGGAAATCAGCTGAAGTGTGACAAGTGTCCGGGGAGAGGAGAAAGATACCGGCCATGGCTTTTACTGCCCCTCTACAGAGTAACAGTTAGGAGAAAAACAAAACAAAAACATGTCTGCACATGAAATAGTTTGACTCTTGCATTTAAAGTTAAAATAATGCTTTTCAAGTACTAAGAAATTCTACTATACTACTTTTGGTTAAGGAATTCTTGTTCGTAGATTTTCTCCTCTATTCCCATTACCATTTTGCATAGACAAATCAAGAAACTTGCTTAAGGCTATCCAGTCAGTTGGCAGTCAGAACCAAACAGAAAAATTCAGAGAGTCTACAATTAAAAATGCATTGAACAGTGACTCTACAAAAACCGTTAAGTCATTTCAGCAAGAGATCCAGGATCGTTATTTCTCACATTAATTTGTAACAATTCTTTCACATGCATTTCTCCTTCTTATGGAATTTAAAGGCAGAAAAAAACACCCTTTAGTTACCTTTTAAACTTCTTGTTTTTAAAGAAAAAAGTGACAAACAATAACAAATCTAAGTTACCATTTTTAATTCTATTGAAGTAGCTGTGTAAGGATGTCTACGTTAGCATTACACTTCTCCCAAAGCTTCGCTTTTCTATCAGAATTATTAGGTCAAAAGCAATGTGGGGCTGGGGATTTAGCTCAGTGGCTAGAGTGCTTGCCTCGCAAGCACAAGGCCCTCAGTCCAATCCCCAGCACCAAAAGAATAAAAATAAAAATAAAAATGGCTTGTAGAAAAAATCATATCCTTTGGGAAATTAGGCATAACTCAGGAAGGCCCAGAATGCTTTGTTATTTGGCCAAAAATCGAGGCTGTTTTGCTAAACTCATGAAATCTGTACTCAGTTTTTGAAACAGCTGTGTAGACATAGAAAACTGCACTCAAAAAATGAATAGAAAGCCCTGACCACCTACGCCAGGACATTTGATATCTGACAAATATGACATGCGGTTTGGTCTTCAATTTTTACACAGAATAGTTCTTTTTAAATATTTTTCAAGTCAGTCCTTCCTATTCCCTTTAAAATGACAACTGTTTAGATCTCACCCATTTCTGCTGAGGGCGGCAGATAATGCTCTTTTGGCATAGACAATTTGGGATTTCCTTCTCAGTGTCTTCCACTCGTTTTTCATTTTCTGATTCCCTGAAATATGGATGTTCTCCAGGCTCTGACCTCACGACATTAGCAATCACCTCCATGCTAATTTCTCTCAAATCTTTATCTCCATCCCAGGATTTGCTCCTATTCCCAAATGTCACATCCATCTTGCTGCAGGGAATCTATGAATGTCCCCGAAATGCCTCACACTCAAAACTCCATAGTGGAATTCTTAGTTTTTCATCTTATATTTCCTTGCCTGGGTGAATTTTACCATAATCTAGTTGTTTAGTCCCAAAACTGTAATTTACACATGATTCTATTCTTTCTCCATGAAATTCTCATATTTAATCACCCAACAATTTCTATAAATTAAACATCACGGGCTGGGGATTTAGCTCAGTGGTTAAAGTGCTTGCCTTGCAGCACCAAAGTGCAATCCCCAGCACCAAAAAAAAAAAAAAAGAAAGAAACATACATCACTCCGCTTTGTTCTCCTTCAATCTCACTGATGGCTCTTAAATCTAGGGTTTCACCATTTCTAATCTATTAGAATACTTTCTAAATTAGGATTATGACTTTATGTTCATACCTCTTCCTTTTGTCTTTCTCAAAGCTGTGAGGCTTCACAAGTGCAAAGGTTGTCCTATTTCTTTCCTCCTTTTCCTTCACTCTTATTCTCCTTAAAAATCTTGAATGGCTTCCCATAGTCTACAACCATGGAATTCTAACAGGACACATAAACTTAGCGAAATACAGCATCAAGCTGAGGAATCAATGAAGTCACTGGAATAATCTCCGAGGGTCACAGGAAATTGGTGTGATGGTTAATTTTGCCTGTCAACTTGAGTGGTTTGAGAGGTTGCCTAGGAGATGAGTAAAGCACATTTCTGTGTGGATCTGGGTGTGTCTTGCGGGTGTGACCTGGGGGACTAGATTTGGTCCCTGGCCTGCTTCCTCTCCAGCTCTTCCTACTCTGTAATTCCTGGCTGCCATGGAGTGAGCAGCTTTCCTCCTCCACGCCCTTCTACCACAATGCTTCTGCCTTGGAGCCCGCTGACTATGAGTTTAGACCTCTGAAACTGAGCAAAAATAAATCTCTTCTCCCTTAAACTACTTATGGCAGATATTTTCTCCCAGGGACAAAAAGCTCACTCATATAATTAGCACTCCAATAGTGTAATTGAAATATAAGAATTTTACTTTAAAACAAATTTCACGAAAGACTAGATTCAAATGAATTTAGGACTCAGAGGGACTGAACTGACAGGAAGCAGGTGAATCATGTAAATTCGGGCTTCTCTCCCATTAAGGACATCTTGGAGGAATCAAGCACAGCAGCTAGCACTTAAGAATAAAGTTCAAAAAGTTAATGCTGAACAAATACAAAAGTATGTTGAAGGTAAGTGAGTGCTGCATAAATAAAAGTAGCAACCCCAGAAACTTTAGTCCATCCACAGACAACTATCAGTTTTCCCATAGTTCTCTCATACTGGACAGACAGAGTTATAGCAGACTGATCACACTATTTCAATTTCAATTTCTGTTGTTGGACTTTGTACATCTTTCTGTTCAGTGTCTCAGGCTACAGGTGATACTCTTCTGTAGCAACCAGAACCCTCACTATTCAGCTTTTCTCCAAACAGGTTCAGCAAAAGAGCATCATCGCTGAATCATCAGTCTTGGTCCACGTCACAAGCTTCTTTCTTAGATTAACATGGAATCTCAAGTAACAAAAATGTTTTCCTAACATAGATACCTTAGTGATGTTACAACTACCGAAATGCAAAATTGAAAAGAAAAACACCGATGGATTCAATCTATGAACAGGAACAACTTCAAAATCAACAGTGTAAAGATAGAAAAGCTAACTATATGTCGATTTTTCAGAAGCTTCGTGGTGATCTGACAGAGGGAGAACAAAGAAATCTGCTGCTACCTGCTATCCAAATCCAACACAGACAACAGGAGCGCTAGTCATCTAGAGACCAAGGAAGGAAACCACTTACAAGGAAGCTACTTGAAAATTTATGGGCACTACTGCAGACTGTCACCATTATACCTCTTGAGGATGCATACAAAACTCCTACCGTTATCTTTACTTCACATTCAAGAAAAAGATTCTGTCTCTGATTTGGCTAAGTAAAAGCCTTCAAGATTCTGAAGGTGTTGTGAGGACCAAGACTGCGTGTGCACCTCTGGATGGTCGGATAAGGAGCTGGGTTTGTCTGTACTCCAGTAAGTCTTCAATAATTCATCTTGGGTATTTTACAACATCCCACAGAACACACACTTCTCTTTACTTTTGTTGTAAGAGTTTAGGACAAGAGATGGAAGGGTGGTACATAAATAAAGCAAAGCTCCAGCGCATTTCTGCTTTTCAAGTTCTACTTCTTTTAAGCCATCTACTTGTCTTTCAAATTTTAACCAGGGAAGATTTCTTTTGAAAGTGGTAGGGAAAATAAAACAACCCAAAACTGAGTTTTCTAAGGTTTTCATTTTAATACTGAGAATTAGTTTCTCAAAGACTTTTCTGTGCTGAAAGTTTTCTGCAGCAGACCTACAAAATAAAATGCAGCTTTCCCTTAGCCTTTCATGGAAATGATGCATTTTAAAGACCAAACCTGTAAAGCACATTCTATCCACGAGGCCTAATTTACTCTCATGCCAGTGCAGATGTCAGGAGGAGACTCCGATAGAGCCTATTCCCACAACCAAAATCAGTGCGTCCAGGCACAGGTGAGGCTAATGCATGCAAAGAGAAAATAATGACCTGAAGGAACTGTATTTCAGGCCTCTAGTAATCATGGACACAGCTATTGGACTGGAAAATGAACCAGGTTTTGAGAGGGCTGAGTGAGACACAAAACGAAGTGGCCCAAGTGGCCCAGCGCCACCCAGTCCAAAATACAGTCATTCTTTCTCCAGACTCAGAGCAGCATCTGTCTGCTGGTGAAAAATCACCTCCCGCGAGGTCCTGGCAGAAACCACAGCCAAATGATTTATGTTTCTCTGATTATTCATCTTCTGTTTAGAGACTATCAGCCCACAACATTACACGTGTATTTTTAATAGTGCCACCAATTTGAGATCATGGAATCAGGTCTATGGGATCCTCCTCAAGCTTTTTCTTCCTCCATATAGTACCTAAATGGCTGGGCTTCAAGGAGTGGTCCATGAAAAAACAACAAACTAAACTGCTGTGTGGCACATGATCCAAAGTATAATTAAAAATTAAAATGTCATCAGAACAGTCAGGGAGACATTTTTCCTTTTATACTAAACTTCAGTATTCTTAAATATATTTCAACAGAATAAATTAATCATACAATTAAAGAAGTGTAAGCGCTTATATGCAAAAAACCTGAACAGTTTTCTCTTATACAACTTTAGGAATAACGGTATATTCTTTTGATTCATATTAATATTTTCATTACAAACTCTCTTCTACCATATTTCACTTACTTAAAATGGAAGAAAATATAAAATGATTATGTATCTGAGCTCAAATTACACAATGTTTTAAACTAGTGTGTGCATTTTTAAATATATAACTTTTTGACAGAGATACAATCAAAACAGAAGCAAGTTTTGTATCTCACCTCTCATTTTATCTTTTATAAATCACAAATGACATACTGAAGTTGTTCCACTTATTATTTGGGATAAATTTATATTGGTAAAGTAGCATATTTTTTAATCAAAATAGAAACAGCATATAATTTTTCTGTAAAGTATAAATATGATGTTAGGAAAATTATACCCTACGTGATAACACTAGCTATCATTTGTTGACCACCTACAAAATGCCAACCACTGTGCTAAATGCACTTGTTGTGTTTTTAATTCCTCAAGAACCTTCCATGTAATCATGATCCACACTGTGTTACAGGGAAGCAGGATGCAATTAATTTGGCTGCCGAAAAGCACTTCATGTGTAAATGGCATAACCTATCCCAAAAGAAGGCTACACTCAGGCTTTCTGCAGTACAACCTTAAAGCACATATTAATCACACTGAACTATAATTAATATTAATGTATATGTGTTTGAATCATCAAACACTCTCATATGTGAAGTACTAACTTAGTAGTACATAGTATATAAAAGTGTTGTGGCACATAACAAGAAAAAACTGTGATATCATTCGATGTACTTGTACAATAAGTAAGTCCTGCCACTTTCCCAAAATGAATCCAATGCATTTTGGGGTGCTATAGAAATCTTTACAGTCATACTTTGGATCCCTAAACCCTGATGCAATGGTATTTTTAGATGAGGCTTGTGGAAGGTAATCAGGTTTACATGCACTCGTCAGGTTAGGGCCCTAATGATATATAAGTGCACTTTAACATATTTATAAGAACCCAAAGTCGGTGCCCATGAGCCTGTTGGCCAGCTGTGATCCTGGTGTCCATGTTCACAACTCAGCATGCCATTTACAGAATTGGCGAGAACTCTAAGAGCCATTCCAAGGATGCAATTCCACCATGCTTCCAAACTTACCCACATTGGGGGTGCCTGCTCCCATTATTTCCATTATAAGTGTCCACGCTGTTTAACTGAAAAACCTCAGTTAGGACTGAAAGCCAAACCTGATGTGAAAGAAAACAGTCATCTAGCATACCAGCCTCTCAGCTTCTTAACTTTGCATACTCAAGCAATCGTCCTCCTTTGCCATCTTCTTCAGGTGAATGATCCACTCCTCCATTATGTGGAACAAGTACAACTCCAACAGAAAATATTCCGAACAGATTCCAAGAATGCACGGGTTCCTCTCCATTTCCTCGCCTTTTTCCCCCTCACCAGTATGTTTCCTCCCTCTGTCGTATCTTTTCTTCTAATACTTTCTTTAGTCCTCGGTCCACTGTTTTAGCCATTGTCCAGCTCACAACTTAAAACTTCTTTACTCTGTTAATCCTCCACGGTATTCACTTAGGAAGCCCGTCCATCAATACTGTTTGGAATTGTGATATGCTACAGTAGTTTATATCTGCTGCTATTCTCCACTATGGCAGATGTATCCAAGGACAAGAAGGTCCATATTCTCCCACATGTAAAGGTAGAACTAAGGCAAGAAACGACTGTGACTTCAAAAGGGGTGCACCCTTCAGAGTCAGCACGATTTCATCGCACACACACTTACTGGGCCTTGTAGGCATTCCGTTTGCCAAATCTGCTTCAAGCATAAGGAAGTCTCTCCCACAGTAAAGAAACCGTCCTTGTAATGTGACTCAACTCCCTCTTCAGTCTCCATTCCACATCTCTTTCTGCACACACAGACTTACACCATGTGAGAGCTATCATCAGTATTGTTAAACTACTCATGTACTCTACAATTTACACATACACAGTTCCACCAAAAATTTCTCACCTAGCAGTCACCAAAGACCTCCACATCAAGTACAAAAGCCTCCATACATTTCTTACCACCATACACTATCTAACATTGTTGATCACCCATTCCTCCTCAAAACACTGTTTTTTGTCTTAGGTTTCACAACATCGCATCTGACTTTTCTTCCTCTTCACTGCTAACTTCCTTCCGGTGTGCCTGGAGACTTTGCTTTTTTACCCCGCTTAAAATATTAGCGTTCCTCTGAGCCGTGACATAAACTTTCCTCCCTCTAAACCAAACACTCCTATTTGTAAAATGAAACCTAAAATCACTTACGTATGCACACTGTATGCACATGTATCACGAGTCCAGCTCAAATTGCCTAGCTCAGGCTTGTATGTTTCCAATGCCTACTGGTCATCTAAATCTTTTCATTAAACAGAAAAATTTGGAGGCAAATTAAGATACAGTATATCCAAAATTGAAGCCGTATCCATCCTCAGTGATGCTACTTCTACTGTACTTACTCTGTTGAGGAATATCCCGTTGCCAAAACATCCAAGTTGCCAAAACTAGAAATCTTAGAATCAACATTTACATCATCTCCTACCTGCCTCCCACAGCCACTGGCAAATAATCTAAGCATACACATTTCCCACTATGACAGGCAGCTAAAGTTAGATAAAACTTAATATATAGTCAGCGGGAGACTGGGCTCTCAAGGAAGTCAGTGGAAGGTAGAGACAATGGCCACAGTACTTCCCTAAGGGATGAAGGGAAACTTGGGATTATACTCTAATTGGTACCACCCAGCCCATTAAATCCAGAAGTGCATCAGAACCCCAGGTGGGGGACCAGAGCACCTGGGCCCATCCCTGCCCCCAGATGTTCCTGTTTTAGAAGTCACAGAGAAGTGGAGGTTTGCGTGCTAGCCATATGCCCTTGTAGTGAGGCCCACTTCACTACTGGGTCAATATTAGCTAAGCTGCTATACTTGTAATCCGATTGGTTGGATGACTGTAGTTTAACCTACACTGTGCCCACATCTGTGACTTTGCTGTATAAATTACCCCTGACAAAGGGCCTCAGGCACCACCCACTTCTGGGACCCGTCCTGTCCCTCAGGAGCTCTCTCTCAATATACCTTTCCTACTCTTAACCTGCTTTGTCCTTTGGAATTCACGGTTCAATTTCAAGGGACACAAACTTGGCACATCTGACATCCAGCAGGTCGCCAGTTACATTTCTCCTGTATCACCACCAGGCCCATCTCTTAAAAGTTCCCACAACCCGCAAGAGCAGCTTCCTGAGGATTTAGTCCCCAGAACGTGGGTCTTTAAGGGACTTTTAGTATCCAAATTGTGTATTCAATTAACATTTTAACTCTCCTGACAAATCAAATCAAGCAAAAGTCAAAGTAATACTGTATGTAGATCCAATTTAGTCACAGTCTACCACCCACTCTGACTTCACTGTTTGCTGCCTGTGGAAACTTAGTTGAATTTCTTAATTATCTATAAACTTCCAGGGAGGAAGGAACACTCAGCACAGATCTGAGGCCACAGTAAGCCTTCTGTAAGGGTTGCTTTTACCATTATCCTTTTGTTTTAAAAAGGCTTTTTAAGGTAGATTCACAGGTATGAGATTAATGAGCCAGGGATGTAGCTCAGTGGTAGAGCTTGCTTAGTACGCCCCAGTCCCTGGGTTAGATACTCACTAAAAGAGAAGGGAATGGAAGGGAAAGGAAGAGGAGAGGTGGGGAGGGAAAGAGTTGGGGGAGGAAGGAGAGAGAGAAAGGTACTGGGGAACTGGGGAAAGAGTGTGTGAATTATTTTCACTTTCTCTGGTTAATTCAGCACAAGCAGGAGTTGGACATCAACCTGTCCACATATTTATCCTCTTCCTCACTTTGTGTCTTCTATGAGCCAACTCGTATGTTCTCCTGACATTTCCGAAATAAATCATTAGATTCACTTATGATAATTTCCATACTAAATGGCATTTATTCACATTCAACAACCGCAAGAATGTGGCCCCCTTTTAAGCCAGCAAAGGATCACCAGAGGCCACTCTATTCGATGAGGGCAAAGGGAGGCCCCAGTATAATTCCTGAACAACAGCTTTGAAAAGAACAATGATCCTCTGAGAATCTCAGTACTTCGCATTCCCTGATCTCTCCTGGCCTGCTGCCCCAGTGTGGTGAAGTCCTCGGCTGCTAAAACTGAAGGTCAGGACCTCAAGGATGAAGCATCTCAAGCATGTTAATTGCATTCTTACGCAAAAAACGAAAATGGACATCTGAATCCCAGTAAGACAAGAGGTCTTGTTACTTGGGCTGTCCCCATCAGTAACTGTCCTCTGAGGTCTCTTTCACTTTCCCTTGGTATTCAAGCTCCTGGCTGCATCTCTCTGCAGTCCACAAGCTTCCCACATCCATGTAATACCAATTCTAACACACTGGCCCTGTATGCTCACCCAGCACTCCCATTGCCAGCCTGCTCTACCTCAGGCTTTCCACATCTCTAACATTCTCACCTACGGTCTCACCAGCCTCTCTTCCTCATGTGCCTTTGTCCACACAACCTTCTAGCTTGCTGTTTCTCACACACCCCCATTTTCAACAAACTTTCCCATTGTAACACTTGCCTATTCTTTGAGCCTGTTCCATAATTGCCAGTTTTGCTGCCTCCACCTCCCACTTAAGCCACATGCTCAACTGTCAGAGCTTAGGTGGACATTCATATCCTCAAATATACTTCACTCGTGCTTCTGTCAGTTCTCAGCTTTGTGCAATGCTTACCACCTTAGAGCAAGAAAACAGAGTAACATGTATTCCTGTACTTTAAGAGAGTACATTAAAAAAACAATAAGCATAATGCTAAGCCATCAAAAAAGCTAAATCAAGAAACTAATTAAATTGACAGTGGTTACAGTGAAGTAGGGCTTCATAAAACTTGTTAAGGGAAAAATTATTCACGACACTTATTAAAGATGCCTTGGCAGACTTTATCCAGAACCAACACATCAAATACAGGGATCAGCACCATGAAGTTGTGCAATGGAGGAGAGAGATTCGATTCACAAAACAAAGAAGATAGAGAATTTATAGCCAATGAGCAGAAAGGAAGCAATAGAAGAAAATTATTGAGAGGAAAAATCACAGCTAAGGAAGTATTCTGAGAGGATTCTTGCTGATTACAGGTCAAGGTGATCAGCCCTCATTTACCTGATGGAAGCTAAGGAACCCAATTAGGTATACAGTGCGATCAAATATTTAGACAGCTTCACTGCTTTAGTATAATTCTTGCTAAATTGGAAAATACAAAGATGAACACAGAAGTCCAGAAGTCAAGTTGAGAGGAGGATTCCAAAGAGCCTCACGGGAGTTTGGCCAGGAAGAGACTCTGTCAGTGTCTCTTACTTAAATATTCTCTGTATTTTAATATTTCTGTGAATTGATCTGCAGATGATCGGTTTCTTAATCTTACTACTATAAGCTTTATCTTTTATATTTAAGTACTTGTAAATTAGCATTGACATCAGACTACAAATCTTAATGGTAAGATTCCTTTAATGCTTCTTTAAGTGTATTTCATGTTTCTAATACACTAAAAATACCACTCTACTATAAATGGTGTAATTCTATGAACTGATTAGATTATGAATTTATATTTCAATTGAATTGCCTATTGTCCAAGCCTGTTAGATTGTTCCCAGTTTACCCTGTAACCCCCTCCTCCTTAATTTATTCATTTCAGAATAAACTCAGTTAATAAGATGACTGATCTATTTACTATGTTAAATCAGTGATATTGGTAGTTTGATTCAGGGACCCAATGATTCCCTCAAGAACCCAAGTCCTTTACATTTTTTTCTTACATTTTTACTACCTATATTTTGCCCTTCTTCTTGGCAAAAGACCAATACTCTGCAGCAATATGAAGCACCTATTCCAGGCATCATGACTATCAAAAACTGACATGTGCCTTCTTACCCAACATTCTCCTCGTAAGGGCAAAACGTCTTCTGTACACCATCACTCCCTAGTCTGCCATTTCAAATAGTTGGCTATAATGAGGACAAGGAAAAAGTGTTCTGTCAATAACCAGTCACTGCCAAGGGAAATAGAAATACCATGTTTATTGGCTTAACCTAATTGAAATTGTACTTGAAATAGAAACGATACCATCTTCCCCAGAGTTAGGTGGAAAAGAGCAGACACATGAACAATACCAATGCCGTCTGCTACAACGAGTGATGTGGCTCTTAAAAGTCAAAATATGCTTCTTGCAAATGAAAATGCAAGACATGGAAAGGAGTGTTAACTTCAGGTGGAGAATCACACCCAGTTTAATCCACTGTTATTCGGTGTTTCAGTAACTTTCTCATCCTTGGGACAAAATACCCAACATTCGCAATTTAAGAGATTTGGGCCTATGTTTTCACTCCACAGGCAGCTGGCTCCAGGGAAAGGGCACGGTAAAAGGGTCTGGGTGGAGGACAGCTGCTCACCTCGCAGCAGCCAGGAAGCAGAGAGAGAAGGGAGGAGCTGGAAAGGGAGCTACAGCCTTCCAGGTCACACCCTCAGTGACCGCCTCTCCTAGCCAGGCCCCGCACTTCACAGCAACTCAGCTGTATCTCCCCAGGTGCATGGGCGGCTGAGGCTTTGGGGGACACTCTCGATCCAAACTGCAACATTCAGTGTCATTCAAAGGGAATCTGGAGATCCAACAGAGGATGGAAGCAAAGAAGCATCAAAGGTGTTTTCTGCTTCCCATTATGGAAAACACACAGTGAAGCTACAATCAAGAAAGGGACTGAAAGGCAATAATCTCTCATTGCAATCCTGGAGGTAACTGCTGATTTTCAAGTACAAAACGACTACCTTGGACTCGTAAGGATGAAGAGAAAATGTTCCTTTTACCCAGAGAAGGTTCTATGGAATGAACTGAAAATACACAGTTTAAATAGGAGAAAGAACATGCAGATTTATTAATTTACTAATGTGCATGGGGAAAAAAAATCTTAGCATGGGAGAAATAGAGTCTCCAAGAACGGCCCCAGCTTATGTAACTTCCTGCACTACGCAGAGGAACAGCGGGCTTGAACACAGAGGGACTGGGACACACTGGCTGGTGATGGCAAGCTATGGGGTGTAATCTCCTAGTAGGCAGATGGAGTCCACTGGGCAATCTCTTAGGTGAAAAGACTATACAGGTGGAGCATCCTGAACATAGTCTCTCTTTCTCCGGTGCTTAATCTTTTCTGGGTGATGACTTTTCATAATAATTGCACTCCTTCCAAGAAGAAAGCAGCAGAGAAGCCTTCTGCAGCATTTTGAGAGAGAAAGAAGTTTAAGAGACAGGGAAATGCGAGTGAGGGCAGATTGAAAACACCTTGAAACTGCTTCTTAGCTCAAAATTGCCATATTTTGGGGTTTGGCTCCTCATTTCAGGAGCCCCAAGAGGCCCGTCCTTTGGAATTTAATGTTGTCTAGACCTACTAACTTGATGTCTGCATGTTAAATTCTATATATTATTTATCTCAAACTAATGCATTTAAAGAGACTGCTTCTAGTATATATATAAAATAAATCATTCAAGCAAATCAAACATCAATAAAATAAGAAAGTAATTCAAGATGAATGTATCTCACACAATTTTCAAGCTGAGCAAAAAGAAAAAAAGAATAAAGGGCAACAAATTACACTATATATATTTTAATTGCAGTTCTTTTTTTTAAGACAGCCATGTGCAATACTTACTGTATTCTATACTTTTATTTTCTAAAAATAATAACCCCAATTTAAAGTTTTCATCAGTAATGGTTAGTGAATAAGCTACATTATTTGGTCAATATAAAATCTCAAACAATTCAGCGCTGAATTAAAAAAATCAAGTTTCCATATATAAAATAATACTGCCGTGGGTACTAGTAATACATAAGAAGCCAAAAAACTACATAATAAACCTATTCTTTAAATATGGTAATTTCAAGACCACCATAAGAAAATATTTCCAATCAAATCATAACCCATCCAAACATACTTAATACTTTGGAAGGAAAATTTTATTTTTTTTAATGTACAAGCTCTAAAATTAAATTTAAACAAGAAATAAGGAGCACACTCATTCCTGTGGTAGCACTTACATTTCCTAGATCTGGAGAAAGAGGAAAAATAGTAAGATGATAAATTTTCAAAATAATTAAACCAGCTGAAATTCTTACACCCTTACATAGAATTATTAATGATGAGAGGCATGAACACATTGACAGAAAGGAGAAACATCTCTATGGTGCCAAAATGTGCAAGCTCGCCCTGCTAAGCCATCCTCATGGCTTAATACCTCCTTGCTTTGTCTGAAACTCCTCCTCTGCTGCCTGCTCATTTTCATCCCCTGCGTTGGTCCAAGAATGTCCTCCACTCTTTCCATATGCTGCTTCCCTTCAGACTGGTGAACACCCATCTTATCCATCCCTACTCCCTCGTCTTTACCACTGTACCTCAGAATTATACGAGAATATAAAATTCTATTTATGTGCTACTAATAAATGAAACAACTACAAAAGAACAAGTGGTATTCAGTAAATATTTTAGATTCCACTGGATCGCAACAGAATCCTTTCATTTACAGATTCATTGTTTAAATACATTTTCAGGAATGAGAAATGGGGAAGTTTACAAATTTAAGACAATTTAGCAGAAACTCTCAATGAACACGGAAGTGCCAAAATTTATTATATCGAGTCTCAAATACTCTGCCTAAAAGTCTCATTTCTGCTACTCTAGGAAATTTCATTTTTCCAAATTAATCATAAATTTTCTAGTCTATTTAATGTAAGCAATTAAGCCTAAGATAATTCAGATGTTGTAAATTTAATAGTAGTTTTTCCTTTAAAAGGATTAAAGATGATATTGGCAATATGTCATTCTTAGTGGTTGACCGCTAAGAATTTTAAAGGCTTTTCTCCTGTATATCCAGAGTTATATTAAATGCATTAAAACAGAAACAGTAATTCATAAAATTTTAAAACAGTGGCTATTCTTATTATAAAGCAATATTACTTTATAAATCTGAATTATCAATTGACTTTTGCCATTTTTAGATGGCACATTGTTTCAGATCAAGTTCATTTACTCAAATATGACTCCTTAACAATTCTCTATAACTGTACTTTGAGAGACTGCACTGGATAAATAACATCTTCTTACTAATGATCTTAAATTACATCAGCATAAAGATAAATTGTTTTAAAATTAATTCAGCTATATAACTGTGCTTTACAGTACACCAAACCTTATAATTTTGTGCATGACCAGTAATACTCAGCTTCTATACTGGAACGCATTTTTATAATTACAACAGTGCACATTCTCAGAAGATAATAGTGAAGTTCAATCGGCCATAAAAATTCTGTATTTACTACACAGTTCCTCAAAGTAGACAAAAACGAAATATATTACAAATAATAACATGCATACCGATCTTTAAAAACACCTTACAAAGTTTCATTTCTTAAGTAAAACTCTTATCAGTACTTACAAATTTATGTTGTAAATTACTTAGGTTTAATTCCGGATAGATGAACCTATTTTTTCTGTTTAAAAAATTTTACTTTAAAAGCATAGCATCTTCTTGATTTAATGAATGCATACGACAGAAATCAAATCAAGATGCTAAAAACCAAGCTTATCGGCATGTCAACTTGCACTTGTCCAAAAGGTACACATTCATTACCACAACATCGATGTCGTTTGCTCTTTTTAGCTAAAATGGTACATCAAACAGATATTATATAAATACAAACCAAGTGAGAGGGTAGATTGTCATCAATCATTAAATATCAGGTAATTGTTTGGAACTATTAGATACGTAGTTAACTTCTTAACGATTCAGTTAGTAAATTATTTCTCCTCCTAAATGATCATTTTCATTTCTACAAGAAAGTAGACCAAAGACTGGGCTCAACCCATTCATCACGCTCAAGTCATCACCAGAGCCAAAAATTAGAAATTCAGAAAGAGGATCTTGCCTCTTCCTTACACAAAAGTTTAAAAAATCTTTAGCATTTGAAACAAAAAAGATCCCTGTCAACAGTTATCTGAGAAATATTTTCAATTAGTTGTACGAACTAGATTCAAAATGTCTGTTAAGGGCCACGTGTGGCAGCGCACACCTATAATCCCAACATGTGGGAAGCGGAAGCAGGAGGATCACAGGGAGTTCTAGGCCAGCCTGGGCTACACAGAGAGTTCAAGACCAGCCTGAACTACATAGTAAAACCCTGTCTCAAAAAAAAAAAAAAAAAAAAGAAAGAAAGAAAGAAAGAAGTCAATTCATTGAAGTTATTTTTTCCCTGTACAAACGTATCTAGCACAAAGAGAGAAACATCTGAGGATATCTGTGTCTCGTAATTGTAAGTATACACAAAAAGAGAGAGAGAGATGAAGATGAAGATAGAGAGGATACAGAGACAATGATTAGAGATAGAGATAATGATTAGAGATAGAAACAGAGGGGGACAGCAAGAGAGAGAGATTGAGACAAGAGAAAAGCGAGGAGAAAGGTGGAGAGAATTAGTCACATAAGTTACAGAAGTTCTGAGGTCTGTTCTGAACAGTTTCCTCATACGGCATGTAATAAAGATCGTATGTCCATATGAATATGATACTAATGCCCCCAAAAGAGAAATAAAGGCAACTCTTATCATCTAGATGTGCTTTTATTAGGTGCACCCTAGAAAATATACATGAGGTCATTTAAAATTATTTTCAAAAGTCTTATTAACCCTTGCAATGTAGCACAAAATAGAGTAGTAATCACAATTCCTACATAAGTTAACTCACTTACTCTGAAGTGCACAAACTGTTCTTAAGCACACAATACTGAAAGACAAGGTTGGAGATTTAGCTCAAGTGGTAGAGCACTTGCCTAGCAAGCACAAGGCCCTGAGTTCACTCCCCAGCACTCCTCAAAAAGTAACTAAAAGACAAATCTAATTTCAAACTTAACAGAACTACATGGTTAGTGTAAACAGAAAATTAACCCTTATTCTCCCGCACAATATGAGCCAATCAACTGTGTTTTCACGAAAAACATTTTCAAAGCATAAAACCAAAACAAAGTTAGCAAACCACAGAAGCAATATAAGCACTATTTTCTAAGTCACACCCAGGAAGAACGACTGCTAGCCATTCTCGTTAAAAATAAAGGCCTGATTCCAACTTCATATACTACTATTTGGAAGTGAATGGATTTCTACGTTCAAAGTTTATACCATTTTTCTTCTTCAAATCTGAATATATCTTATACTCCCATATGAACATTTTAAGAGTCCTAATTTCTAAATGCACGGAAGCAAACGCTATTAGATACACCAGCCTTAAATACGGTGAGGGACCAGAACACCCAACAGTCACGCAATTGGCACCTTTAAATTCAACTACCTTTGAATGCATTATTATATTCAAATAAAAAAAAGTTTGCTATCACTCTGCTAAGTGAAATGTATATAAAAATTACTATCTCCATTCCACAATGGAAAAAGGATTTCAAAAGAAAAAAAATCAGACATTTTACGATAAAATTGCCAGAGTATATTCTTGAAAGTTCACTTGTTCTTTGATGGTTCAAAAAAAAATACTTACAGTATCATTTCAACTATAAATTCAACACAACCACTCTATCCCATTTACTCTCACTTTCAACAGATTCACTCTTCATGATCATGTAAAGTCTAAAACTGAAAGCTATTACTAAGCATTTTACGAAAAGATTTTATTCTTTAAACAACTAATTCTTACTTATTCTGTTTTCTCTATTAAACTGACCTGATCACCTGAAAGATTTAAATTAAACATTCATAAGTACGTACAATACACTAAACTATAAAAATAGGTTGTATCCAGGCGTGGTATTGCACACCTGCAATCCCAGCACCCTAAAGGGGTATGAGGACCACCAGTCTGAGGTCAGCGTGAACTACATACCGAGACCTTCTCTCAAAACTGACCAAAACAAGATACAGTCTATTTCACTCATGGACATGTCAAACTAAAAAACATTTCACAAGTATCTTGTGTGGATCAACAATTAGCAAGTTTATAAATTATAGATAACAATACAGACAATCAATGATGCATTAGGGAAATGTTTAAGAAGTAAATAACATGTACGAAACAACAAGGCTGAGAAGATCAGTGCTAAGATTTAAACACAGGACCAATGGCTCAACATAAGCATGTAATAAATACTGGTTGAATCTATTAATGAATAGCTCCAAAATCTATCTTCTAAAGTATTAAGGAAATAGAAAATCTTATTGTAGATCATAAGCATATTTTAGTCTTTCAAGGAAGCCAAAATTTGCAAATATGTTTGTTAACTTCTCATAAAGGCAAAATTGAGCTTGACTTAAAAAATAACTTGTCTTGAATATAAATATACACTGAACTAAAAACGAATGCATTTGCTGTTATTCTTTTGTTTGAGAAAATGACTCAGCTTTAAGTATAACAAAATCTCACCCAATGTCCTCAAAAGTGACAATTTATGATTAAGTTAAGTTTATGATTAAAATGTAAAAGTTGCAACTTCTATAAATTAAATCTATGTCATTACTATATATTTCTTCTAGATAATAAATTTTCCTATGTAATTTCCATAAACTCAACTGTGTGAGTTGAGTCAGAAGCCCTATGACCTTTATGTCTAAATGCCTATTAATATATTTCATCCCTTTAAGACTCACAGTGAGCTTGTAATTATGTCAAGGAAAGTTTCTTTACTTTGCAAGTGGAAAAACTAAAATCACAGTCAGAGAAAACACTTTACAGAGAGTGATTCATAAAGTCAATCTCAGAGAGCAGGCTGATACTCACAACCCCAAACTCAAAAGTCCAGGAAAAATACAAACCACATTTGTACTTTTTTACCATTCAACTCCCATACCCACAACAGTAGACCTACCTCCCTGAAACACAAAAAAGTAGACAGATGAGACAGGACCAACTTCAATACATAAAAGAAGGGTCTGAACTGCAGATAAGGCTTTGAGTCCTGGCTGTTCTGGAATAAGAAAGCAGTTTTTAGGCCAAAGTGTGAAATACCCAACTTCTACTTCTTCAGGTGAAAGAGCAAGATCTTCCATCTGGATCACTTTTGAAACTCTGGGAAGACAAAGCGAATGCATTCTCCCCTTTAATTCCGTGACCCAAATCCGTGCTATCTGAGAATACCTAATTGAGTCATTCAATTTAGGTTAAAAACCATCTGCTCAAACCCCAAGCGTTCAGTCCCTACTGACCACGAAAACAAAGCAGGTCAAAGGAGTCAAGTCGCAGTAAATTTAATCTGACTTGAGGAGACCGACGACAACAACAAAGTATGGACATTTGCAAAGTATCACCAAACCGGCACCAGGCCGCAGCTCTTCCAAGGCAACACTGATCAGGAAGGGTCAGAGTTCCTCCTTCGACCCTTCCTTCACTCTCCTTTGTCACATCCAAGCGCACTCTATGCTTAGTTCGTATTTGGCCAAGAAGATGGATCCTAGTCACCTAAAAATTCTCATTGCAAAAGAACCCCCTTGTTTAAGCCCCAGGACAAGCACCAGCGCCTTTCCAATTATCCCCTGCAACTTCCCCAGTCTCTTTCATGCCTGGCTACTGAGCTCAGTCTAGCTTGGCTGCCCGCCAGATTCCTCGCTTCTTTCCTTGTCAGTCAGAAAAACTTGGAAAACCCTCCTGGACAGCTCAAGGAGACCTTTTCATTATGCAACCCAGCAGTACCTTACTTAGCCTGCCCGCTGTTTTCAGCGAGGCTTACAGTCACCGGCGACCGCACTCTCCCCGGTCGGTGGGTTTTCTAGCAAGGCTACTTGTTTACACGGGGGCAGGGAGGAGAGGCTGACAGAGAAAGGGGGTGATTTGCAAATCTGAAAAATTTCCAATTCCGCGCAAGAGTCCCCCACCTCCTCCCATTCACAGTCTCCAAATCTCCCCTCCTTTAGGACCTAATCACCCCCGGGGCACCGCAGACAAAATCAACATCCTGTTCTCCCGCTAGACCTATAAATTAACAAGACAATCCTAAGTAAAACACTCCCCAAAACTTTTTTTTTCCTGAAATGTTGGTCAACATCTTTTTTAAAGCAGGCACAAAATAAATGTAGTCAATGTTACCCAGTCGACAGCATTCTATTTCGCCAAACTTGCATAATGAAATAGTACATTTAAAGGTCTGATTCCAAATCAAAGTGAGGCGAATTCAGCTGGGGAAATAAACTTCAGACTCGGGGAAGGGTACCCTGACCGCCGGCCCTCCCTCGGAGTTTGCCCAGCGAAGCGAGGGGACCGGCCAAGCCCCGCACACCCGCCACGCCGTCCTTACTCTACCCTGGCACGCTGTCTCCGGCGCAGCGTCCGGCTTCCTGTTCAAGTCCCATTCAACACAGTAAACACATTCCGAGCAGACCAGCCCGCCGGGATCGCGCCCGCGCGCGGGGCAGTGCGCGCCGCAGGCTCGGCGCCCGGGGACAGCGGGCCGCCGGCTCTGTTCGCTCCGTGGCGAGCGCGCGGGCCGCGGGGAGGCGGGCCGGCTGCCGGCGCCCCCGAGCGGGGACCCTCGCGGCCAGGCCTGGAGCTGCGCGCCGCCCCGCCCCCAAGCCCACCTCGCGCCCAACAAAAGGCCGGCCGGGCTGCCGAAGTTCGCGCGGAGGTCGCCGGGCTGCGAGCCCCGCCGGCGTCCCCGGGCCCCTCGCCCCGCTGGCGTCCCCGGGCCCCTCTGCCGGACGGCTCCTCCTCCGCGCCCCCCGCCCGAAGTTCCCGCGCCCGGCTCCGAGGGCTCCGGAGGACGCTGCGCCCCGACCTGGCCGCGCTCCCTGCGCCCCGAGCCCCGGCAGGGCGGCGTCAACAGGTCTCAGCCTCCCCGCGTGTGCAACCTGCCGGGCAGCGGCCCCGCGCCCGGGTCCCCGCGCCCGGCTGACTGCCGCCCGCCCCCCGGGAGGTGCGGGGCGCCCACGCCAGCGGCGGGAGGCCGGCTGCAGCCCGGGACCCAGCTCCCGCGCGCCGCCGGTACCTTGCGGGGCGTGCGGTCCGGTCCCTCGTGCCGGCGGGCGCGTGGAGAGCGGCCGGGTCCTCGCAGCCGCGCGCCGCGCCGCAAAGTTTCTCGGCGTCCACGCGGGCCAGACTCGGCACCCGGGCCGCGGTCCCCTCCCTCCTCTCCGTACCCGCCGAGGCCAGCACTGGCGCGGCCGGCGCCGAGGCTCCGGACTCCGGGCGCGCCCGGCCGGAACGCGGGGCTCCCCCTCCCGGCCGCCCCCGGGCGGCGCGCCGCGCCCGACCCCTCCCCGCGCGGCGTCCGCCCCGGCGCCCGCCGCGAGCTGCGCGCCTCCTCGGTGCGGGCCGGGGAGCGGATCGGCAGGGGGGCCGCCCGCAGCCCTGCCCGAGCCGCTGCCCGCCGCGCCCACCCGCCCGAGCCTTCGGAGCCTCCTCCCGGAGGCGCTGCGCGGGACTGTTCCTTCCCCGTGCGGCTCCCGCGCGGCTTCTCACACCTTGTGTGGGCTCACCCGGGAAGGTGTCGCGGGAAATCGGAGCTGTGAATAAGACGCGCCCCCTTCGCGGCCCTTAGCAAGAAAACCCGGCACCAATGTGGCTGCTATGACAGCAGCGCTACAGACTGCCTTCTCCCGTCCTTTAAACCCAACCAGCATCCTTGCACTTACGTCTTTCTCTTTCTTTTTAGCGTGAAAACGGTCTCACCCTCCACATCGTACATACCGCTCCATTCACGCTTGCCTCAGAATTCAGGACTTTCTGCTGGGTCCCAGGGAAAGCACAGCGAAGCATCCCCACGGACTGGAGGCGCCCTGGTGGGATCAGGGGAGCCAGGAGGACTGCTGGTCTCACAGGCTGAGGTGAGGGGTGAGGAGGGGATCTTCGAAAACGTTTCTGCAGACGCTTCTCAGAACTTGGTGCACTCAACGTTAACTTGAGAGTGAAGACAGATGTAAAGAGGTGTTTTACAATGTTAGCATTATAGTGTGTTACAGTGGAATCCAGAGTGCACATTCAGAAAGGCCAGATTCCATTCCGGACTCCAGCCTTCCTTATCCAGTTGCCCCAGGACACTTGCTGAATTACAACAGGCTCCCAGAGTCACAATCACAGGTACCGGAGTTAAAACAGAGTCGTGTCAAGTGAAGAAGGGGCTCCTTCCGGACTTGTTCTTAAGTCTCTGTTTTACTGAGACATGGATGATGCTGAAACACCCCCCCACACACACACATAAACACACACACATACCTTAATCGAGTTGGTTTTCTTCTCTGGGAGGCTCTTTCAATTAAGAAAGATTTGTTGCATAACGCTGGCAGCACAAGACCATTAGAAAGTACTTAATTCTATCACAATGTTTAAAACTATGTTGAGCGATCACCTAGCTCTGAACCCACTCTCGTATTTTGAATACAAGATAAGTGAAGTTCGGGAATCTTAAAGCGATTTTCCCAAAATCACACCGTCAGGAGATGTTAAAGCTGGGATCAGAAATTAAGTCCCTTGAGACTTGGCTCACTGCCCTCTTGTAACTGTCTTCCCCACTTGTAACTGTTTTTCCTGTTTTTCCCTTTATTTCCCCCTTAGTAACAACAGTTAAGCACACATTTAAAATCATTGTAGTGAAACGTTAATTGGGGGACAATAGTAGCTGCTTTTCATAAATAGCCTTTAAACAATTCATTTATGAACAACCACTAAAAATTAAGACCATTTATATGGTCACTTGTTATCAACATGATTATAAAAATAAAAACAAATGGCAGCTTCGTACTTGGGAATAAGGGAGTTAACAGGGTGATCAAATCCATCATATTACAGATGTGTGTTTTTCTTTTTGTTTTAAGCACAATAATAAAGGATTTTCATAGAGAAGTCTAGAGTCCCAAGAATACATCAGCAGATACCTAAGGTACACCGAGGCTAGCCAGAGGAACACGAGACCCGTCTTCAATATTCTACAGTTCTGCTTCTACATTACAGGGCCAAAGAACTGATCAGGCTACAGAGATCAAACAGTACAGGTTTCATGCTATGAATTAATGGGAAATCTCATGGTAGGCACATATTTATTGTTCATTTGCCTCTGCGGTTTCAAAGAGAAGGACTCTTGAGTGCTTTCTCACCCAACTTAGTGTTGAGAGCCCCTGGCTTTTGTAGAAGTAACTCTTGGCTTCTCAGGGTAAGACCCTAAGTCCTCCTCCGTGAGAGTTCTCTACTACTTCAGTGTCTTCTTCAAACAGCTAGTGAAACAAATTCTTGAAGACATTATATACCCTTCCTTCTTGGGGTCTCCTCTCTGAAACTTGAACATCGCTAAACAGTATAGGTGAAAAAGGAATCCACCTGGATGGATGCCTGGGTGTGCATGAATCTGCGTACCTCTTTTTCCAACCACAGCATACAGTGCTGAAAATTACTCATTTTCACATTTTCTTCCCATGTTTAAAGTCTCTACACTCACTGCTGCTTTGTAATTTTTATATCCTGACTTTTGATATGAACCGCTTTATGGAATGGCTGAGAGACATAAAAATCTCAGGGATGTCAGAACCAAGTTTCAAGCAACACTAAAACCAAATGGAACAAGATGTCACATGACAGTCATCGCATGCCCTGGGAAGTGCAGAGGGAAAGGCTAAGCAGAAGGGTTGCACAACACCAGCCACACATACCCACTCTAAAACCCTAAATCTACCCATCCTGAGTGCCTTAGATTTCCTTTTGAAAATTCTTCACATTCATCAGGGTTGAATAAAGACATTCATAAAAGCCCAGAAGCCTTCTGATAATTTCTAAATGTTCTTGCTCAAGCGAGTTCAAAGTTTCTCTAACTTGAAGTAAAAGAGTATTAAGATGGAAAACTACTTGTCATTTATGTTCAGAATAATAATTTTATTGCTGTTATTACAAAAACACACAAAAATATGCTGATCACTTAGCTCTACATTAGAGCAAATGCATCATATAAATAATTTGACCACTTTTTAAGACATGAAATAAAAACCAAATGGAATTAAAACCCAGTCATGTGACTTGAAAAGGGGCTGTGTTTCTGTATGTCATGTGCAACCTACCCAAGTACCCTTTGATTTCCTAGGGATATGTATGTCCCCTTCATAGGTGTTATTTACTTTCAGACTCCCATTTGCTTTATCTCTCTCTAAAGAAAATGAGTCATTGTGGTCTTGCTGATTAAGAACATGAAACATGTACATCGTAAAAAACCAAAATAGTGCAGGCAAGTGCAAAAGCGAAATAAGTATCACTTGTATTCCCAGCACCAAGAGCATCATTTCCTGTTCGCTCTATACCTTCCAAGCCTTGTTGAGGTCACTGGAGACTCTCCAATAAGTAACATCCCTTCAATATAGTCTTCTATGATTTCCAACGTTTTTTTTTATAATGTTTATAAAGATATTCCACCATAACCAATCACTTACATGTTCACCTAGTATCATGTAGTTTTGTTTTTGCTAATTTATGTGGGCATGAAGTATAAAGACAAGGGATTTCCCCAATATGCCCCACCTCCCAAATAATATCTTTGCATCCAGCTTCACATATTGGCTGATCCATTGCTCAGTGATTTTAGAAGTAATCTTTATCATATGTTAATTGAGATATAAAATAAGATCTATTTATGCAGGACTTCCAGGTGTTATCAAATAGCATCCACAATATAATAAGACTCCTCAAAAAAGCCCATTACTGGCTGACTGCCAGCCAAAATCCCGGGCAGTCAAGCCAGTGGAGCCCGTTCTGTGGAGAAAAGGGTCTTTTCTAGCTACAAAGCCATCCTCAGCTCCCAGTCAAGCACCTTCAGAGCTCACTTGCAACACTGGGAAGACAGTCTCTAATTTACATGAATACATGGTATGAGATAGTTCACATCGATCTGTCAGTGTAGTCCTATAATAAAACACTATCAATAATCTCAGTCTACAATTGTTTAAAGTATCTGTTGGGGCAAGTTCTCCCCCATTTAGAATTTTTATCATATTCTTTCTAGCTTATCTTTGCAAATGAACTTTGGAATCACTCTGTTAAGTTTTCTTATCTCATCTTTCTCTTTCCTACCTTTGACCTCAAAACTCTTCTGTTGGAATTGTGTTAAGCTTATACCTCAATTTATTTGAAGTCCATTTTTTTCTTCTGATGCTTGAAGAGCATGCCTTTCCATCTTGAAAAGACCTGACTTCTTCACCCTCTCGTATTATACATTTACCTTCCAGCCCATTAGTTATTGCTAAGAATAAAAGGGCCATTATCCTACAAGAACTACAGACACAAGTAATTCTTGGAATACAAGAGGCCTACTTTACAGTAGAAAGGAGAGAAAGCACAGATCTTTGTCATGCTCAAGGTGCTGCTTCTGGTCCTAGCTCAGCTGCACTGTACTCTAGATCTAGTAGGTCAGTGTCTCATGCGTACAGCGGTGCCTAGAAGACAGCAGCCCGGGGCCACCTCCAGGGCAAGGCCAGCTTGCTGACCAGGAGTAAGTAAGCATTTGCTGGCCAAGAAACTTTGCTCAGAGCAGTTTTATTTGCATCAAAAACTGCTGAGTTCAGAAAATACTTTGTTCATTTGAGAATTCAAATACTTGAAATACAAATATAGGACAAATTTCATTGTAAATAGAACTGTGTTTTTCCCCTCAATACACTGGAAAATAAATGGTCTAAAAATAACTTTTAGCAAAAGAAAACTTTTTATTTGAAAATTATGATTTGCAGACTTTCACTAGAATGCTAATTTCTTAATTCTTTTCAAAATCCCATATCAGAATTTCCCCGTGCCTGATGATGGGGCTTTACAGAAAGGCAAAGCAAAGCAAGGCACTTCTACGCTTGAGCCTGCCATAATGTGATTTGAGAAAATATCGTCATACTTTAAAATGCAAGGAGGACATTGGCTCCTATCACAAAGTAGCAACGAAAGACGTTCTCTCACTGAGTATCTTTTTCATTTTGGGGTAAAATAACCCTAACAGCAGCTCTTCCATAAAAGGCAATCTGTGGCAAGAACTGCTAGAACAGACTCCTCATGAGATTCTGAGTCCACAGATAAAGTGCTCTCAGTCAAATGGAGATTGGCTGATCTGCAAAGGGTGTGACCACAAAAGACCATTGTTGGGTTTCAAAGAGGAAAGCCTCCTGACCCTACCTCAAAATTGCAAATCTTTCACGTGTACTAGTAGTGTAGGTAAAGATCATCCACTTTCCGCATAAAAATAAATTACTAAAAACATAATAAATGCAGTTATGTTTGAAAATCTATATATTTTACAGTGAAGAATATAATACATTTTCCTACTGATTAAAAATTAGCTTGTTTTATAGAAACATTTCTGCACTGTGTCATGAGTTTGGGAGAGAAATAATATAATGTTAAAGAATGTATCAAGTTGTGAGAAATTTCTTAAAGCTTCAACAAAGCTCTCACAGTTTCAATTTTGTTTACTGAATTAAGCTTTAGATATTATAAAAGTGAACTTTAGGTTTTTGACTTTTGAAGAAAGTAGCATAACACGAAATTTTAAAGGACGAGCTTTGGATTAAAAAATTGTAAGGTAGAGTCTACGTTCTGCTAATTATTGGCTGTGAAATGTTGAACAAATAAATTCTCTTCCCTTAATAATTTTCTCATTTCTACAACAGTTGTTGCCAAGATGAATTGAGTTAGTAAATGTAAAACACTTAGCATAGTCTGGCCAGTCAGAACAAAATACATGATAGTTACACTTAAAAACAGATAAAACTACTGCAACTGTTAATCCACTAGTGCAGTTTGCCTTGGGACTGAACCAGTGTGAGTCAAAATACAAGGAAAACAACAGTTGTACTTAAAAACCAAACTCTATCTGTGAAAGTAAGACATTTGTAGTGTTACTTTTACCAAGAGAAAAATATTTGATTTACACACTTTAATTTTTAACTGTTACGTAGCCTGTTTTCCTAGTCCCGAATCCCACACAGCAGCTGCCTCCTTAGCTGCCTCTAGTATGTGATAGTTCCGTGGTCTTTCCCCACCTTTATGGTTATGGTTGAGTCGAATGTTTTGTAGAATGTTGCACAAATATTTTGACTGTTGTTTTCTCATGGCTACACTAGCATGATGAATTTTGAGAGAAAGACAACATAATAAAGGAAGACCGCTTGGATAGTGCATCTCTCTCCCTGCAATGTACTTGGAAAACATGCTGTCTGTCATGTTTCTGCGCTGTAAAGTTACTATTTTCCTCTTTCCAGTGAGTAAATACTTGGAGGAGGTACTTTGAGCCTGTGCACATATTGACTCTCCTTAAACTTTCATCCAACAATTTTAACATGCACTGGTGGGTCTTGCTTGTAGCAATTATCACTCTGGTGTCCTAATAGTTTTCTCTTTATGTTCATAATTTTTACATTTTTAACTGGATTTCTTTTGTACGGAATAAATGTTTCTTCTCTTGCATCTGGAGACACGTTTTTAACTTAGTTTAGTTCAAAACTTAAAACAGTGTTTGCTCCAGGAAATAAATCAAGTGAACTGTTAGGAAGCAGGAATGATGAGACGGGGCCTGCCCCAGAATTCGGTCATCATTCGTTCAGCACTCGGGGCTGAGTACTCCTGGCACCAGGCATTGAGCCACTGTGGGTGAAATGGTGATAAATAAGCAGGCCACTACCCTTAAGGAACCCATAGTGCAATAGAGGGACACCCATGTAACAAAGAAATAAGTACAAATCAGGCACTAAAATAGAAATATGTTCTTTCAAGTTGTAGGGAAGGTTATGCTCACAATTTAGAAACGAGTCATATTGTCAAATCATGAGTCTGACTTTGAAAGGCGACTGGGTGTGCAGCAGCCAGGCAGAACAGAGATCACAATATTCAGGAATATTGTGATCAAAGCTAAAAAGTGAAAAAACTAGGAGAAAGTGTGAAAAAAAAAAAAGCTTAGTGTGTTGGAAAAGCACCTACTTGAACTTTATCTTGGAAGGAATCGTAGCTACCAAACATCATATAAGAAGACAATTTCATTTCAGAAAAAGTGTTCTGGTGATAGTTTACAGAAGATATTAAAGCTGAGTGAAACTGGATGGTGGGAGGGTTGATTTAAAGACTTAAGAGTATCTTACTAAACTTGACATCATCAGATGCCTTGGCTGCTAAATACAAGCAGTATAAAAAGCAAATTTTAGAGTGTATGATCCTGTTCTCTGTTGTGTTAGGAGAAGGTACCAGCCGTGTGATTCTACGGTTTTGCTTTACCTCAATTAATTTTGGGCTCTGGTCATAACCCGTTAACATTTTTGAGTACATTAAATTCTTACTGGGATTTCAAATGCTGCTGATTTCTGAGAATAACCAATGAAATAACATTGCTATGACAAAAATCTAGATTTTCCAGACTTGGATTTTGTTTACAACCTGACAGATCATGATCTGTGCTATTTTGCAGAAACTAATATAGGTGCTTCTAGGAACCTATTTTAATCTGCCTTCCAAAATTACATTTTTATAGGAATTACCACCCTTTTAATTATTTCAGGTCAACGTTGAATCCCAGCTGTTAAGAAAATTTAAGGTTGTGGGAGTAAAGCCAATAGCTAAAGGTTTCAGGAGAGAATAAAACTAAAATGCTCACGAGGGAAGGTAAACAACAGAGGAAAATTTTCATTATTAGTGAACAACAGCGAATTTAGATAATACAGTATTATCAAGGCATCAAAAAGATTAAATTAGATATTAAATAGATATTTTCTAGATGCTATCAAGACAAATGCATAATTAATGGAAATTTAGAGTACATGCTTTTCATGGCAAAATAACAATGCATTGACCTTTGAGTTTAGGTATAAAAACATTAAAGTTTCCTTGAGTTAAAAAAAAATCTAATCTATAAAAGTATTTTGAAGTGCGATGTGGGAAACTATATGTATCAGTAAGAGCCTTGGGATGAAATAAATGACTCATCCAAACGAGACGATTTCAAAAGAACAGGACACTGAATATAGAGATTATTTATAAAGGTGTAGGCAGTTTAAGAAATACAGTTACCCTTGCTAGGTGTGGTAGTGTACATCTTTAATCCCAGTATTTGGGAGGCTGAGATAGAAAGATTGCCATGAGTGTAAGTCATCCTGGGCTACATAGCAATCTCAAAGCAAAAAAAAGAGAAAGAAAGAGAATGAGAGAAAGAGAAGGAATGAACTACCTTCATGGAGCAATAGTGTAAGAGACATTACTACTCCTAGATCTAGAGGAGCAAGAGAAAGGAGAGGAAGTAGTCACCAGGACCCAGAGAGGATAACTATTTGGGGAAGAATGGGTGGGAGAAATGTGACCCTCAGTAGAGGGGCAACCAGGCCAGAAAGGCACGGGAGGAAATTCGCCAGCGTTGCTCTCTTCACACATCCCCGGCTTTTGCTTGTGCTTCCTGTGGGCCAACACCTGTGGAAAACCGGAAGGCAGTGGAACAACTGGACTGACCTAGTTACTGTCGGTCAATAGTCTGTGGAGCAGAGCTGGAAAAAGATAGATGGAGAGCAGATCTGGAGGATTAAACTAAAGATATTTAACACATTTTAAGTCATAGTTTGCAAGATGCCAGAATTGTCTGTGTTTAGGTTGGACTTTGTTTGAATGTATTCTTGTGCTGTGGATGTAGCTCAGTGGTAGGGCACATATCTACCATGCATGAGGCTCTGGGTTCGATCCCCAGGACCACAAAAAAGAAAACACACCAAGTCCTTGCAGGTACCTCCCTTTTATGATGGATTTTGATCAACACATTTTTTTTGTTTGGGATACATTATACTTTAGGAAACCTAAAACTTAGCATGTGGAATATGTGTTAGCATTTTCAACTACATTTTATAGTTTCTGGGAACAGAAAACATGCAAAGAAATAGAAATCACACACAGACTTGAGAAATCATTTGTCAATGCTCGATTTAAATAATGGAGATTGAGATAAAATACAAAATGGGTATAATTCATGGGATTGAAAATTTTAAATCTGTACTGGGCATCAGGAAATCCAATTTGAAATTAAAGTAAATACAAAAATACATGACATTTAGAAAAGTCATTTACATAATGGACAAAGTATAATGGGTTTTTATGAGATTCACATTTAAAAGTTCTTCAAGTGAAGTGTACCCTGTGGGAATCTGTTACTGTGTGTGTGTCTATGAGCACACTGTTTGAATTTTCACATGTATAATTGAGTAGTATTGTCTCATCCACTTCAAATAATGCTGAGGAGTACAAGTAGATTACCATTTTAGTAGGTCAAGGGTATTACAATTAGTTATTTCAAGTACTAGGGAAAGTTTTTTATTGTAAATCTTCAAAATGAGGTAATATTTAAGAATACACTAAAAAATAAAAGTCTTAAAGCAAATTACTTTTTACAAATATTCAGAATATTTTATTATTAGTTAAATATTATTTCTTTTCTGTTATCCAGACCCTGAACAAAAGTACCGTACAAATTTCATTGGTCAGCTTCCTGGTTGCTGGGAAAAGATACCTTGACACTGCAATTTAAAGGAAGACAATTTTGATTTGGCTCACAGTTGCAGAGGTGGTAGTCCATGGTTAGTTGGCTCCAAAACAGAAACATCATGGCCAAAAGGTGAAGTGGAACCACACCACACCTTTTGAAATTCGTGGAAGCCAGTGAGTAGAAGACAAGGGAAGAGCGTTAGGAGAGATGTACCTTCCAAAGGCATGGCTACTAGTGGTCTGCTTCCTCTAACTGGGCCCTCTCCTGAGAGTACTGTACACCAAGCTATGAAAGCCCAAGGACTAACCCATCAATATATCTCACCCGTGTTCTTTCCAGGAGTCTCCTCATTCAGTCAAGTTGGCAATTAACATTAACTGGCACAGTTTTTTTCCTGGTAAGTTTTCATTTTACAGAAGGGAGAAATTTTGCCAGACCATGTTAATAAAGACAGAGGAGAGGTTTAACCTATGTATTTTACTCGTTTACTGAAAGTCTTCAGACTTTGCAATCCTGTCGAGTACATATTTTATTCAGCTTTCAATTTGAATACTGGTTTTTAATAATGTGATAGCATTGTTTTCATTTTTGATGTGAATATTTAGATGTTTAACCGATAAAATAGTTAAGGTCATAAAGTTGAAAACACATTTTATCTTACTGGTCTTGATAAGTCTAAAACTAATAATTGGGCATCATATTTGAGAGAAGTAATTCAGTGACATAGGAAACAAGAAAAAAAACATGCTTGGATTGAAGAACAAGTGAAGAACAATGGGGTTTTGATCTTGACTATGCTCCCACATAGCTCTCTCAATCAACTGTATCAGCCTTTTAAATAACAGTTTGTGGCATTAAATACAATAATGTTCTTCATACTTCCTTGTACTCATTTCTCTGGTGATATTATTTCCTTCTGTTTCCTGTCTATGTATACACACAGGTATTTGCACTGTGGCTTTAAAATCCTTAAGTGGGCTTCAGAAGCTCATAATGCAAACAATATCTTGAAATGGAAGTGCTTTTGATTTCCACATTACAGGCTTTATTTACTTTGAGAGAAGGTTTCATTTGGAATTTCTAAAGCTAAGTTTTGCATATTAATAAAAACAAGACTGGCAGAACTAATACCAGGAACCAGACTAGAGATGAGTGATAATTTAAAATCAATTTCCCTGTCCAAAACAAACAGCCAAAGAGGGCCTAGTTGCCAGGTTCTGGAACAGCTAGATACTGTATAGGTGGCTTGGTTCTGCGGATAGCTGGGAAGCTCACCAGAGAGTTAAGAGAAGCAGTGACTGGAGAGAGCACCGTACCCACAGGAGAAAGAATCTTAATCTCCCGGCAGAATGGAAAATTCCCAACTGCCTTTCCCAAGAGGGTTAGGACTACACCTCTGCTTTCCCCATTCCCAATCCTCTCCGGAGCTAGAAAGATAGGAGCCAGTTCCCCTACTCTGTGTGTGTGCCTCTCTTTAGAATGTGCCAGTACTTAGTCCCCTTATACCTCCAGGTTTAGATTTCCAACAGAACAGAACGGCAGGGAAAATCCAATTCGATATTGTATTATGCAAAGTTCTTAAAGATAATTATGTTTGTAGGTTTTCAGTAACGATGACAACTATATTTTAAAAACTCAATGATACTTGGAGGAAGTAAAATAATTGCATTGTTACTTATTGGTGTTTTAAGAAAGACAAAATGACTGATGAATGGCTAAAAAAGATGTGGTTTTTCTACACAATGGAGTACTACACCACCATAAAAAAGGATAAACTAGAGTTATTTGTATATAAATGGATGTTCCTGGAGAACATACTATTAAGTGAAATAAATCAGGCACTTATTAGTACACATCGAATTGTTTCTCTGATATGAGAAACCATAAGTGTAAATAAGGACAAAGGGGTAGAATAGATATTTTGTTTAAAAAAGAAGAAAAAGAGATAGTATTCAAAAGAGAGAACTGGATAGGGAAAAGGGGGATAAAGAAGAAGGTTAAAAGAAAAGTAAGATGAAAGGGGAAAAAATGGTAAAGTGTAGTTACACTTGTTGCAAATAGGGAGGGGTGGGTGAATGGAAGGGAGGGGAGGGGAAGGGGGGGAAAACCAAGATGTATCATGTACAGGTACAAAATAACCATGTTGATTATGAACATTATGTATACAATGTACCAATACATGTTCTTGGTAAAAAATAATAAAAAAAAGAAAGACAAAATGAATTCTGAAACCATATGATAGAAACACTGAGCTTATTAAGCTTTTGAATCTCATGACGTTGAGTCTCGGCTGGTCTTGTGACTAGCTTTATTCCAAAGAATTCAGCGGGCCACTAAATCCAGGTTTAAAGGAAGAGGTGACTCTCACTTCTTTTGGTCTTGGAACCCAGCCTCCATGCAATGGGAAGCTTAAACCAGGATCGGAGGCCACATAGGGATGCCACGTGTAGAGGGAGAAGTCCTGGAGCTACCGAGCTACAGAGAGGAGTACCAAAAGCAAGGTCCCAGACATGTGAGCCAGCTCAGCCATTCCAGCCAACCTCCAGTTGTTCCAACCATCCTACCTCAGGCATCAGATGTCGGCATGAAGAAGCCATCTTGGATATTCCAGCCAGTCTTTGTGGCTCTGTGACCTGAACAGTTGCACAGAATGTTCCCAGGCTTTTAGTACCCTGTGCTTGGGTTACAGTTCTGCTGTCAGAAACTAGAAATCCATAATAATTTAAGAACAAAGTCCCACATATTTCTTAGGCACTGACCCTACAAATCATATAACCAGTTCTGCTGAGCAGACATCATGTCATGTGAAACTGAGACTATCCAAACCCACTGTTCCCTGCTCAGATTTCTTGCCGATGGCATTTTAAATAGTAATTAAATGGTAGTTGTTTAAGACACTAAATTTTAGGAGTGTCTGTTCATAACAACAGATAACAAAAATGACACTTGAACATAGTAAAGAATCTCATGAGGAAATCACGTATCTTTCTTGGTAGAGATTACAGACGGGGGAACAATACAGCTATTTTAGATAAAGACTTAAGAGTATGTTTAAAGAATCTACTCAGAAAATGTATTGCTTTAGAATGACAGATTGTGAAAGGAATAGAGGAAATTCTGGAAACATAAATATCCAATAAATTCTTTGAAGTGTTTAAAAATTGTGCTGTAATTAACACATCTATCCTAGCCTTATTTATATTTTGAGCATTGAACAATGCGTAGACTATCACTCAATAATCAATTTAAAGGTGGATAATTATAGAGTGCTTATTTTAAATAAAGAACTAGCTCCAGATGAAAAACACAAGAAAACCAACATTCTATATGAAAATATGTTTTAATGGGAAAGATATTATCTTTAATGGAAAAAACTTATCTAGAATGGATCAAAATGATGCATACTGAGGAAAATTTTTTATATGATATACTTTTTTTTTTTTGTTGTTTTGTTTTGTTTTTTTTGTGGTGCCGGGGATCGAACTCAGGCCCTTGTGCTTACAAGGCAAGCACTCTAATCACTGAGCTAAATCCCCAGCCTACTTTTTTTTTTTTTTTAACTGGTGCTGGGAACTAAGGGCATTGAGCATGCTAAGTAATCACTTTACTACTGGAGCTAGGTAATCACTCTACCACTGAGCTGTATCCCCAACCCAGATGCTATAATTTTTTTTAGCAACCTTTAAAAAATATAGTATCTAAATATTGAAATGCTTTACAGTTTTAGTTTTGTGTTTTGGGCTGAGATAAATTTTTATGTATCATCTAAGATGAAGATCTAAATTTTATCTTTATTCACATAGATAAACAATTGTTTCAGCACCATTATGTGGAGAGCTGCCTCTTTTCTACTTGTTTATAAATCCACATTACTCAGGTACTATAAATTCAGTTTTGTGGCTCTATTTTCACAAACTTTACTGTGATCCATTATTTATTCACACATTAAATGATTACAACCACAGTTTTAGTCACTATAAACCTATGGGAATATACTTAATTACTATACAGTTGTCTTTAAAGAAAACTCCCTTCTTCTCTTTCTCTTTATCCTTTTCCTCCCCGTTCTTAGTTTTCCACTTTTTCTTGTTCAGTCTCTTTTATTTTTTACTCCAGTTTGAATTGGAATGTCCAGTTCTAAGACATCTCAAGCAATGGAGAAATTGCACACATACAGAAACATACACACACATTCCTGTACTATTACTAAATGTTTTAAAGCAGATTAAAATTGTGCTTTTAGGAAAATGTATTTTATTTATTTAATTTATTTTTGGGATGGGGGCTTGCTATGTTGCCTAGGCTGGCCACAAACTCTTAGGCTCAGGCAATCCTCCTGCCTTAGCCTCCCAAGTAGCTCAGACTACAGGCTTCCATCATGCCCAGATTAAAATCTGACTATAAATAAAATCAAATAACAAGTTAGCAAATTAGAGTGTCACTGAACTGGTTTTGTTTGAAGATACTTTAAAATATAACTAATATAAAACTGAGAAAATTCTTATAAAATGTATAGTTTGAACAAAGCTAGACTTAGATCATTTTGTATTTGCAGCTAAAATATTTATTATAGCATAAAAGTTAAATAAAAACACAGCTAAAAAGGTTATATTTTCTTAGGTATAATAAAATCCTAACTTTACCACCATATCAGGAAAGCAGAAGGATTATAATATTTAAAGCAATAATGATTTACAATTTCCCAAAACTGACTTGAGATGCTTTCTGAACTAATTCAAGATAAATACAAATAAAAAACATTTAGACAATTATTCCAAAGACACATTCTAAAGATAAATTTTAAGAATAGAGGCATGAGAGGGAAAAAGCACATTATCTTTAAAAGAGCAACAAAAAGATATACAGATGACTTCCTGGCCGAAATTATGGAAGCCAACATATAATAGGATGACACTTTTATAGTGCTGAAAAAAATCTCAACTTCAGAGCTTATACAATTCAACATAACCTCTAATAGTAATGAAAAAATAAATTTTTCTAGATAAAAGGGGACCAAATAAAATTTTCACTGGCAAACTTGAGTGAGAGAGAGAGAGAGAGAGAGAGAAAATGTGAGTCATTTTTCTACCTCTTTTAAGCAAACCCCAATGTGTTATTTTAAACAATTTATTTATGTTATATAAGTTGTTTTAAACAATCTAACAGGTGAGGTTTTTGTTTGGATTGCCTCATCTACCACAAAATAAGCTTTCTTTCTCTGTGATTTATTTTTCATAAACCATCATATTTCTTTGAGTGTATTGTAGTAAATTTGCTAAAACCTGAATTCTTTTTAAGTTTGGGAAACAATAGTATTAAGCAGTTAATCTAAAAGTTGTGGTAATACAGTGTCATATTTGTGTTTGTATACCTAGCAATTAGTATATTGTCTCACTAGTATGGATTCCCTAGGTATTGGGCAAATAAATAAACTATTTATTAATTAAGTGACTTTGTGGTAGAGACTGTGGGTGGAAAATAGTAATAAAAAGTACCTATCTTCTAAAGTGGTTATATACTAACGGTAATAAGAAGGTTTTGCACATTAAATTATTTAGCAAGTTTGTAGACTCTAAAGGTCATAAATAAAATATGTAACATAGATAAATCTCTTGGAATTTATTATAAAGTACTGCAAGAAATAAAGAAACTAGTTAGTAGTTCTTAAGAAAAATGTCACTTATTTTATGCATTTTTACTTAGCTTTCTTTTAACTGATATAGAAGGTGAAGTACTATTGTACTATTGTAGCAATCAAATGCAATAACTCACCTGTGGAGATTACCCATGTGTAGCCTGTGGGACCCTGGCAGGTGCTAATCTCATCTCCACTTCTACAATATTTGCATCTTGGACTATGGTATGAATGGGATCATACAGCATTTTGCTTTTTGTGATCAGCTCTTCTCACTGTGCATAATTCCCTGGAGAGCCATCAAAAGTATCACAGGGATCAATAATTTATTTTCTTACTGAGAAGTGTTTAATGCTATCAGGTAGTGTGACTCCTCCCACTGTTTTATCCTTTGTCAAAATTGTATTTACCTATTCTAGTTCATTTGCCTTTCCATATAAACTTTAGAATGATTTTATCTATGTCTAAGAGGGAAAAACAAAGTCCTACATTGGTCTAAAGGACTGCTCTCATCATCCTACCTAAAATATTTTAAATGTTCAAATAGCTCTTAAAATGAAAAGTATTTAATATAATCGACAACATTAAAGTACGTGTTCACCTTTTAATTGAAAAATTATATTTAATATACTCACATAAATATGTATATTATAAATTATATGATTATAATCCTTAGAGTCAGTAATTTTTTCTGAATGAGTAATTAAGAGAGAGATTTTTTTAATTTACTCTATTTTTAAAGATCTAAATAGATGAAGAGGCACATGCTATTCTTGGGTTGGAAAACTCAGCATAGTAACAATGTCCCTGTTTTCAAAATTGAGCTGGAGATTTAAAACATTTATTTAACCCTTGCCAGGGTTAGGATCCTGGAGAAAGTGGCTGTGTTTTATTCATTGCAAAGCAAAGTCAATCTACCCTAGACATTACATTTGTCTGGATTCTTCTTCTGATGTTAGCTCTTGGTGTTTCAGTTCCATGGTGAGATGAATTCCCTTTATATATAAAGCCTTTATGAGTTTAGGGTCCCTGTTGCTTGAAACCAGAAAAATTCAAATTTTAAAAAGACAATAATAGTACAGAGAGGTTCAAGAACCCTTCTCCTCGAACTTCCACTCCCGTATCATACTCTTCTCTCAGTCTGTCAACAGAAAATCCCTTCAATGATCCAGACAATCCACATTTCAGGAGTTCTTCACATATTTACACATTTTTGGTAAAATTGTATGTCAAGTCCCAGCACAAAGATTACATTTATATTCTAATGAGGGTGCATAATCTCACTTCTCTCATATAAACTTCCTGTACCAACGTGTTGCCTTTTATATACCATGGTCTTTTTTTTTGCAAAGGTAACATTATGTGTTAATGTCTGAGTCTCCCCAGGAGTACTGGATTCTTGAGGGTAGAAATTTTATCTGATTCACTTTTGTTTCCAATACCTCCCAATATAATAAAATTTAAAAAATATAGTAAAATTAAAGTGGAAGCAAAATTTATATTAAATGCATCAAAACAACATAAATGATAAAAAATACATGAACACAGAAAAACATTGTGTATGATTACCCTAATACTATTTTCTAAACTAGATAGTTAAACTAGGACTTTTTTTTTCCTGGAGGGGGTCCCCATCAGACTGTATATAATGAAATCTGAAAACTTAGACACTATAATAAAACATTCCCCAATGCTGTATATCACTACAGCATTAAAAGAGAATGCATGCCTTGTCTAATATTTTATTGCTCCTGAGATACCATGCTCTCTCTTTCAAAAGTTACACACAGAGACCAAAAAATAAGGTGAGTGTACAATAGGGAGAAATTCACAATAACAATGTTGTAAAGAAATAACCAAATAGACCATATTCAAAGCTGAAAACTGATTTTGTTTAAAACTCAACTGAGTGAAGCAGTTTGTATGATTAATGGTACCAATAAATAAATCACATTGTAGAAAAAATACACAAGCAAGCAAATAAGGACAATAAATAAAAACTCGACTTTTCTATTATGCATGCATAATCATCTCTTTATGCTGGTGGCTCTACGCTGACATGAGTATCTGGCTTTGGGACTTGACGGTACTTTCTAGATGGAGAGACTGGAGACCCACCTTCTGAGTAAACTGAATTCTTTTCTTCCCCCACGTGACAGTTCATTTAACTGAACTGAGAGTACCCAAGAGATCAATAAAGCACACTTCTAGGTGTGTCCACGGGGTGTGTCCAGACATGGTTGATGTGAAGGCCAGAAGACTGAGGGGGGGAAGAAGTTTTACAAATAATAAGAATCTCTTTTCCCTACTGCTTAGAGTAAACCAAAGCAGCACTGAAAGTATTTTATATTACAGAGATTACAAGCCTTATTATCTAAAATATAAGCCCTGAAAATATTTCAGTTAACCCAAAGCATCTCCTACATTTTAAAAATGTACATATTTTGTCACATTTGATTTAGGTTTGTCATTAAAAAACAGTTACAGAAATAATTGGATGCCCAATTCCCTTGTATCTCCCTTCTGGAGACACATATTTTATCTACATATATTTATAGTATTTGTTCAAATTTTAAATTTATATAAGGTATATCCAGTGTGAATAAGCACTTAGAACTTACCTTACTTAACAAGTTTAGATATTTACTCATGTTGATACATCTATGGCTGTCTAGGACTAGTGTATTCTTGCAATTTAATTATGCATAGCATGCTTTTGTATACCATTTGTAATCTTTCTTATTGATTTATAGAAAGTTCTATATTTTAAGTTCCGATCTTCTCCTGATCAAGAAAATATCTTCCTTTACTCTCTGTTGTAGCTTTGTCTAAAAGATTTTAATGGGAAAACCATAACACTTTTCTTACATACTATTTATTCTGTTTTTAGGAAAAGAGACAAAACTGGAACAGCAGGTAGCACTACTAAAACTTTTTTATGAGCTTAATAGGTGATTTTGCATGTAAATACACATATATCTTCCCATTTATAGACAAAGCACAATAAAAAAAAAAAACCTGCGGTAAAAATACCTTAATTTGCATATATTTTACATTGCCCTCTTTTTTTTTAACTGGGTGATTAATGACTGCAAAGAAACCTGGACTCATTTTATGTGCAGAACACTACTAAATGGGAAGACAAAAGAAATCCTGAAAAAGAAGTGGTTTAAATGGAGACTCTAAGAGTAATTTGGATCTTACTGAATAAAAAGCTACTCTTTCTTTTCCAAACTACTTATAGTCTTGAGTAGGGTATAGGCATGTTATTATTCATTCTCTTAATCTTTTAATTTTCTGAGTTATTTACTAAAATTTATTAATGGGAGTTGATAGTCAAGGTGAAGACTTATTTTGATTTGAGTAAATTAAATTTTTATAGCACAAGAAAAGAAAAAAAAATGTTTGCAATGAGTTTGAAGTAATTTGCTTTTGGTGGTCACTTGGATGTTTTTACCCCGAAATTCTGGGGTCATCTCTACTCTCCTATGAAATTTAGGATTATTTTTTTAAATTTTGGCAAATGTGATCATACCAAACTATTTGTTTGTATTCTGACACACAGAATATGAATTATATTCTACAACACTAATCATACTAATCACCCACGAGACAAGCTAGGATTTCAAGAAATCACCTTGTTAAGTCTCTTTTGTACCTTATTTTTATGTTCATAAAACTTTACAACATGTTGAGTTGTTTCTTTAAATAGTTTATCACTTGGTGATTACATTAATTAATGCACTTGTTAGTGTCTAGATGTCCCCCCAAAGCCTCAAGTGGTCATAGGTGGGGCTTTTTCAGAGATGGCTGGATCTACACTGTATGAATGATTCATGATGCAATACTAGGATTAAGGGTGCTAGGATTAAGGGCTGGTGTTACTAAAGCAGTCCACTGATTGGTTTGGTGCTACTCTAATCCTATTAGCCTGGATAGAATATAAAAGAAGCAAAAAGAAGCTGCTAACGTCCCTTCCTTGCTTGCTTTGCTACCTTCTGCCTGCCATGAACTTTTTCTCCTCTGCAATGTCCCTCCGCCATGCTACCCTGCCTTGAAGCCAGCCAAGTATGGACTGAAACCTCTGCAGACTGTGAGCTAAATAAACATTTCCTCCCTTAACTTGTGGGTTGGGGTATTTTGTTTCAGCAATGAGAAAAGTAACTAAGATAGCATTCATATGTATGTATGCATTTCTTGTTCCCCGTTAATTAAAATCTCAAGCACATGTGACTAGAAGCTTTATTTTATTAAATGTTTTACACCCTAATTCATAGAGCAGTGTGTGACAGGTATTTGATTGTCTGTTCTTATTTGTTGAATATTTGCTGAATAAGTGGAGTAACCAAGGCTCAGAGTTAAGCGCCTCCCGCAGCATAGGTCAGCCTGGTCTGTGCTCCATACTACACAATGGAAAAGCAGGGTCCTTCATCACTCTCCTGATGCCGTCGGGACATTCATTCTTTGCCTTTTCCTTCTCAATTCCTAATTCTATTCTTAGATTTTATTCACAGTTTAATATTTTCGTCCCTCACAAGTTTTATAATTTCTCTTGTATCATATCTTTTGCTTTAAGATTTTTATTAGAAATTTATATTCCATATTTCTTGGTATGGAATCTTTATCCTTTTAGATTTAGTTTTATGTGTATTGTCAAGGTTATTACAAATCTTCTCTTTCTCTTCATTTTCCTTATCTCAAATTCTCAGTTCTGGTAAATCTGGGCCTTAATTATAATGTTTTATTAACTACAATTCACAAATGATAAATGTGAGTGATAAACCCTTTGAATACTTGACTATGGAGAAATACTGCTTTCTCTGCCAGGAGGTTGGTATCTGATCTTACTGAAGTATCCTCGGGTCGTCCTTCTTTCTCGCTAGTCTGAGTGTTAATCCATTTCTCTCTCTCAGATCGGAAGTTGGATATAAGCGATTCGCATGAGTCGATCCTACCCTTTAAGGCTCGTTCTCACTCGCGTTTTCCGTATGTTCCTGCTTTTTTGTTGTGATATCAGCAGTTTTCCCCGCATGACCCTCTATTTGAGGTTTTAACCATGGCTGTACTCTGCAGAGTGTTCCAGTGCAAACACATATTTTATTTCCAGAAGCTATTTGCCTATTTATATGTCTCCTTAAAGTTTCTTTCTAAAATATTTTATTTTAATGAAGAATTATATCAAACGTTTCGCTGCTCTTCTTTTCACAAAGGGCTGGACCCCTCAACGGAATGATCCTGTGTTTGGTCTTATCGCATCTCAGGTAGTTTCCAGAGCACAGTCACAGCTTGCATTTTCTAAGAAACAGCTGAAATGGAGATTTGTTCAGAGGGCCATTGACCAAGAGTGATCTTTGGGCCGACACCTTCGGAGGTGGGAGGAAGTGTCACTGGATAAAGGAAAAGGTTGAGGTGCAAGTACCATCACACAGAAGGCTTCTGCTTCAGCCAGTCCAATGGTGAGCTTAGAATTGGGATGGCTCATTCTGAATGGAGCTGAGGGGACCTTTGCTCTCTTACATCGATCACTAATTGGATAAAAGCTGCTCGCAAATGAAGGCATGCTCATACATTTGGCAAATTTCTCCAGCTGAGGCAACCCCAAAAGAGAAGTCATGGCTGAGAGTTGGTGTCCAGCACTACAGCATACGAACATACTGTGAGTCAGACCTGGGTGGTGACCAGCCTGTGGGTCTGTAATCTATGCAGTTACACATAGTCCATTTTCAAACATATACCATGTTTAGTTTAGTGTTGTTTCGTTTCCATCTTCAAGTTATTAATAAATTTTTTTTTTTTTTTTTACTAAGAAACTTGTAGTTTCATTTTGCACCAGGCCTCACAAATGATGCAGCTGCTCTTCCTTGGGCACCAGGATTCATTTGTTACCTGGTGTAAATGTTCCCACCTAACTCCTAGGTCACAATGACGAATTGTGTCTCCGGGTTTCAGTACAACCTTGGAACCGGTGTTCAGCTGTCCTCTAAATCCATCCCCCTCCCTCCAGGGTACTTACTCTAGTAACCGAGCACAGATCCCTGAAGAGAGGGCTGAGGGAGTGTTGAAGGGATTATTACTGTAATCTTCGCCCTTGTCAAGGGGCAAGTCAAGGGGGTGTGAGTCTGATAAACTCAAGGATCACTTTTCGACTTGTCGCTTCCCTTGGCCTCGTGATCGTCTGTTCTTGAATTTTTATGACTGAACAGAATAAAGAGTCACCTTGCTATTTTGCTTATGGCCTGCTTTGTTCTAAAGACTGTGTTTGGAATTCCGTTTTTGCCACTTACCACATTTCTTTCAGCCAGTCACTGCCCTCTGTTCTGCATTGCTTTGGGGTCCTATCATCCACTGTTCTATTGGTGATCTCAGCTCATTAGCGTATTGCCAACTCTCAGGCCCAGCTGCCATAGATCTACACGGTGATCTACGCCTGTTTTGTGGACACATTTTTTTCTTGCTTTCATCGTGTATTTCCTTAAGACCATCCCATGGAACAAAGTCATTGGCTGGGATTTCCAGCCCCTAAATTGCATTCACTGCACTAAAATACCCTCTTCTATGAAGACTTAAATCCTTTTTTATACTCTCTACCTCAGTTCCTTATGGCAATTCTATTTCACAAAATAGGAGCTATTGATTTTTCAGGCCATAGGAGCTATTCTACAAATTTTTACCCTATTTTAAGGGGCATTTTTTATAGAACAAACCATATCTCCCAGAAGAACACTCTCATATTTGTTAACCCCCTTTGCAAATTTATGTTTGGATCTTACCGTTTATCTAGCACTTTCAAAATCCAATGCCTGAAATAGCATGCTGGCTCTTGCAGGGGCACGTTAGTAGGTCCTGCAATTCTTCACGGAATCATCTCTCTCTGCCCCCTTAGCAGGCCCAGCATCTCTCTAGCCAGGCTGTGTTAATTGCCTCATGTTAATGGCTTAGGTTGTAGAAAGAGATGGCAGCAGGTCCTGAAGGGGATGCATCATATCTTGCAGTTTACATGGTCATGCATAATCTACAAGAAATTGGAGAAACACACTAGGTCTTAATAGGGAGTCATGGCCCATTAATACAGTCTGAGGATGTAGGAAATATGAGAAGTCACAATTCTTGGATTTATAAACTTCTATGTTCCATCACACGAGAAAGGCACCATACTTCAAACAAGCCCCTAGCCTTATCATAGCAGAAGTGCTTGGGCTGAGATTTTAATATCAGAATTTGGCTACTTTAATGATTAAATTCTGCCGCTGAACCTCTGCTTTTGCTTCCATGTGCCTCAGAGGGAAAAAGTGGCTCTTCCCTGCTAACAAGAGGGCTTCAGGCATTCATACTTATGGTTATCCTGAACCAGGACAAGAGGCCAGAACCTTTACTCCTACAAAGATTGGTCATTTGTTGATACTGGGCTTGGTAAGAGCGTGACCTAGTGTTTGGCAGTTTTCTCCAGTCTCTAAAGAAGGTGAGCAGTCAAAGGTCAACTTTCGGTAGTACTTTTGGATTCTGGAGAAAATGCTCTTCATTTTTGTCTTGTTTTTTTGGGTACTGGGGACCAAACCCAGGGCCTTAAGCTTGCTAGACAAGTGCTCTACCACTGAGCTAAATCCCCAGCCCCACGTTCTTCATCCTTGAAGGGAAATCTGGGCAGTCAATCACAGCAAAGACCATAGGCAGCCCTGAATGCTACAGAGAGGACCAGGCTCTCTGCTGTTACGGTCAGTGTCGGAGCCACAGACAGTGTCAGACTCTGTCCTTGCAATCACAAAACGTCTACTATGTCTCCTTAGATTTCCTCTGTTAGAAGGCTGAAGTGAGCTTGCTTTTTTCCCCCAATTTCTTGGAAATTTAGGGTAGAAAAATGAGGTGCAGTCACTGTAAACCCTGGAGATTTCCAGAATACTCTGGACCATGTTTTGCACATCCATGCATCCTTGACACAGCTCTTCCTCCCAGCCTACCGTTTGGCTAGGAAGGAAACAGGTCTTGAGATTATTGACTTGGCCGTGGGCCTCAGGATTCAACGACTGAATCTTCCTACTGTACGAGCCTGTTAACCTCTGTTCTTTTGCTTTCGCACTTGCTCATTTTAGTCTAAACTCTGTAGCTAGAGTGATCCTTTCAAAACATTTCTGCCTGGGTAAGTGATGGAATATTCAAGTCAGTTGTATTTGACTTGTTCTGTTCTTCCTTCCCCTTTTCCTCTTAATCCATTTTCTGCTAGATTGACTGCTTGTATGATTTACTTTTCTCCTTATTAGTTATAACTCTTGTTTTCTTGGCTGTCGCCGCACTGTTTATACTATAAACTTTCATCTATCATTGTCTGCCCTCAATTTCTATGCCAGTGAACATTACATCAATTACTTTATACAAGAAATTTAAGACATTACCATTTCTTTTTTACCGAACTTTGTCCTCATCACACTTTTTACCAGTCTGTTTTATAAATCTCATTATACGTTATCATTTTTACTTTAAACATTTTGAATCATAAGAATAAAATTCTTTATATTTACCCACATAGTTACATGTCCAATGTTCTTCATTCAGTCGCATAGATCCAGATTTCCTTTCATTTCTCTGTTGAAGCACTTTCTTCAAGATATTTTTTGACTGCCAGTGACATTTTGTCAGTCATACGTCTGAAAACATCTCTGCTTTCATTTTTTTGAAACTTACTTTCTCCAGGCAATGAGTTCTAGATTGACAGTTTCTTGAAAGTCTTAAAGAGATTGGCCTAATTTTTTGTGATTTGCGTTGGGTGCAATGAGAATTTTACTGTCATCTTTATTTTTGTTCCTCTTAATGTAATGTGTCTTTTTTTTTTCTTCTGCTGTTGCTTTGGGAGTTTTTTTCTTTTATCAGTGTTTGTTTTAGTTTTTATTTTTATTAGTACATGTTTGAGGTACATAATGATTACCTTGTTGGGAGTTGGTACATGTACGTAACACATCTTAATTATTTTTTCCATCCTCTTTCCCATCCTTCTTTCTTCTCTCCCTCCATCTCTTGGTCTCCTTCCTTTCTGAAAAAGATAATCTCTGTTTCTTGTTATCTTTCATTTTAATTTGTTTATATTTTGGGTTTCTCATATAAGAGAAATCATGAGATTTTTCAAGCTTACATGTCTGATTTATTTTACTTAACATTATTATCTCAAGGTGTATCCATTTTCCTACAAATGACTCAAGCTTATCTTTCTTCATGGTGGAGTAGTACTAGCTTATAATGTGACTTGACATACTTTGCTTCATGTTGCTTGTGTTTGGGGCTTATTGAGCATCATGAATCTGTGGGCTTAGAGTTTTTGTAAAAATTGAAAAAAGCAAAAAGGCAGTGGTGCACACCTGTAATCCCAGCTATTCAGGAAGCTATGGTAGGAGAATCACAAGTTCAAGGCCAATTTGGATAATTTTGTGAGACCTTGTTTTAAAAAACAAAAAACAAAAAACAAAAAAACACCCTAAAAAGGATTGAGATGTAGCATAGTGGTAGAGAATTTGCAAATACCTTATGAGGAAAAAAAATTGAAACGAGTTCAATCATTGTTTTTCAAATACTTTTTCTGCTTTGTCCTTTTACTCCTTTCCTTCAAGGGTGCAATTATACGTCCTATGTGAACCATTTGAAGTATCCTGCAAGTCAGTGAACATGTGTTCATATTTTTAGTCTTTGCCTATATGTTTCATTTTGGATCATTTTTATTTATGTCTATTTAAGCACAAAAGTCTTTTCTTCTGTAATGTCTACTCTGTGGTTAATTTCCTCTAATGTATTTTTAATTTTACAGATTGGAGTTCTGAGCTCTAGAATTCTGCTTTATGTCTCTTTAATATCATTCCTATTCCTACTGAAAGTGTTTAATCTTTCTCTTGTTCTTTGTACACATGTGATATAACTATAATAACTGTTCTTCACATTTTTGTCTGCTGATTCCATCATCTGCATCTTTTTTGGTGGGTTTCCATTGGTTGACTTGTTTTCTTCATTATATTTATGTCTTTGCATACCAGACTGGGTGCCAGAAACTATCTTTTTTTTTTATAGTGCTAGATATCTATTTGTTCTATTAAATATTCTAGAAATCTTTTTCTCTGGGAAACAGACTATGCAGAGCCATTTGATTATTTGAGTTTTGTTTTTAAACCTTGCTTGTCTTTATCAAAGAAACATTTAGCCTAAGGTTATTTTTGTTTTACCAATAAGATAAAAATCTTTTGAATATGCAATTCACCATAAATTGGTTTTCCACTCTGATTGTTGGGAAAGTCAGATACTTCCGAGTTTTTGTGAATTCTTGGGAATTAGTCCTTCTAATCCCCTTGGGTGGTTCCTTCAATGGAGAGAGTCCCACCCTGCTTCTTGTCTCTCAGGAATCACTGTTCTTCGCTGCAGCGTTTCCAGTGTTGTGGAAACTCATTGTTTTGTTTGATTTAATTTTTTTGTTCTTTTTGATATAGGGGGAAAAATATGACTCCCAACCTGCTAGATGTCAGTTATGCTGAGTTCGTGTTCCCCGAAGTTGAAGAATGAATTCTAAGGAATAAAGGAAGTTAAGAGTAGGAAATTTATTGAGGGAGAGAAAGAGCTCCTGAGAGACAGGAGGGAACCCGAATGGGTTCCCAATGAGCCCACTTTTCAGGGGAAGTTTTATAGAGCAAAATGGCAAGGTGGGTACAATGTGTGTCAAAATGATTAACCAATAATATTACAAATGTAGTCGCTTATGTAATATTGATCCAATGGGGAAGAAGGTCACGTAGCAAAAAGACATGGAAAGAATAAAGACATTCCAGGATGGGGTGAATCTGGAGGTCCCAGTCGCCCACCTGAGTGACCTAGACTTTAGCAGATAAAATGACTGTAATCTTCAGGCCACTGTTTATCCCTCGGCCAGGGGTGTAGCTCTGGTCCTTCAGTCCTTATCTTGAGGCCTGACCGTCAATGGATGCGCCTCCAGCCACAGTTGTAGTATATGCTCTTGTATATTGACTCCATTGAGGGCCCAGCCCTGTCTGACTGCCTATAATGTTCCTACCTAATTTAGCTATCTGTAATGTTTTCAGACAGAGAAATACATCTTTTCAGTATTACTTCCTTTTATCCATAAGCAGAGGTGGGGTACTATATGTCATTTTTCTTGAATACTTACAATTCATAAGGAACATTTCAAACAATACTTTTTTTTTAAATTTCCCTGAAACAAAGATTAAAATTAATACATGTATGTAGAATGCCTCCTTTCTTTTAGAAGAGCATTGTAGCTGGCTGTAACTAGTACTATAAAACCTGAAAGTTCTTATTTACACTTCAGAGTCTGTAGGCTTAATGTACAAACGACACTGGATTTTAGAGTTTTGGGTTTTCTTTTGAGGCTTCTGTCAGAAGTATTTCTTAAAAAGCAAGGCTGTCTATGCTGTCTTCCTTCTCAGTCTCAGCACTACTGGGTCACCAGCAATTTTAATGAATTAATTCAACGTCAGGTCATATTTAAAATTAATGAAACTTATAGACTATTTTAATGATTATAACTGGAAACTGTTGTGCTTATCTTCTTTGATGTTTTAGTTCAGTCACCTCTAATACTTTATTTACCTTTTAGTTTTGATGGTTTATTAATAAGTAGCTTTATAAATGGTAGGCATAATTTTTAAGCTCCTTATACAAACTAAATGTCTAGTTTTCCAAATGATTGTAGGAAGTAATTTTCATATTCCCCTGCCCCTTTTTATTGAATGAGAAACTAAGGCAAGACAGAATCCCTTGGTTGGGAGGAAGTAGCAGTAGTTCAAACCTTTTACTGCTGTCTATTCTATTAAATGTTCCTTATTGGGGTTGGGGATTTAGCTCAAGTTGTAGACTGCTTGCCCAGCAAGGGTAAGGCCACGAGTTGGATGTCCAGCACCCTCTCGGCCCAAAAAAGTTCCTTATTAAGATATCAGATTTCAATCTTCCTGCACCTTTTCATTTAGGATTTGTGGGTAAATGTTTATTAGATCTATTGACAGCATTTATATTAATGCTAAATAAAGGTATATAAAGAATTCTTATACCTACAGAGTTTTCATTCAACAAAACTAATTTAACCCAACTTATTCATTTTACAAATGGAAACATAAATTTAGTTGTATTATTCTAGACCAGTAGCTAAATAAGGTGAAATAAACTTACCATTCACAAATTATACATTTTAAGGGAAAATGTTATATGGTCTGAAGAACAAATTATCATTTAGGTAAAGAGGTGGTCATTTTATTCCTTCTGCTTGCATATTTTTCCTTAAATGGTTATTTGATTTATTTTGGTTTTTTTTTGTTGTTGTTGTTGTTTTGAGACAGGGTCTCACTATGTAGTTCAGGCCAGTCTTGAACTCACTATGCAGCCCAATTTGGCCTCTAACTCATGGCAATTCTTCTGCCTCAGCTTCCCAAGCGCTGGGATTACAGGCATGCACCACCATGCCCGGCTTGAACGGTTACTTAAAAGAAGATCCTTTAAATTAATTTCTTTTTCTAACTTTCCCACTCAACAGAAATTGTCAATCAATATCATAAATAAAATAGGTTTGTATTATTTTCATTGTTTTCTCATTTATGAATGATCTTGCTAGTATGACCAAGAGAAACAAAGGAGTAAAGAGCCAATTCACTGAGGAAATGAGTAGTTCACAGATAAAACATGGTGCTGGGACAAGTCAATGCCGATTTAGCTGCTCAACACCGTGCTGCCAAGAGCAGCCACACGGGTATGAGGTGAGGATCACCAAGCCTCAGACTGAAGCCCAGACCTGCAGACTCTGTGACCTGCATTCTAGCTTTGTCCTGGTGTTTGTGGGCTGGGGGAGTTGAGGGAGCTGGGGAAGCCGTGTGCTCGTTCTGTTTTGCTGCCTGGGTCCTCCTTCTGTTCACTGTCTCCCCACTCAGGAGCTATAATCTGGCTAATTGTCCTTGATGACCAACCCTTACAGAATATGGGAAAGAAGGTGAAGCCTAGACTCCGAATTATTGACTGCAAATGAAGAAATATCACCTGCCTGATTTCCTGACGCCCTCCCACTAGACCAGCTCTTTCAAGTATCTGCAAGTAGTGAGGTAGGAATAGAGCGTGGCCTGACCTTGGGGAGTGGCCTTGACCTGACATCAGCCTGGGGAGCAAAATTCCAGTCACCCCTTTTCTCACAGGATCGAGAAACTCTCACCAGAACAGAATCCAGATAAATGTGAATGGCACCCAGAGCTCAGCCCTTCTCTCCCTTTTCCCCTTGTGCGCTTGCACTCTTGCCCCCTGCTCCCTAACCCGTGCTCTATCTCTAGCTCCCCAGCCTCCCAGGCCCTTTCAGATACACAACCGCAGCAGCGGCTGGCTATTTTATCCACCTGGCCAAACCAGTCTCCCTTTTGTTACTTAAATAAACTTCCTAATGCCCTAAAATTCGCTCCTGCAATTCATTGCCTGCACGAATAAAGAACCTGGAAATATACTTTCTGAATTCCTCTTCCCCTCCGGCAACAGTAGGCGATTCTCCTAGCAGTCAAGGGTTGTCTGTACTAAAAATGGTCATCTTTGTGATTCCCTGCTCCTCTTCCCCTAGCTCCTACAGACACTTTTTGCTTTAAAAAAATCATTAAAATTCAGAGATTTAATGTGTTATTAATACAGTCAAAGCTATAGGCACTGCACTATTTTACTATACATAAGTTCCCAAAGATTGTGAAATGAACCATAAAATTTAGAATTTACTTTGTGGTTAGAAATACTTTAGATATGACTAAAATCAATTGCTTTGAAGTATATCAAAGACCAAATAGTGTGCTTGAGAGACAATATAAAATATTAAGATAATTTTGAAACAGACTTTTGGTCTGAGCAGGTGAATTCTTTTCATTTATTTCTTTTAAATTTTATTTTAGTGGTACGTTTTTGATATACTAATGATAACATTCATTATAGGGGCTTGTTGTGGTCTACTTGAGTCAGAACGCCCAGCTGGACTGAGTTGGTGGGTTCTGGGCTTAGAGGATCCACCTGAGGATTGTTGCTGACACAACATAAAGGAGAATGAGAGCAGAAGATGGCGGCGGCCGTTTCCCAGGAGAAGCTCTGTTGTGCCTGGTTCTCAGGAAGGGGGCTCAGCTGTTCTCATCTCAGGAGGAGCTCCGGGCCTCGCTGTCATCAGGGATGGCTGCTGTTCACTTCAGGGGAGCTCTGGACTTCATCTCCATGGTGAGTGTCCCATCTGGGCTCCAGTATAGATTTCTTCAGCCTTTTAGTGCAGGCACAGAGGTACACGGGGCAGTGCTGTGGGCTCCAGCCCTCGTTTGGATCTTTCAGGTCTCCAGTACATAGATAGACATTCCTGCATTTGGCTTGTGTTTGTGAATATTGTAATGTGTAAATTTCCTGTATTAAATCTGCTCTCTTGCAAACCATCGACTCTAGAGAAGTAACTAATACAGAAATTGGTACCAGAGAAGTGGAGCCCTTGATGTGAGGTTGCCTGGCCACGAGGCTTAAGAGCTTTGGTTATTTTAGAAAGGTTTTTAGAGACTGGCCAAAGAGGTAGCCCTGGAATGCTCTAAACTTATTATATGGAAGACTCTGGTCAGAGCCCAGAAAACAGAATTAACTGATGGAAATACTGCTGGCTAGGATGAGCTTGGCAGGCCTCTGTTGAGAAAGACCATACTGGCTGCTGGATCCCAGGTGGTATATGTAGTCTTTGGCAGAGGTTGGTCTGCATTTTGCTTGTGTTTGGAGACATTGCCTGAGTGGCAGAAAAAGTTCAGTGCAGTCTGATGTTGGGACGGCAGCGTCGTTACTGTTGAGGGCTTTGGGCTGAATCTGTGTTGGAAATCAAGAGAGCAGAAAGCCAGCAGAGTGACCTGGAGCATTTGGCCAGAGGGGCTCTGTGGATTGCAAGGAAGGACAAAGGAGGATATGGTTGTGGAGAACAAACAGGACAATGGAAAAATGACTTGAGGCCTGTGACCAGAAAGGAAGAATGTATTTGGGGTGCAGGAGATCTTTCGGGGGCATCTCTTAATGTTGCTGTGCTCTGTTATTAAAGGTAATGGAAACCAAAGGAGTTTTAAATTTGAAGCCATATTTTTTCATGTGGATATACTGTATTGGTATATAGTACTTCGTAAACTATTGTTTTAGAACAAGCAAGAGAGACAGAATGGAGTTATATATTTGTATGTATAGTTAAAAGTTTTGCACACCTGTTTTTCATCAGGATTGAGACTCCTTTGAATATGTTTCTGGTATGGGAATAAGTGCAATAAGAATTGTACTGTTAATGTAAATCTGAATAGACCAAGACATGTTAACTCAGTCGCCACTGGAGATTATGCTTTAAAGAAATGTGTCTGGTTATCAGGTTGACCACGGTGGATTGTGGTGGACTTACTGTGGTCAGCTTGAGCAGGAACACCCAGCTGAACTGAGTTGGTGTGATTCTGGGCGTAGAGGATCCACCTGAGGATTGTTGCCAACACAACATAAAGGAGAACAGGAGCAGAAGATAGCAGCCAGCTGTTTATCAGGAGAAGTGTAGGTCTGGCTGGTTCTCCTGAAGGGCACTTGGCTGTTCTCATTGCAGAAGGAGCTCCGGGCCTTACTCTCATTGAGGATGGCTGCTGTTCTCTTCAGGGGAGCTCTGGTCTTCATCTCCACTGTGAGCGTCCTACCCTGGCTCCAGTACAGATTTCTTCAGGCTTTTTGTGCAGGCAGGGACTTGCATGAGACATTGCCGTGGGCTCTCAGCCCTTGATTGGATCTCCGGAGTCTCTAGTGCATAGATAGATGTTCTGCACTCTTCCTGCATTTGGCTTGTTGCGTGCATGTGTGAATGTTGTAATACATAGATGTCCTGCATTAAATCTGCTCTCTTGCAACCATTAACTCTTGTATAAGGTAACTAATACAAGGGATGGTACATCTTGCTGCTGCTTTTTTTCCCCATTCCCTTCTCCTTCTTTCAACACTTCTTCTCCTCTTTATTTACAAAAGCTTTGTTTCCATTTGAGCACATGAATTCTAATATCAAATTATTCACATTATTTTATCGACAGAATGCATAAATAGGAGAAATGTACTGAGTTTCCCTCAGATCTGTGTACTAAGTGATGACATATACAAACACAGGGTATTTTGAGATAGCTATTAGATTAATGGGTTCTGGATGGGTTTATTGTCCTGGAGAAGAAAGGCTACCTCTGCAATGTGAGTTTAGGCTCTCTCTTATTTCACAAGACGTGTAGCTTTGAAACAGCTCACAGGCACCTGAAACCATGACGATCACAATGCCAGGAATGTGTTATGACACATATGATCTGGTATGTTGTCTATGGTAATAATATAGTATATTACTGTGCTATACTACAGATGGACAGCACCATCTATCATTAGCCCCGACTTCCAACCTAAAATTTCAACCACTAGAGTTACCAAAAAGTTAGATGATAAAGTGGGCCTTTAGAATCTATAGGTTCCATGTTCACAGATTTAACCAACCATAGATGAAAAATGTATCCACACCAAACATACACTGATTTGTTTTCCTTGTCATTATCCCCTAAATAATACAGTGTGACATACATAACATTCAAATAGTATTAGGTCATAGAAGTAACCTAGAGATGACTTAAAGGATAAAAGAGGACCTGAGTAAATTATATGCAAATATCATAGTATTTTACATTAGAAATTTGAACATGTATGGATTTCAGTTATAGGGCTCCTGGATTCAATTACTAATAGATATTATGGATGACTGCAAACAAGTGTACAGCACTGTCTCCAAAGGGCTATGCTGAAATACATATATTGGAAGTGCTTCTCCAACCCTCTATTTCGATGATTTTTAAATCTGGCTGCAGGTTACAATCATTTGATAAGTGTAAAAATTTTCATAGGCTCCACATAAGAGTAATTACATTAAAAAGTATGTATTATATACTGCCCTGTATTTGTTTCTTTTTTAAGGTCCTTGATCCCCAAGAGGGTACAAACTGATTCATGAGCTTCAAACCCGAAAACTTACCATCCCTAAATACAGCCGTCAGTCAATGGGCAGGGATGGAATAATTATGCAGGGGAGTAGAAACAATTGGACACTGGAGGTTTGTCACGTTGCCCTGAAATTTTTTTGGCTTGTGTTTCACCTCTGTTTTGTGCTTCATTCTATGATAGAAGTATTTCTGTCACAGAGTAACTATATGTCAGAAGCCTAGTGCTAATGATCTAGTTTTGTACGCTGGTACTTAAGCTAATCCCAGGGTCTGTGAAAACTCAGATCACTTGCCTGAATATCCTCAGTTTAGTACCTGCCCTCCCAGTAGCCTCACATTCAAGCAGTGCTTTACTTTCTCTGGTTGTACCTGTTTCTTCTTATCTCTACTCCCTCTCCTTTTCATCGTTACTTCCAATAGCTTTGGTCCATCCTTCCACGAGCAAACATATCACCTACATCCACCTACATCTCGGGTGGCTCCAGTGTTACTTCACATGTTCTTACGATTTCATTTCCTTGAAACATGTGCGGATAGGGCAAGTCATGCTGCAATGACGACTCTAAAGACTAAGTGTCTCATCAACAAAAGTTCAAGAGGTACAGGGACAGAGTAGAGAGTGGAGGGGGCTAAAAAAAGGAATTGAGAAATCTCATGTACGTGGACCAGCTCCCCATGATGAATATAATCATAATGTACTACAGACATGTCCCAATAAAAAATATAGCTCATGAAAAAAGCAAAGCAAAGGTTCATTCCTCACTCACACTGTAGGTTCGTTCCAGGTCAGCTCTGTCTCTTCTCAAGTAACTTTTACTTCAGTGTACAAAAGCATTAACAGTCAAAGAGGAAGAAGGAAAGAAAATAGGATAAACAACTTGATGGCTTTTACATTTTCTGTTTCTTTGTGGTATATGTCACTTATCCTCATGTTCCATTAGCTACTAAAATAATATGGGTAAATCGGTCTACCATACAGGCATTAGGGCAAATACATTTTTATATACCTTATTGAATTATCATGTGTAAAGTTTTACTTTTTTCTACTTGCTTATTCATGTTTGTTCACGTCACTGAGACTCTTTCAGGTCAAACTATTTTGTCCGTCATCGTTTCCTTTGCACTTAGTGCCTGACATATAACCGGCATTTGACAACTGTTTAATGAATGAATTAAATATTATTGAAATATAGTTATATCAGAACTTGCTGAACACTTTTGTTTCCATAAAAAAAACTAAGTGATGATTTAGTAGAAGCACTTCCAAACACATCTGATCGTGTCATGCATTTGGCAGAGTCTGTACCCAGATCACAAAAGAAGCACTCCAGGAGTCTGTCTGGAGAATAACACTGTTTTCACTTCTGCCGAAAACGTTCTGGGGATGATTCTGAAGATCTGACAAAAGAGAAAGAAGGATAGAGTGAGTTTGTCTGCCCCACTTCTTTCATCAGTAAATAAAGTGCCACTGTCACAACAGAATTCAAAGTATTTGTGCGAAGATATTAAACTATACAGAATACATTTTTTATGTTCATCTTCAACAGGGAGGCTTCCTTTTGCCTTGTCAAAAATAAATGTGAAGAGGTTTTTTTTTTGTAGGATTAGGTACTATAAGTTTAACTGTATAGAATAAGTCTGTATCATTTGAGATACACATCTGAAATGATATGTTTTTAATTGTGAGTTTAAATTTTATAAATATTATATAACAGACAATATTATCTTATATCTTGACAATCTCAATACAGAAATTTAGGGAAGAGGTAGTTTCTATGTGACTGTATAAATGCATATCAAACCATTATTTTACGTTTTAGATAATACTGGATAGAAATAGGTTTTCAGATTTAGTATAACAACAATATTGGACACTTTTTCCTATTGAAAACAATGATTAATTAGGTAAAAACGATGTATGTTAAAATGAAAGAATTTTAATTATGTGAAATGGAATACAGGGCTAAAAGGATGTTGTTAGATTTAGATATAAGATAAAGCCTTTACGAAAAAGAGAATAAGGAGGTGAATCTCCCAGCTCTCACTGATGCCTGAAATTGAACTCTGGAGGTGAAACTCATCCACTTACAGTTTTAAATTCCTGAAAAAATACCTCTTGCCCCACAATCAAGAACATTTCTTTTAAATTGCAATGATTTAAAAGGGAGAGACAAAATACTATCACAGCCACACTCAGGTTGTCATAAAGAATCTTAATAGGGTTGAGTTGCATTGGTGGAAATCTGATTAGTCAGAAACTAAGCAATCAGTGTCACTAGTTAAAGGTTATCCCGGACCTCTCCACCTGGGCTAGACAGACAGTGAGTCATCTTGGAGTACTTTGAACTTGCTTGGAGAAGAATCACTTAAATACTTCGTCGTAGTGACATAAATTTAGAGCGATGAAGCTTTTGTTGTTGCTGTTGTTTCCGTATAAAACCATCCCCCCATCTCCTTGGGAGGAAGGATTCGAAGACTCCTGGGAAGGATATGGGAAAACTAACATAATACCTGGGAAATCCTTGCAGAAAGGAGTGCAGGGATTATTCTCTTTTATGGTTGCGTTTTATTTGTTATTAAAAAACCATTGAGCTGGTCCTAACAGATCTTTTAAAGTCAAAACACACTGAATACGCCCCAGGGAAACTCGCCGTGATGGCTCGAGTGGGAATCAGGCTCAGCAGAGATGCAAGTGGGGGGTGTGGAGGTGGCTCCAGCACCACACGTGACCGAGGTCGGATCCAGCAACCGACAGTAGCAGAGTGCACAGTGTGCACTAACCTTAGGAGCCCCTCACAGACATTCTTAACTATGAATGAGATGAGTGAGGGGGCGGGTCTTCCTCACCGGGAATGTTGCTTCATAAATCCAAGAAACCAGGCAAAACCAGCATGGACAGAGCCAACGTGAATTTCTTTTATGATTTTTATTAGGAGCAGTAGCATTACGAAATTTCATGTACACAAAAATTTACCCAAAACAATATGAGAAAATTATGAGTACCTATCTCATAATTTTACAAATATTAATGTTATGCTATGTTTTCTTGAGATTCTCTTTAATATTTGAAATCTCTTGTGTACTCATTTCTGGCCCCGTTTTCGTCATTAAATTTTCTCCCTTGATGTTAAACTAATTCAAATTTTATTTAAGTGTCACTGGCACAATTCATTATCCAATGTCCAGTATTTGATATTTATTATTCTTGTATATAATATACTAAATTTATCATATATATGTCCAGAAATGCAATATATTTTGTTTACTTTAAAATGGTATATAAAAGCTTAAGGATGGTCAAACAATACCTATAATTTGTTTTTTGTTCAGGATTATGATTTAAGGCATATCCATGTTGATATAGGAAACTATTGCAAAGTTTTTCTAGTTCTTAAGTTTTCTTTCCTGATATTTAATGCAATAAATTCTAATTGTCTACACATTATCTTCTTGATGTTAACCACAAGTTAGTGGTCTTTATTAACCATTATTTCAATGTGTATTTACTGAGTACAAGTCACTGTGGTCAACCACTGTACCTAGCATCGAACATAAAATTGGGCAAGACAAAGATAAAAGATTATTTCTTGTCCTCAAGAAAACTGTGGTCCAGATGGCAGATTCAGGCATTTGTACAGGTGAAAATCAAATGAGTGTTATATTTGTTAAGCACTGTGGTAATTCAGATATTACCGAGTAGAGGAAAACTTTGATTAAAAATCTCCTGTGGAGGAAACTGCCTGGGTCAAAGGCAAAGACAGAGAAACATGCACAGCGTGTTCCTGGGGAGTATGTGACTGAAACGCGGAAGTTCTGGATGTTGAGTCACAGCATTCAAATTTCTGCAGCGCAGAGGACAGAGCCTCAGTGTGCAAGGCAAGCACTGTACCTCTTGCTCCACACCCAGGTTAGCACATCACTTTCAACAGAGGACACATGCTAAAAATTTTAAAGAAAAGCAATCTCTTCAACAAGTTGTTGTACTTTCTTCCAAATTATTAACAAATTGGATAAATTACTTCTGTATACTTATTATCATATCCTCACTTTCTTTGTCTTTTGTAAGAATGTCCTTTATTTTCCTTTTAGGGATTAGGTAGAGATTAGTTAATCCAACCATTCAGTTACTTATTTAAAAAGCAAGTGATTCACTCAGCAATTTGCCAGCCACTGAGGTAAGAATCAGAGACACAAAAGAGAACAAAGGTGGTTTCTACTTTCAAATTAGTCCAGGTGACAATGAAAGATGTCATGTAACCAAACAAAGGTGAATGTGTAAGCAGTTGTCATGGTTACTTTTCCGATTGCTGAGACAAAATACACAATACCCAAAGTTAAAGGAGGAAGGTTTATTTAGCTCACAGTTCATAGAGGTTTCAGTCCACAACCGGCTGGATCCAAGGCAGGCTGGCACAGCAGACAGGCAGAGGCAGGAAGGCAAGCAAGGGACAGACGAGCCTCTTTCTGTCCTTATATTTTATGCAGGCTACTCACTTTTAAAGTGGGTAGCACTCCCACCCTAATCCCACCCTTAATCCCAGTACTTTTTTTAATCCTAGTATCACATCCTTGATCCAGCAGAACTATGCCAAACCAGTCAGTGGACTAATTTAGTAAGCACACACTCTAGATCCAGCCCCACCTATGGTGCATGGGGCTTTAGGGGAACATCTAGACACAAACCATAACAGCAGTCCTTGGCACAGGCACATGGTATCTGGAGAGGACACTCAGGTTAAAAGTAGCCATTTAGGAGCTGTGAAAGATGAGTAAAGAAGATTCTTATGGACAGAATGGGGAAAAGATCATTACAGGCAGGTGAAACAAAGAGGACATTATGGAACTTTCCAGAAATTTCAATTATATTCCATTGTCCTTGGAATATGGTATCGAATATTGGATGCAGGGAGGAATGATCCTGGCAAGAAGTGTGAAAGCCATGGAAATCCTAGGATGCTACTCTCTGCCATCGCTCCCCCCCCAGTAAAGGAACAATTCAAAACGTTTATGGCAATTTCTGTCAAATAAAAACGTTTGTGTAGGCTCGTTCATTTTATTCTCAGATCTAGCACTGTGGGACTTCTTGCTCTACCTCAAGGTCAAATTGAAAGCTAAATATCTTGAATCAACTCAGGACATCACGTCAGCTATGATAGAGCAATTAAAGACACTCACGGAGGAGGGCTTCCAGAACAGCTTCAGAAAGTGCAAGAACAATGAGATAAGTGTGTTGGAAAAGGAGAATATTCTGAGGGGGATTAAGGGCAATGTGTCTTTTACTATAAAAAATTTTTTTAATATGAAAACATTTACTGTATTTTTATCACACCTAATAATTTAACTCCATGTTAGTGTTAGAGACTAGAGGTAAACAAAACTGAAATATGATCCAATAAATTAATATTGTATTATTTTAAATGCATGTACTATATCCAGGTTTTTGAATCTGAACTTGAAGTTATATGGAATGCTTAACTCATCCCATTTAAATGAAGCCTAAATAAGTATTTAAAGATTATCAGCTTAAATATGCACCAAATTATTATCCTGTCTTGGCTTGAGTACCCACAGGTTTCATTCTAGTTCTTGAGATTGTTACTAACATTATATTTTTATTCATTCATTCTTTTAGTTTTCCCATCTCTACTTTCAGATAAAGAAATGAATGCTCAGAGTGGTCAAGTAGTTTGCCAAATCATAAGCAGTTATAGCACCTGAAATAGAAATTTAGTTTCTATTCTTACCTAGCCCACTTCTACCACTATCCACAGGGTCCCTTTAGATATTCAAAATGGCTTACTCCACCTAATACTGTCTTTTTTAATTTTTTTTTTTTTGTACTGGGGACAGGGAAGAGGAAAGATTAATTTCTTTGGCAATATTTAAATAAACCACAGTCACTGTCTGTCAGACATACCCATTGTTGATTTCTGATTGTATAAAAGAAGGGATGGAGCTGGGTATAGTCAGAAGCCTTCCTCCACCCAGCCCACCCCTTATGGAGAAAGTCTGCAGGAGAGAATGGGGCCTCTGCTAGAGTCTGAAATAAGAAAAAGTTCCGAGTTTGCTTCAGGCACAAAATCTCCTTGCCCTTGAGGTACACATCACTAAATCTTTTCTTGAGTTCCTTGAGCCACTAACTCCCCCCTCACTTTTGCTTTTTTGAAGCTGGTTCAGATTTGTGTCACTTGGAAAGGAAGCACTCCAGAAAAATTCTCTAGAGTGTAGAAGAATACAAATACTGTAGTCAGAAAGACTACATGAATGAATACTGTATGGATACTGTAGCTCAAAAATGAATTTCCCTGCTTCCTATCTATAAGACTGTAAGCACGATTCCCCTCTTAGTATTATAGCTTACTCATCTGTTACAAAACCAGAGTAATTCTTGTGTGAGGGTGAGGGTTAAATACGGCAATGATGCATTCATAGTGTTTGGCATGTAGTAAGCTTCCACTAAACTTTAGATATTATTAAATAATAAAAGACTAAAGGTAAATTAATGAATTATAGAACCATAAGATGAAAATTTGAGTTATGGATGCTATAGAGGTACTTTTAGACCTACAGTTACAGAGGTAGACCTAGCCACGTAGTTCTAACCAGAGTAGAGAACCTCCCCTTATTCGCCACCTCAGCTCTCATTTTTTAAATCTAAGTAGATGACAAGTTGTTATTTTGAACAGTTGAAATTATATTTATATGACAGCAAACGAATGATTCAAGGTCATGGTGCACTTAGGAGAAAGTTACTGAGTTTGTATGATCTTATTTGAAATGATGACATAAATGTAAAAGAAGATTTTGTGTGATCTTAAAGATATTATTTTCTTAGGCTCAGAAATAGAGATAAAGCAAAACTGATAAAATGGCTAATAAATACTTATGTCAATTTGCATACTTGAGTTGTCACACGGGAAATGATGTGATTTTTAAATTTAATGTAAGGACCGGAAATGAAAATCTTGTTTCAGAAACATGATTTTTATCAGGAAAAAATACCTCATTTTAGTCAGTAGTGTTTCACTATACCTGAAGATAAGACATTTAAATGCTCTCTAGTTAAAAATATTTTGGTTAAAGAACTTCAGATTTTTAAGCAACATGTTCAGAGACAAAGGTCTGGAGTGACCTTTATGTTGCATTTTATTTATATATTCCATTTGTTTATTTTTATTAGTACGTATTTTTAGTACATAATGTTTACATCCCTTGTGTGGATTTGGTAAATGTATATAACAAATCGTAATACCATTTTTCATCTTTCTCTCCTCTCTCACGTCTTCCTCCATCTCTTGATCCCTTTCCTGATTGAGAAAGAAAAGCTATTATCTAGCTTTTATTTTGCTCTTCATTTGTAATTTGGGTTTTTTTGTCTAAGAGAAACCACGTGATACTTAAACTATGTGTCTGATTTATTTCATTTAACATTATGGTCTCAGGGGTGCATCATTTTCTACTTTTTTTTACATCAATTAAAACAATAAGGTCAGCATACAAAATCTAGACAATAAAAGTGATATTTCACATTTTATTAGCAATAATGGCAATCCAATTGCTTATTTACTACTATTCCTTACTTTAGTAATAATTTACACTTTGAGTGAGATGACTTCTCTGGAGATACTATGTATGTTGAAAGACATATTATTTTTGTTTTCTTACATCATATGTTCCATACTTTCATAATACTGCCTTAAGAAATGCTGAGTTCTGCCTCTGCGGACATGGTGGTGCACACGTGTAATCCCAGCAGTTGGGAGGCTGAGGCAGGAGCTCAAGGCCAGCCTGTACTATAAATCAAGACCCTGTATCAAGAGCAAACCAACCAACCAACCAACTCATAGGTTTTGACTTAGTTAAAAACTTATTATATACTACCTAAATCCTACCTTCCTTGGTTCTATTCTATTTGTTTTGATCCCTGATATGGATATTTTTCCCATCTCCCACAGTTGCTAGAAAATCATAATTATAAGGTCAAAGTTTGTTTTGGTTCATTATTGAGCCTTTGTGACAAAATTATTATTTATTATGCGTTATTCTACTACTTTTTCTCCCCAGGTCATGCTCATTTCTTCCTAGTAACCCTCCAAAACGATTAACCCATATTGTAGATCTATATTAAAATTTTTATGGTTTCTAAAGTTACACTCCAAGACAATTGTGAACACATACTTAAAAGGCATTTATAATTAGGAAGAGAATCTATTACTTTCTTGAAAGGCCTTCTATAATCACCAGTGTTGTCAATTCAATGATAAATGGAGTGCTTACAAAAGTGAATCAGTGTAGTTACATTTAGTCACTTTTAGTAGGATAATAATTTATTAACCAGGTATGTTTTATTAGATACCTAAAGCTTTCTTTCTTCCTTCAATGTTCAAGCAGCTAAGTATTCAGCTTTCATTATTTCATTTGAATTTCTGGATGGGAGATACATTTTCACAACACAACCTGGAATTATTTATTGGGGAATCAACCATGTAGAGAACCCTGTACTAGGCAGTGAGGAGATGAATCAAGGTAGCATCATATCAGTAAGAATTGAGATTAATCAAATGTCTAGTAAGCTGCAGCCAACACTGCATTTTACACGAAATGTCTCATTTAAGAAGTAGGAAAGATCAAGTAACAAGACCTCTAAGTGTTATGCCCTGAGCTTGCAATGATTCGTGACTCGAGAAACCAAAAGTTCTTGTGGAAGATTTTGAATTTGAGCAAAATCCGGAATAGCAGATGCTCATAGAGGGTGACGATTATGATATCGACATGTTGGAGGAGGAAAAGCAGGTAAACCTGTAAGAGCTGACGCTGCAGGATAACACAGGTCTCTACATAGTCATCTATGACTTGCGGCTCTCTTGTGTATGTTCTGCGCGGTCACCGAAGAAGTGCCAGGGCAGCTTGCGTTTCCTCACAGCTGACACTGAGGCAGAGCAGAATCTCTCACCAGCAATCTCTCACCCAGAAGCCCCTGCCGCCCCTTGCCCAGAAGCCCTGGTGCTCCACAGGGAACCCTGCAGTGTCCTTCAGCCTTCTGATGGCCCAACGGAAGTAGCTACCAATAAAAGCAAATTTTTGCTTAAAAAGAGAAAAAAAAACCCTTCTGTATTTAACAAATCAATTTGCAATTAGACAGATATAGACTATGTTTTGTTCATTTGTTATCTGTATGAATTAAATTGTTTGGACGTTTTAGTTCTCTTGCTTGTAGTTAGAGCCAACAATGTACTTCCTTTAAATACCTGCATGGTGCTGAAGGAGAGACGTGATGCACTGAATGCCAAGATGTAAACATTCGGAAGATTTTTAAAAATAATTCTTTCTTAAGTTATTGGATCATAATTTCTTGCTTCTATCCTGGTTATTTTATTCTGCAATTTTCCATGTCTCCTAATTACAGTAAGACCTGTATGTTGGTATCGATCTGTCCATTCATCCATGATGAGCGAAGCCCTGCAAGTCCCCATTTCCTAGGACACTGAGCCCGCACAGGGAAAGAAATAGCATCTCTGTGATCTGGGGACAGGTGGCGGCCTGGTGTTTGGGGACTGTTAAATACACATATGCCCTCTAGTTAACTGTAGTGTAAATACTTCCTGTCACTTCTAAATAAATTCTGGTTCTCTTTAATATCCTACTAACTGCAATTATCTTTTCAGCAAATTCACAGAGATTTGATATAAATATAGTAAGCCACATATTTTCATGTATACTTGTGTATAATAAAATAAAATCATTTTTACACTAAGAAATATACCATGTTGATATACATATATTGAATAAAGATACACTGTGAATATATATGTGTGTATATATATAGTATTGACATATATGCATCTGATTTACACACACACAGAGTATTGACACTATTATTTGTGAGGCCGTATGCCCTTAGGAAGAGATTACACAATACTAAGGCATAATGTATTTAATCAAAAGGATCACTGAGTAAGGAAATTGAATTTCCACTCTGACTGTTTAGGCTTTACTGATACAGCATTGAAGGATCCCAGTCACTGACCTAACTAACTCCATTTTGTTTCTGACTCTATCTTAACTTTTGTCTTTTTTTTCTTCTGATTTCTCTTGAGTCATCCTCCCCTACAGTTACCTTGGATAACTTAACAACAAATCTGACTGATGAACATCTTATAAGCAGTATTGAAATTACCTCCCGAGAAACAGTGGCCTTCATGTCAACAATGTTCCGCATGGCTGGGTCAGAGAGAGTGACCAGAGGTAACAATCCACCTAGAAGATGCCAGACCCGAATGACCTGGACTACTAAAGATGGAAACCCCCCAACTCACGCCTTTGTTCTTTCTCCCTATTAACTCAGACTGCTGTGAGCATTTTGGCAGGCAGACCTTAGGTCTCTAGACTTCTGTTCTCGCTGCAGGATCACACAGAACAGACACACTCTCCTGACTGGCTTCCTGAGACAGGTGGCCAAGCCCATTTATTAGGACTCCCAGGAGGAGGGAAGCTGTCACCACAAAACCGGACTGGTACTCTGTTCATTCTGAAAAAGAAGAAAAATAGGTAGGGTGGTTCGGTTGACGGATTACTGTATTTAGAGGCCACTACTGGATGAAGAGATGGATTTTATTCAAAGCTTGGCAAGCACCCTTCTAGAGTCTCTCTCTAGCTTGCCGATCGGCGTCTTCATACACTGTCTTCACGCCATCTTCTTTCTTCTCTCCTGGTCCTAATCTCTGTGAATGAGGCCTCCAGTCATACTGAGTTAGAGTCTTAATCACCTTATCTTATCTTAATTACTACTAAATAGAGTCATATTGTGAAATACTATGTGGGATCACAATTCGGCCAAGATCCCACTGAAATACTTGTTTTAAGCCTTCGTGGAGCCTCACGTGTCCATGTTTTGTGTGCTCCTAATGTCCCATATTCATCAAGGAAGATGCAGGTTTGGAGGATATGAATATTTCATCAAAGGAAATCTGTGCGTTGGAAAAAGTCAGATAAATTACAGATTAATCAATGATTCTTAACTGATTCCTGACTAAATGTCCTTCAGGATGGATCCTGATATATGAGGAAATTACAAAGAATTTCATTAAGCAGCAGTCTGTGTGTGTGTGTAAACCACAGAAAACATTATCTTAGGAAAAGTTTTTATTAGAGTGAATTTTTATGTGTTTGTATCTAGGAAAAGAAAGGTTCGTATTAATAATAAAGTCTTTCTTAGACTTCCTTAGATTGTTGTGCTGCGTAAGTCAGAGTATTAGAATTTACCTTTGATCTTATAAGAAGGTGGAGATATACCAGTTACTGTCTAAAATGCTTTTAGGGTAGACTGTCTACCAGAAAATTTGCCAGTGGGCAATGATATTGGGGAAGAGAGATGGAGGTTAGAGTAATGTAGTTGGCATTTTAATGTCAAATTGTCTACCTGTGCCTAAAAAAGAATTTGAAAAGGGAATGGAATTAATAAATGAAAAATTTAGACCAGACATTTAGATTCCAAAGTGAAGCAGTTCTACCAGTAAAGGGGTTTCTGCATATGTAATCTGCAGAAATTGCTACAGTTGCTTTCAAACCTTTGACACTTTAACTGAGATCCTGGATGTGCACATGCACATTATGGCCTTCTGTCCTAGGCGATGCACTGTAATATTTCTAACTCTAAACATTTCTTCCTTTGATTAATTCTTTTCCATTTCAGTCTGTTTCATTAAAGTTCTGTCTCTGACATGGTAGACTCATTTCATAGCACACTGTGCACCTCGAAGCTTGAGAAACACATGAGTCTCTAGAGAGGCACCATTGGGTTGGGATAAACAGGGTATGTCAGGAGTCGAGGAAGAAAAGGCATCCGAGGCAGGATCAGAGGGAACAGGGGAGTGAAGTCCTGCTCAGAAGATATGAGGAGGACAAGCAGAAGCAATGGATGACTCTATTACATTGTGAGGTTCAGAAAATTGGATCCTGGAGTCTGACATGTTGCATTCAAGTCTCAGCTTTGCTGCTTGTGAGTTTGTAATTTTGTAAGTGCATCTAATCATTCTCTGCCTCATTTTACGATCTATAAAATAGTAGCTATGATTTACTGATCACGCAAACACTGACAACTGCAGATATTCACTGTATAGCTCCACCACCTAAATGGGGTAGGTACAGTTTTTATTTCTTTAATATCTATATTTTATAGTTATTTTCAGGAGGATAAAATCACATGGGATATTTCCAGGAACAAAATAAACATCCATCATATCAAACTGTTGCGGTATAAAGAATTTTTGAAACCTGAAACCCTAAAAAATAAGTAAATCGAAGAAAGAAAACTCACCTAACCACTAAGTGTCATGCAATTTGCTGTCTGTGACATGATGTAGTTGTGTTAATTTGCTTATTTATAAAGAGGGATAAAATAAGATTCTAGTAAAGTGTGACTTAATGAATATGAACCACTTATTGTTTAGAGACAATTCACCACGGCCCTTCTGTATGCCTTATATTAATTTTTGTTCAGGACTATACTTCAAGAATGTTAATAAAGGAAACAGTCTCTGGAGAGAGAGACAATGACTCTCATCATTAAGGCAGAGATGGGATTATCGTCTTTATTAAGAGAAGATCTCCCTCTGGGACAAAGGTTAGACAAATTTGGTAGCAATTTGCTTTACAAGATTGCAGTTTCCTAAACTCGAAGGTCCTCAGCTGTGATCCAAGCCTACTGTGTGTGAAGCATCCATGAAAAACTATCTCCTTCTCACCCCCGGAGAAGCTGGGAGGTAGAAAGAACAGATGCAGACTTGAAGGTCACTCTGTCTGCTGTGCCATGAGAAGTAAATCTTGTTGTCTGTGAGCCCTGAAGTCTATTCTTTTCTGCCAGCATCCATGAAACTATGACAGGCTAACTTGTTAGCTTGCAAGTAGAAATAAACCAATTTTAGACTATTTATAGTTCTTGATAATTTGACAGTGCCTGGCCACATAATAAGTGTTACGTCCAGAGGTGGACTGTGAACTGCTGCCCTGCTAGAAAATATACTTCCCGGCAATCCTAAACCTAGCTACAGTAAAGAATTAAAGAAACCAAGTTTAAATTAAGAGAAGACAATTTATTTAGAGGACAATTTATTTAAAAGTGGAGAAAAAGGGGGAAAGGGAGATGATAGACAGCTACTCAATGAGTAGGGAGCATTCGAAAGCGAAATACTCGTGGGCCCTTTGTTGTAGCCCCTTTTTATTGAGGTTTTCCCCTTGGGTCGGCCCTTGGAATCTGATTGGCTCTTGGGCTTGTCTGTCACCTCTGCCTTGACTTCCCTCCGCCCTGTGACCTTTGTCTTTTGGCAGAGGGCGAATTTATGGGCTGATACCTTAGGGCCCGGGCTGGTAATGGTAATGCAGATATAAGAGTCAAAAGGGAGAGTTTGTTTTCTTTATGTTAATTTATGTTAATTTCTTCATGTTAATTTGTTTTCTTTATGTTAGGTTACCTGGGGCCCTTCCCGGAACCAGTCTCTTTGCCTTTGTCTCCTTAACTGTTGGAATCTAGCTGCCTTCATATTTCCATTTGATTATAGCTGTTTGGCTTTCAGAGTCTGGTTATAGAGGTCAAAATTGTCTATTTTTAATAACATCTAACGAGGTCCTTACCTTATCTTTTCCCTACCTATGGGGACCCCTGTCCCTACATAAGTACTCAATAAATGCAAGCCTGTTTGCACTATGGTATTTATAAAAATGATGATGTGGCAGACAATCAATTTAATTAAGTAACTACTTTAATGCATGACTGCTATATCCTGTCATGATTTAAGGTGCTAAGCCTAAAAAGCCAAATGAGACAAACCTGCTGATTTCACTCTGGAAGGGAAGAAATTGCACATAGATAATTGTAACCTGTCTAACTACTCTGGTAGAAATATTCAGAAATGTCTAGAGCTGAAAAGAAACAGTACTGTGTCATATGTCATATGTCATAAAAGGGAGAGGAAGTAATGGAAATTGCTAAAGGAAATAACACTTTAACGGAATCTCACCAGCCAACTGTGATTATTGGATTTGTCACTACTATGTCAACAGTAATTTGCTGTTGTTTTATTATTATTAGCTGTTCCTATGTAGGTTGTGTCCCCAGAAACATATGCCGAAATCCTAGCTGGTAGTTTTGAGCGTGACCTTATTTAGAAACAGGATCTTTACAGATGTGACAAAGGTATACTGTCACCGACAGCCGGTCCTGACACGATGAGGGACTGCTCCTTCACTTCTTTTGTCCCCAATGCTTCGTGCTCTTGATGAAAGAATTCAGTCGAGATGCACACGCTGTGTAGAGGCAAAGGCAGAATTTCATAGTTGTAGAGTTTTGCCTTCAAAGGAATAGGCGGGCAGTGCCACAAAGGTATCTGACTGAGTGCGAATTTGGATATCATTTTATGCACACAAAATTACTCCTGGGGTTCATGGAGCTACAGGGATTATGACGCTTATGGCCATTTCCCTCAGGGGCTCGCTTAGAATGTTGATATCTCAAAAATGTCTTCTGGTATTCCTTTCAAGTGGTCCGGGTTCCCTCAGGAACCTTAATCTGTAAGAATCTAAATCAGGTCTCAGCCCAAGGAGAGAGAGTCCTTAAAAAGCACGACTTTCTAGCTGGGTGTGGTGGCACACGCCTTGTAATCCCAGGTTTTAGGGGCTGAGGCAGGAGGACTGCTGTGAGTGGCAAGCCAGCCTGGGTTACATACTGATTTTAAGTCCAGCCTGAACTACATAGCAAGACCTTGTCTCAGAAAACCAAGACCAAAAACCTAGCCAAATAAAAATATTCTTCCTTTTCTGATTCCGCTGGGGTGTAGGCTTCCGTGGTCCTCAGGAATGCTGTGTGACTTGTTTTGGAAACAGCTGTCCAGATGGCCTGATACTGGAAGGAATGTGCACAATGTTATTATAACATTAAAATGTCACCGTGATCTGGGGATTGTGTTAGGTCTGAGACCTAACAAATGATGATAAATGTATCATACATAGAAGTCTTGTTTCTTTACTTAGCTGTAACAGGCATATCATGCTGTTTTGGATTCCCCTGCCCCTTTGTGCCTCAGGCCTGCTAATGTCTAACTACCTCCCTAGCAGTAAGTTTTGGTGAGATAACACTGTAGTACCACGATAAAGAGATGGAGAGTGATACACAGAAGATACCACAGAAAGACCTACAGACAGAGAGAAGGAAGATGGTCATGTGACCATGAGGCAACTATTAGTTACATAAATGCAAATGAGAGAATGCCACGGATTGTGGGATTGTGGGCAAACACCAGAAGCTGGCAGTGAAAGAGGATGGCCCTGGTTCTTCATACCTCCTTATTTTAGGCTCTGGGCACTGGTGGGCATCTGGGGCCAGAGGAGCTGGACATTCCTTTCCTGGTTGCAGGCATCTTGTGTGAGTTATGGACCTTCATTAACTTGTAAGATAATGAAGCTGTAGCTGTGGACATTGTGACCTTGGGAAGTTCTTGGGGGCTAGGAGTTGGTTGTTTCCCACAAGGCATTTAGCTTACAGTTGTTAGTGTTTCTGCCTAGGCCTGGTTAGAAATGTTTGGTGATCAGGTACTTAAATAAAAATTATTTAATATAACAGGAAGGGAAGAAATAAAAATTATTTATATTAAATATATAAAATTATTTAATATAAATATAATATATTTAATATACCAGGTACTTAAATAAAAATTATCATGAGAAAAGATACATTGCCATCACTTCCCCTCAAAATACTTGGCTTCGTTTTTGACATACATATCCCATTGGTCTCACAACTTTCTGAAGCACTTCTGGGAGTCCTCTTTCATGAGTTTGGTTGCTCTGTCACAACCTCCTCAGTGTCTTCAGTGGATTCTAAACATTTACCTTTAGAGGCCTTCCTGAAAATGAAGGAGGTGAAGAAAGTGGATGAAGACAGAACACAATGTTTTTACAGGCCTGCATTTCTATTGGCATCATTCACTATACTTTTTATCAGATCTTGTGAAGACACTCTTGAAAAAGTACTTCCAGAACTGCTGCAGAAAGTGGCAAGGAAAGCGGGATAAGTGTGTTGAAAGAGAGCTGGAATATTTTTAAGTGGATGAATGACAGTGTGTCTTTTATTATAGCATGTTTTAAAAATTGAAACATTTACTGTATATTTTGATCACCTTTCTATAACAGAGAATCATAAACTCAAGAAACACTAAACTGCTGGATGTCACTGTATTGGGGCACAAATGACAGCTGATGAGGCGGGACAGTGATGCTTGGGTCTCTATGTGTAGTGTGGTATTTGGATGCTGGCAAACTAAAATGCTTCAATTCACATACTAGGTGGGCAGCCTTGGGGGATTCAACTGTCCCCTTGAATCTTGATATTATTGTGTGCAGAACAGAAAAACAATTATTACCTCCAAGGAGAATTTAGGAACTGTGGATCAAGCTATGGCTAGTGTTTGATACATGGCAGTCCGTGTTTTAGGTGGACTTTTCTGATATCTATGTTGATGATGAAAATGGGGGTGGATGGCAGGGCTTGAAGAAGACACATTCACCAGGCAGCTGAAATATCAGCCTAGGAGAGAGATGTAAGAGGGCTAAGCTTTGGCAATAGCATAGTGAGGATGAAAGTGAGGAAATGAGTGAAAAGAATGTTTTTCTGTTAAAATTGAGCATTACCGACCAATTGGATGGAAGCAGTAATGAGACAGTGGCAGTCCTCAAACAGGTCTGCTTCTCCCCATTCCTGCAAATACATGAAAAGGAGGCATTATTTCAGGTGTTTATTTGGTTTAGATCTTTCCACTGAGGAGCGCTGTGGCCTCAGTCAGAGCTCTGCTCGCATCTATGAACACTGCGTCTTCGGTGGGTCCCATACTGGAGTGCGTCTTGAAGAAAATGGTTGGAGTGAAGAAGAGGTGCAGTCCCCGCATGTGAAGAGTGACAGAACAACTGAGTCTTGTAGCCTGGTGGAAAAAAATCAAGGTTATAAACCACCAATTCAATATTAATTCAACGCGGGGAAAACAATCCCAATAAGGTGGATTACTAAATGTAATGTCACTGGAATTTGACCATATGAAGAATTCTCTTAGAATTGCCTCTAAAGTCTAGTAGCACTTTAACGTTCTCAATTTCAATTTAACAAAACTATACAAAACACTCTCCTCTGCTCTTAGAATGTCATACAATACGAGGAACCCCCACCCAAGCCCCGAGCCTAAACAAAGCCAAGAACAGGAAAGCTGAAGTCAGGAGTTACTTCAGCAACATAAAGTAGCATTTTCTTTAAAGAAACATTTATTAGGATGTAAGGAAATTTTTATAGATTCAAAAGGCATAATAAAACAATTTAAATACTAATAAATTTTATGAATTAGAACATTTTCCCTTTAGAAGCTTGTAATTATCACATAAAACCACCCTCACACACACAACCAGCCTCTAAGACACATAGGCACCGACGTACACACTGTCAGGCACACTCATATTTTAAATACAGAAAATTTTGTGAAAGAGTAACAAGGTTTATATGTGTGACTATTTGAGCAGACAATTCAACACTAGGTGCTTCAAATGCAGGTTAAAAAAAAATCGGAGCTGACAAGTAGAAAAATTAATTTGCAACAACTAAACAATGAGTGTGAAGTTTTCCAAGTAGAAATGACAGGCTTCTGAGAACACAGGAAGTGAAGTCCTTCTCCAGGGGCCCCTCCATCCCCGGATGTTCCCTGGTGGTGGGAACGTCTTTACCACGTGACAGAGGATGCTGCCTTCTCTCCGGAGTCAGAAACATTAGTGGTCATTCTGTTTATTTTCAGTTTCGTGGTACAATTGTTACGAATGCCATTTGACATACTTTCTGGATCTGTGTGCTTTCAGCTTTGACAATTCAGGTTTAGAAGTAGTCTTCAAATGTAGCTGAACAAAAACTGTGGACTCAAAGATTGTTTTTCTGGTGTCACCTCTGGATTTGTCTTTGTAATGTGGATTATTTATATTGATTAATGTTAGTGGTAGCAAAACTTTGCTCTTTAAAGACGAATTTGATTTTTAGCTGGTTATGGTGGTGCATGCCTATAATCTCAGCACTCAGGAGGCTGAGGCAGGAAGATTGCCATGAGTTTGAGGCCAGCCTAGACTACATAGTGAGTTCAACGCCAGCCTGAACTACATAGAGACTGTCTCAAAAAAAAAAAAAAAAAAAACCCAAAACAAAACCAAGAAAGCAATGAGTTTCATTTTTAAATACCTGTGTCATTGAGACTCATGTCTGTTAAGTAAGACTATTGATTAAATAGAAAAATGAAACAAGATTTGATTATGAAATAAAATCTTAAAAATGGTGTTCATGTGGCTGATTCTGAAGGAAACTTAGCATTTGTGGTAAGAATCAGCATTAAGGTAATCTATTTTTATATCCAAATGTAGATGAAATTGTACGAAGCACAGGAAGAAAGAACAAAACTATTTTGAGAAAGCGCGATACATTCTCCTAAAATTGAAATTTGTATACAACAGCATTTTTCTTTTTTGCAAAAAGAAAATGTGCTTCTTCACTTCTGCACCTGATTACCATATTTGAATGGACTAGGAATGCCAGATACAGATCGCAAGGGCCAGTGGGCACTGTGTGTTTGCCACTTGGGGTCAGTTGGCGTCAAGCCCTTCTGCACTGGCCTCCCCAGGGAGCCTTCCCCTCTACCCTTGGTGCTGTCATGGCTCTCCAAGGGCCGCACCCTCCACATTCCTCGCAGTCTTTTTCCAACATAATGAGTTTAAAGTTATAGTAATAAAATTTAAATAAAGACGGGAGTAATAAAGATTGGAGTAAATGCCTTGAATATTTACACTTGTGCTCTTTTAGAAGCGAAGTCTTCCTCACAGGCTTTGACTTTATAAGACAGCAGGACTCTGTTTTCTTGTCATTATTAACAAAATTATAAACAGTACTAACCTGAATGATTCTCTCCAATTTGGTTGGCTCATTTTAAACGTTAGGAAGAGTTGACAAAATGAGTATGGAGACCAGTAGAGCAGAGCAAATTCTATGGGTCTAATTTTGGCTTTTTAAAAACGTGATATTTTTGAGCAGTTCCTATAGTCAGGTTAAGTGGTAGCGGAAACTAGCACTTAAAACAGCTGGGCGTGTCACTTACTGAGCCAGGGAACGGAGATGCAGTATACGAAAAGGGAAGAAATTCCACATGGAAGGAGAAAAATGGGCTACACTGAACTTTGGATTGGCTTAAAATTTATGCATTTCCATAAAGAAATAAGCTTATGTTTTAAGCTGGAGAACAGAAATTTACTCAATTTCTCTTTTATTGTATCATAGATGTATTGAAAGAAAATATACAGCTTACCGTATTTTAATATACGATCTATCTTTTTATAAATAGTTACTGATAAACACATCATAATGACTACTTGGAGAATTGGAAAGGATTTTTTTGCAAGGGTGTCATTTAAATTCTGAAGCTTTAAAAAAATCTGCATTTAAATCTGTTGTTTACAATATTTGATTTGATATAATTATTGTTGATACATGCAACAATGACATTTCTACATGTAACTATAGTGATGAACAATTTAGCTATAAGTACACTATAAAGGAAATGTTACTGTGGTTAAGAGTTTGGAGTTTAGAATCAGGGAGACACAAGCTCACTTACATTCTTTCGAGTCACTACGTGACAAAATACGATTATCTGACCTCTGTAAGTCTCAAGCTCTCATTCACACCACAGTGTTGCTGCCCACTTCACAGACTCTAATGAAGATTAAGTGAGATGCTAGCACGGTGCTTGGCAGAGCACCTGGCATGCAACCCTCCATGAGTAAAAATGGTTATTGTCTTTCCATATTATTCTGTAATCAACTAGTGACAGCTGATTTATTATTTTGTCATTAAATACTTTATTCAAATCATATCAGTGTTTTCCTAAATTAGTCCTTATCTTATTTTCTCAAAATTTAATAGGTGTTCTTCTTTGTCCACATATCAGTAGATTATCAACTACACCAATCGATCCTGCTTGACATGAATTTTTTTAAAGTGATATAGAGTCGATAACAGAATGAAGGATAACTATGAGAAATGGAAGAGTGAGGTAGTATATGACTCAGGGCATAATTAAAGTCAAATGACAGAACTGAGCAGGAAAGACATGGCAAATGCTACCATGGGATTTTGCTACTGGTTTTGCACCCAGTGCTGCTGGAACAGGAGAGTGGAGCCACATTTGCCCTTGTCGCCAGAGACTCTGAGGGAAGTTCTGTGTTGGTAGCACTCCACTTGAAGAAAATCACCTCATGACATTTCAGTTTCCAGCTTCTGTTCAATATGCATCTTATCAGCTGAATTACTAGAAAGGTCAGGAAAGCCAGTTTGTAGTAGTTGAGGGTGATTAATAGTTTAATAGTTGGGGGTAATTCTGCACTGTATCAAAACCTGCATGTTGGGGCATTTTTCTACACACAGGAAAGGGATCCACACACAGAGTAGACAAAAATTGACTAATGCCACTGCAAACAATGTATTTTGTTTTTTATTTTTAAAAATTTTATTGATTTGCTTATGCACTGCCAACAGTATATTTCAAAATGAGCTATAAACATAGTTTTAATACACACTTAGGTTGAAAGAAATTGACAGCTACCACAGATAAAGGTATATTGCATCTTAAGTAATACATCTTTAGAATTTGCTCTTTCAGGAGAAATTATTGAGAATCAAAATTATCTACCTAATAATTACTAGGAAATACTGATTATTAGTTGTGATAATACCTTGAATATTGTAAGTATTAAATTAAAATTTTATTTTCATACAAATTATACCCATTCTTTACAATCTTTATCAGGACACTGAAGCAGAAGAAATACTCTCCAATTAATTCTATGAGGCCAATATTACTATAATACCAAAGTCAAATAGACATTACAAGAAAAGAAACTAATTCAGTGTCTCACATGGACATGCAAAGATCCTGAACAAAATACTCGCAAATGAAATTTGCCAATGTATAAAAGGAATAATACATCATAACTAAGTGGGATTTATCTTAGGCATGCAAGCTTTGTTCAACATTTCATGATTAAAAATTCATCATTTATTAAAGAGGCTGTTTTTCTTCCAGTGAGGTTGTTTGGCCCCTTTGTCAAAGATGAGGTGACTGACAGTGTTTGGACCTGTTTCTTCATCTTCTAATCTGTTTCATTGGTTCTGGGGTCTGTTTCGTGCCAGTACCATGCTGCTTTTATTACAGTAGCTTTGTAGTATAGTTTTAGGTCAGGGAATGTGATGGCCCCTGCTTTGCTTTTGTTGCCCAGAATTGCTTTTGTTATTCTAGGTTTCTTTTGGTTCCAAATGAATTTTAGGATTATCTTCTCTAATTCTGTGAGGTATACTATTGGTAACTTAGTTGGGATTGCATTAAATCTGTATAGCAGTTTTGGTAGTATGGCCATTTTCACTATATTGGTTCTTCCTACCCAGGAGCAAGGGATAGCTTTCCATTTTCTGGTATCTTCTTCAATCTCCAAGAACAAGGGAGAGGGAAAGGAACAGAGGGACAAGAGAAATAAGAAATGGAAGGAAAAAAATGAAACAAAGCTTTTGTAAATAGGGAGGCAGAAGGGGGTGAGGGGAGGGGAATGGGAAAAAAAGAAGCAACAAGATATATCATGTACAGGTACAAATCCACTATGATGACTGTTATCACTACGTAAATCTAAAATGTACCATTAAAATAAAAAAATTCATCACAACAGACTAAAGAAAAATCACAGGATCATATTAATAGATGCAGAGAAAGTGTTTGACAGAATCCAATACTTACTCATGATAAAAACTCATAGTAAGCCAAGAGTAAAAATGGACTTTCTTAACTTGATAAAGAATATCTGTCCAAAACCTATAGTTAGCAACATACACGATGGTGAATAATGTGAAAGTTTCCAACCAAGATCAAGAACAGGGCGAGGATGTCTCCTCTCTCAACTGATTTTCAACATCATACTGGAAGTCATTAACTATTATAATAAAAGAAGAAAAATTAAGGCTCTATACATTGAGAAAGAAGAAATAAAAGTATAATTGTTTTTAGGTGGCATGAATGTCTACACAGAATCCGAAAGAATCAACAGAAAACTACCAAAATTAAGATTATATCAATTTTCTTGACGTGAGTAAATAACTTATGTACTAGCATCAAACATGTGGAATTTCAAATTAAAAATATATATCATTTATATTAAAGATATAATTTTACACAAAAATATAACTTACAGATCTAACAAAATGTACACAAAAATATAAAACTTTGATGAAAGAATGTTCATGGCCAGAAAGAAGCAGTATCATTAAGATATCAGTCCTTCCTCATTTGTTCTATAAAGTTTAATGTAGCCTCAACCAAAATCCCAGCAAATTATTTTGTAGATATTGACAGACTGATTCTAAAGCTTGTAGGGAGAATCAAAAACCCTTATGAATCAACACAATATTGACAATAAAGAACAAGATTGGAGGCCTGACACTGCCCGACTTCAAGCTTCGTTATAAGGCTATTGTAATCAATGAAGTGTAGCACTTTCTAAATAACAGACAAGTTGATCAATGGGACATAAAGGAAACTGCGAAACACACACTCATAAGTTAGTCATCTGTTCTTTGACACGCGGGCAAAGGGAGTGTGATGGAGAAAAGGTAACATTTTTAAGACGCCACAAGAGCAACTTGAAATTCACATGTAAAACTTGAGACACGACTTTGTTATTTTCACAAAATAAACTCAAAATGGGCCACAGACTTAAGTACAAAGCACAGACCTATAATACTTCGAGATAGCGTAGGCGGAAATCTGTATGACCTTATGTTTGGAGATGACTATTAAGATGTAATTTCAAAGGCGCTATCCATGAAAACATAATTGAGAAGCTTAACTTCATTAAAATTAAGTTATTCTGCTTCTAGAAAGAGTTGCTATCAAGAGAATAAAAAAGCAAGCCACAGACCCAGAGGAAATATTTGCTAAAGATATGTCTGATGCAGGAGTGTTATGTGATATATACAGAAGAAACACTTAAAACTCAACAAAAAGAAAATGAGCAGTATAGTTAAAAATGGATCACATTCCCTAGTAAACACCTTACTAGTGAATGTACACAGACGAATACACATACTTTGTGCTCCACGTTTACATCATCAGGCAAAAGTGCATTAAAACAACACGAAAATGCTATTACACTCTTATTAGTGTCCTCAATCCAGAACATGACAGCAACAAATACTGATGAGGTTGTGAAGCAAAACAAACTCTGAGTGCTGATACGGATGTGAAATTGGACAGCCATGTAAAATTTGTTATAAATTCTAAATTGACAGTTTGACAATTTCTTATAAAACTAAACGTGGTTATGTCATATGATCTGGTAGTCATGGCCCTTGGTATTCAACCAAAGGAGTAGAAAACTCATGTCCATTTATACCCAAACCTGCATGTAGATGTTTATACCTGCTGCATTCACAACTGGCAAAACTTGGAAGTGACCAAGATGTCCTTCTGGATATGAAGGTACAAACCTTGATATATCCAGAGAGTGGAATAATATTCAGTGCTTAAAACATGAGATATGAAGTCATGAAGCGATGTGTAGGAAAGTGAAATGCATATTACTAAGTGAAAGAGGTCAGTCTAAAAAGGTTATACAATGTGTGATTCCAACTACGTGGGGGCTGGGGATACGTAACATTCTAGGAAAGGCAAACCTAGGGAGACGGTGAAAAGATCAGCAGTTGCCAGAGGCTAAGGGAGGCATGAAAAGGTGGAACACAGTGGACATTTAGGACTAGAACAGTGTATACATTTCATAAATCTGTCCACATTCGGAGAATGTACAACATTAAGAACAAACACTACTGTAAACTGTGCACTTTAGATGATACCAAAATACTTGTGCAGATCCATCAGTTATAACAAACACACAGCTTCAGTGGAAGATGAAGTGGGGAAGGAGCCTGCATTGGGTCAAGAAGTGTATGGGAAAGATTTGCACATTTTGCTCGATTTTGCTGTGAAACAAAAAATACTCTAAAAATCAAGCCTGTTAAACTTTGTGTTCAAATGATTAAAACCATACATATCTCTGAAATTTTGATAAATGAGGTTATGCTGGCAAAATGTTCATGTAAATAATAATAATGGACAATTTTCTATCCTCCAGATACTATGATTAGGATTATTTTTATATGTGTTACTGGAGATTGAATCCAGGGATGCTCTAGCACTAAGCTACACTCCCAGCCCTTTATTCTTAATTTTGAGGCAGGGTCTAGGTAAGCCACCCAACTGGCCTTGAACTTGTGATCCTCCTGCCTCAGTTTCCCAAGTAACTGGGATTCTGGCATGCACCACTGTGTCCATTGTCTCTCATCTAATCAATTACTGTACTGCTGACAATGGAGTGAGGTCTGTAGGAAAGATGGCAATTACACTTTCCTGGTTCTTTACGCTTGTAAAGATTTTTGCATCTTTTCTTTCTTTGAATCCATTCAGGTTCACTGAGGCACTAGGAACAAAATTGTCTGCATTTTTGTTTCATAGCAAAAGAGAGGAAACCCACAGTTTCTTTATTTTTTTTACTCTTTTTATTTTTTATTTTTTTAGCAAGACCATGTATTGGTACATTGTATGCATAATGATCACATTCATTGTGGTTATTTTGTACCTGTACATGATGTATCTTGGTTCTCCCCCTTCCCTGCCCCTTCCCCACCCCTCCCTTCTGCTCCCCCATTCCCTACTTATAGCAGGTTTATTTACATTTTTCCATTTTTTCCTTTTCCCCTTTCTTTCCTTTTTTCCCTTCCTTCTTTTTCCCCTTCTCTCTTTCTAGTTTCCCTCTCTTTTAAATATTATCTTCCTTTTATATAATATCTACTATACCTCTTTGTCCTTATTTACACTTAGGTTTCTCTTATCAGAGAAACAATACGATGTGTACTCATGAGTGTCTGATTTGTTTCACTTAAGAGTATTTTCTCTCCCTCTCTCTCTTTTTTTTTTTTTTTTTTTTTTGTGCCAGGAATTGAATTTGGGTTCTTGTGCTTGCTAAGCAAGCGCTCTAACCACTGAGCTAAATCCCCAGCCCCTAGAGTACATTCTCAACGTGGATCCATTTCCCTACTCTTCCATAAGAAAGGATAAACTGGAAACCCACAATTTCTTATTTTAGCTGTTAAAAATAAATTAGGTTTCTTTTCTATATCTTTACATTTGGGTGAGATCAGACAAGAGTTTAATGAATCTGAAAAATTTTATTAACATCAATCTATCCAGAATCCCCAGAGAAATCTGTAGGATCTGAAGCTTATGAAGTTTAATTTATATTTGTTGATATCTCAGTTAAAAAGATATAAGGATGGAAAAAAGGAAGCTATTTCTAGAATGAATTGGGATTTTAATCATTTAAAACTTCCCTAACATCCAGGCTTACTCCGGATCATGAGCCGTATGTAATTATTTTTTGAATGATGGGATCATGGTGGCCGGGGAAAGGAGTTCGGTCGGGTACGCAGGACTTTGGACCGAATCTCAGAACACGGCAGGGCAGGGTTGATTATCGTTCACTTGGTTGTATTTCCTGCGGTTTTTTGATACTCATTATGACTTTTTTTTTGATAGTTATTCTATAAAGCTTTGCTTTTTATGTGATTTTGTCTAATACAGCATTTAATACACACAGCACCCAAATGAAACTAAGAATTTTAAATAGAAAAGCCAGTATTTGGAGGAGTAAGTCCCTGAGCTGACGACCTTGTTATAAATGTCAAGTAGCTCAATTTTGTTTCCTTTTCTCTGTGTCGTTCATGATGAAATTTGGTATAGTTTGAGAACCGTGAAACGAAATATTATGAAAGAACAATTACTCAAAATCAATTAAATTTTACTTTTTAAAGACTTATTTCATGCACGACTCCTATTTTAATTTTTGATCCACATAATTGCATAGTCAGATGAATGCAGATGATCCTTTTTATAGATAAGCATCCGTGCGTGTGTCCTGTGTGACTGTGTGTTTATAGTTTATCTCTAGCCCTTTTGCCTATTTCTCTCCATCACTTATCTGAATCCCAAAGTGTTGAATTGTCACAGATTATTTCTACTTGTTTTGTGGTGCCATCGTCCCTTGAGAAATAGGCTTTCTTTTTAGTTATAGAAAAAACTCGTCTGTGGTGTTCAGATTTTGATCAAGTGGAACGATCCTAACTTTTATCTTGGGATTCTCGAAGGTCCTTTACTTAGAAGATAAATAATTTAAACCACCTTTGCTAGTCTTTCAGAGTCTCTGCTCATCTTTTCAAAGGAAGTTTTCCTATGACATTGTAGAGCTTAGTGCGATTTTTTTGTAATTTTGAGTTGTTAAATGAATGGATGCAGTTAAATATAATCAGTATATACACACATGAACTTAACTGTTAAATATCATGATGGTAGTTTTTCTGTTTAAAGGATTTTACACAATATTTAGACAGATATGCCCTTAATACAAAAGAGTGAAACTGATTTTTCCCAGAAAAGGATATGTTTGAAATTTTTAAGAACACAGCAATTACTTAAGGAAAAACAAAAGTGCGCCGATGGTATAATTAGATTTTCCGTGTTGATTCCATGACCAGGATGACACAAATAGACTAACAATTGTAGCCTAAAGATTGCCGAATATAAGAAACACAAAAACAGTCATTTTGTATTTCAGAGTTTGGCATTGAGCCCAGATATCGAGTTGTGGAAAGTGGCTGGGATAAACAACAATACCAACAATAAGAAAACAGAAACTGCTAAACTTATTAACAAAACCTAAACTGGAAAAATAAATGGGACTTGAAAAATTGTACTGCAATTTCTTGTCTTGTCAAATTAAGTGATTAGAGGAAACGTGAGGCCATCAAGAAGCGAAGAATCTTAATTAGATCTCTCCTTATTGTAGTCTTTCCCCTCTAGTATGTTTAATTCTTATTCAGCACTCATTTGCTGTATTTTGGATGACAGAGCTCTCACCAACACTTTATAATGGAAGAAAAAATTTAAAAAGAATTTTTTGCACCATACTTTCGAATGTATAAATCAGGTTGTTTCTGCTTTGTACACAAGCAAAAGAATGAATACAAGTCAATACATCAGTCTGTAATAATTGGCAGTGTCTCCTAAGATGCGGTTAAACATATTTAAAATACAACTCCAAGCTTGCCTACAATTTTGCCATCTGCTATTCATCACTTTTGAAGTTTTCACTGACTGCCTAAGTACACGAGGAACTGTGCCTCATCCCAAGTGCTGGCTTGGCGTACGGGACAGGTGTGGCTCTTGCTGCTGGAGGTAAGAAATGAATATGTGATTACTTTGAACAAACAAAAAAAGAACGGAAGTGTAGTGTTTGAGATTACCGTTTTATTTATTTTATTTTATTTCTTTTTGGTGCTGGGGATTGAACTCAGGGCCTTGTGCTTACGAGGCAAGCGCTCTAACCACTGAGCTAAATCCCCAACTCCCTGAAACTAGCATTTTAGTGAGCTGCAGACGTGTGTGTGAGATTTAGTGTATTAACTTAAAAACATTTCTGTCTTTCTGTCAGTACCGAAAAAAGTGTTACTTTCCAAACCAGGTCTGTGCTGCAGCCGTCTGCCCCATCGCTGGTGTGTTCCAGCCAGAGGCGAGGGAGTGGAGGAGACTGCTCCTTTCCTTTTAAGGATATTGGGAGAGAGACAAGTTGCTTAACTCCCTCAGCTTAAGCAAGAGGGAAAATGCTCCTTGTGTTGGGTGACAGCATTCTGCAGTCATCTTAGCCACAGCAGAACACTGAACGGGATTTACTCTGAGTAGAAGTGGCAAGCCTCTTTGAGAAAATGTGTCATCAAGTTCGGAGTAAGAAGATGAAGAAGAGGCCTTAAAGTAGGGCTCTGTGAGAGAGGTGGTTCTTAACATGATATTCTCTTAGGAGAAATCAAATGCATTCAATCGGAGACCCCTGAGAATAAGGGAATAATTGATGGTGGAGCGATTTTCTCTAAGATAAGAATCAGGACAGCAAGCCCACTTGTAGACCACTAGGAAAGCGTGGACACAGGTGTGACCTGGATGCAGAATTCCGATGTGGTTCCATAAGATGTTTTCTAGCTGTAGTAGGAAGGTGCAGTCATCGCTGACAGTGACTGGAAAGATGGCACGGGGAACAAAGTGTTGAGGTGGGAGGAGAAGATTTGAAAACATCTTGGAAGGCAGGGTGGGAAGGTACAGATGACTGTGTGTATATTTGTCGTTCATGCAGATCACCATGGGAACCGTGCTCTGTAGGGTTATGAGGTCCATCGCCCCATGCTGCGGTGGGGGTGCTGATGTTGGTGGACTGTGAAAAAAAACGATGACAGAGAAATAGAAAAGGGGGGAGACAGGGAGAAAGAGAGAGGGAGGGAGGGAGACAGGCAGAGACAGAGACACAGAGAGAGATGGAGAGAGAGAGAGAGGTGTATGATGTCTTAGCTTGCCTTTCATTCATTAGTATGAAATCCATCCTTCCTGCTCTTTGTTTGACTTCTAAAACTTCATCATCTTATCAGTTGTCTAATTTGTATTCAAATGCTTCCTTTTCTTATTCTCCTCACTTAATAAACTTAATTGATTCTATTTTTCTTGATAGCTAAAGTTTATTTTCATTTCACTTCACATTTGTTTGTTTTTATACTCTACATTTAACTTTTAAAGCTTAGTCTCTTAAAGGAAGTGATATCTTAATTTGCTTACGAATCATCTTCTCTCAGGCTTTCCTTACGTCTTTCTTCAGTTTTTTCATCATTAATTCCTTTTAGCAACTCATCTTCCCTCTATTTGGTTTATATGGTGGTTATTTCATTCTCTCTTAGCTATTATATCTTTCAAAGTTATCTCAGTTTTTAACTTATATTTAATACATCAAATCAGGAAAGCAGGTTGTCCCAGAAGGGGCCAGTTCTGATTAATGATGCCTGCTATGAACAAAGAGATGAGAAATGTGCCATACATGCCCTGTATCTCATTATTCTTTTCATTGACTTTATTAGAAACAAATAAATAACCAAGACAGTGACAACCAAACAGAGTATTGTCCTCTGAAAGATAATTCTGCTTTTACTTCTGTATAGACTATGGAGTAACTTGAGTGGAGCAGACATACCACTCACATTCCAAAGTCCAAAAGGTGGAAACCAGCAATTTTCACAAGTGTAACAATCCTGCTGCTTACTTTATTTTTATATAACAGTGATTCTTCTAGATAAGAGTTCAATAGGCCAAGACATGGTCCATCACAGAAACACAATTCTAATGTGTGAGGTTGATATACTTTATGAACTCCCCCACATGACTGATCTCTGACTACTCTTCTAGAGGGGCAATGTCCTTGCAGGGAGTCTGGCCTGATTACTCTCCCCCTTTCCCATATCTCATTGATAAGAGAATGGTGGAGATGCATAATGCAGAAAAATGTAGGCGCCTACGGATTTGGTCTTCACACTTTTAATCAAAATGTCAAGAATCCAAAATGTAAATAACCCAAAATGTAAATGAGCCATTCAGACTCAATATGGTCATGCATTTAATTACTTAAAAAAGCCCAGTGGTACTGATCATGGTCCAAAGAAATCTAGATAATGGTTCTGAATTAAATCCCTTGGAATTAAATTCCAAAGAAGAGTTTTCTTTTGTCTAGTTATCTCCTAGGATAAACAAACTCCAGGCTACACTTTGATGTATGTGAATATATCTTCTGCTACATGAGAAATATGGAGACTGTACGGTCCTGATATGTATTTTTATGCAATGGTAATGATACTGTATTTAAAGCAGAATCATAATGAGCTTCTTCATTTTCACAATTAAATACCAACTATGATAACAACAGTCCTGATATTTAGAGTACATAGATTTTTTTTTGAATCAATAATGGGGAACTTCAGACACAATCCTAGTATTAGCTAATAATCAGCTATAATTAGTAACCTGGCCAAGATAATTGAGCACCACTCAAAAAAGCCTAAGCAATATAATACTGAAGTTTTCTAAGTGTAAGCCATGGAGTCTCAGGATTTTTCCAGTGAGTTCTGAAGTTAACCTTAAGTAGCTTCCTGGGTAGATGAGGAATCATCACTAAATTACATTCTCTGCAAGAAAAGGAGACCTAATTCGATAACTTTCAAATACTTAGTCTCTTCTGAGCATTCTTTTGTAGGACATACATGATGAACAATTCCTATACTATACTGGATGGATATGTATCATACTGGATGAAAGTCTAACATAAAGTCACCTATATCCTCCCAAATGCCAACTCCTTTCTCCAAGGTCAGATCCTAATTACTGTGGACCAGTCAAAATGATCTCTTTTGCCTTTCCACAGTTGGTTGGGCATATGGCTCTTTTCCTGAAGAATGAGATGCAAAGAGGGTTTTTGAGAGTTTCTTGGAAGGGAAGTTGATAGCTCTTTTGGAGGGTGGTGAGAATCCAATTCTGGATGTCGGTGAGAAACATCCCATTTATTCCAACTGGCAAACACCTAGTAACACAAGGACAAGATACAGAATGGAGTCAGCATGATGGATGATTGAAGCAAGACAGAAAGAACTCATGAGCTTGATTACATTTTTGAGCTCTGAGTTAACCAACCCTAAAGCTTGAAGTCTCTCTGGCTTAATATATGTTCATCAACAGATGTCCTATTGTTTAAGACAATTTGTACTTTTTCTGTTACTTGCAGTTGAAATGACCTTGACTGAGACATACATTCCAGAGAAAGGAGGTAGCTTGTGAAAAGACACAGCGGTGACTGCGAGCTTGACATATTCAAGGAACAGCAAATGTACCATCAGCAAGTTGTAAAAGAATAAAGCTGGCGTCAAATGGATCCAGAAACTGACCAGAAATCAGTTAGGATGCAAAAACAAACGAGTGAAGATGATGAAATCCCAGTTTAAACAAATTAAGATTTTGAAGCTTTTAAGGTTAAGGGGTAATGCTGGAATTTAGGATATAGATAAATTCTTTGCCCACTGAAAATATCCCAATGATCTTCAGAGTCTAATAAGAATGTAGGCTCATGGTAGAGCTTGGGAAGTAGGCAGCAATTGATATCACGAAATTGGCTTATGAAACACCAAACACAAAAATAGCTTCACCTGGAAAGGGGTTCAGGGAAAGGATTATCAACTGAGGCCAGGAAATGGAGAAAAACAGGGCTCTGTGAAAGGTTTAGTTTGTAGGGTAGCTTAGTAAATGTGAAATGTGATTTTCAGAGATCAGAATTAAAGATTTCAGGAATGATAGAACTTAGATAAAGGTACACACAGGTACACTCTTAAGAACAGACAGTCAGTGAGCGATAAAAAGGTGGTTCAAAAGGATACGGGGCAGAGACACCCGAGAACGGATGATTTTGAGTGTTACGTGGCACCGTCATCTCAACGTAAGCTGATATTTGGTTGGCCTCAGGGGCCTGAAGACACCAGCAGTTTTTCAAAGAGAAGCAGGAGTAGATCGGTACAGAGAGCCCAAAGAAGTTATTGGTCAGCTGTGCAGAGGATAAAATTAGTTTGAAGAACCCTCTTTTAATATAGAAACAGTAGGAGCCTCATGTTTGAACTCAAGATAATTATGCTCCTAATGAAGTAATAACTTACTGAACAGCAGCAAATCCCAAGAAGGACCCGTCATCGCTGGAAGATTGAGCCTTCAGTGTCTCTGAAGGAAACATTGTCTTTACGAATAGACTGTGTTCTTTTGAAACGGCTAATTTAACCAAGGGAAGAACACAAGCTTCTCAAACAACCAGCAAGCCATAGGCAGAACTGTATATTCCTTCATTGCCTTTTAAAAGTATTTGTCCTGTGGCCAAAATTTCTTAGAATATAAGTTTTTCTTCAAAGGAGTTTGTAAACGAATATTCTTCCTTCTGCAAAAATCTGGTATGTTCTAAAATTGCTTAAATAATTTTCTTCTTTTTTTTTTTTTTTTTTTTAAAGTCATGGAACAAAGAGGCTCCATGGAGGGAGGGAGTGATGGCACTCTATTTCCGGCGTGGCTCCCCTCTCAGGACTTCGTGTTGAAGGCTAAGTTTCTGTGGTGCTGGTACTGAGAGGCAGTGAGCCTTCCAGTGTGAGGTGTAGATGAGGTAATTAAGTCATTGAGAGTACTGCTCTTGGGAGAAGTTGATACAGTTATCACGAGACCTGGGTTAGTTCTCACGAGAGAGTTATGAGAGGAGACATCTGATCGTCTCTCTGGCTTCCTGTTTTCTAAATGAGGAAGAGAGATCATACAGAAGAAAAACCTGCATTATAGAACTATTACTGGAAAATTTTCTTGTTTCACTATATTTTATGATCTGTTTTTAATTATAAATATGTTGTTTCAAATATCTCCCATTTGTCTGTGAATTTATCAAATAGATATCGATCTATCATGGCTTAACTCTATTTTTTCCATGAAATCATCTATGACTCTTCCTGTGCTTGGTAGCTTCCCTTCCCCAATAGCTTCTTTGAAACTCCAGTTAGCTTTGAATTGTATCTTGTTTTGCTTCATATTTTCCTAACTTAAATGTATCAGCCTATTAACATTGGTAAATGATAAACATATTGTGTGAAGAAATATTATATTAGTGATGCAGCGGTCTGTTTGTTTATAGGGAAATAAGAATTCGCCTCCAAGGATTCTTGTGAGGATTAAATGTGATGACTGTGTGCAAAGCATTTAGCATAGTGACTCTTACCAAGGGAGACTAATAACAGTGGTAATGAAAACAACCTAATGGAATAAATGTAAGCTTTGAAGTCATACTAAAATAATCCAAACTTTTTGGAATTTTATAATTTTATATAATACATGCAATACTATATACGCACAGTTTATGTGCATACATGGTAACTCTTCAAAATCCTAACACATGTGTTTTATATACACTTACTAAATACTTTTACATTTGGCACTGAATTACTAGGGAGTGTTTAATAAAACCATATACAATATCTCAAATAATGTTAGCTTACATCCTCTAGAAGCGCTGGGAGGGATGACCCAGAATCCTTCACTGTTGATACTTTCCTACTGAAGTCCTTGATTCTAGCTTGAAAGTAGTTTAAGATACTATTTTTACCAGTAGTGCAAATGCCACTGACTCTTGGTAAGTGACTCTCTGATGAAATCAGCTTGAGTAGAGTCAATTTAGCTGGGCTTATGGGATTTGGCTTCTCCGGATAAGTAGCTATTTCAGAGCCTCTACACACTTATCTTCTCTCTCAGTGGTTAACAAACATCTATTAGAATGATGGATTTCCAGGGGTTACCTTATAAAAATGTTGTGTTTCTTAATAAGTCTTTGGTAGTTGAAGTTTTTGTTACATAGGCAATTTGATAGTAATTCATTATTATAGCATGTTCAAAAAATTAAAAATGTTTTGTTTAATATATCTATGGACTACTTCTTTTAGGTGAATGTTATTTGAAACAAAAGTATGTCAGAGTATGAAATATTAATAGTCACGCATGGAAATTAAGCTCTATGAATCTATTTGTGAAATAAAGTTCCAGTGAGAGAGTTTAGGGAAATAAAACAATTGAAATAAGTTTCACAGTATGTTTTGTGCTTGTGGTGGGCTTTTCCCAAGACAGAAGAAAGAATGCGGCCCTTTGGGAAGATAGGTGGTCAGTGAGTACCTACTGAAAGACTCTTAATGAGGAGCAATCACCCATTTTAAATGTAATGAGTCCATGCGAAGTTTAAAGAAAAAGGTAATGAAGTACCTATGTCTTAGTTTCTTCCCGGATGAGTGTCTCTGCTTCTTTACTTTAGGGTTTTAAAATGTTCCCCCTCACTTGTTGGCACGAATCAATCAAATTTCCTTTTCCTCTGAACTTTTGCCTTTTTTCCAACTATGTCTGCTTAGTAAGTATTTTATTCTTTTATTTCCCCTTTCCTGACCACCTGTTATCCATAAGCATTGTTCCAAGCACTGGGACTGTAGGAATAAAGGAAGACATGAGTATCATGGAGTTCTTCTTGTCCTCCTCTCTCTGTGATGTCAGCTAATTAAACATTTTCTGGCATCTTCTATGTTCAAGCCAATACTCTGAGGGAAACAGACGTAGCATAGTCTCCGATATAGAGAAATTATGATTAGCTTGGAAACAAACATTCCGTTACATCAAAATAGGCAGTACTAATTGTGGAGACAGGTATTTACCAAACTTATTACTGGAGTTCTGGGAATGGATCTGACTCTATACCACTGAGGGCAAGCTAAAATGAGGGGAAGAGTTATTACTACCCAGGATGTTTATGGCTCATTTTCTGTGATGTGTACCCATCCAGTGAAGATCTATTGCCTTGTTGCCTTTTTACTGATGTACTTTCCCCCTACTGCCTGGACAAATCTCAACATTTCATTTTCTGTATTTCTTTACAACTGGCAGTAGTGATATGTGTTGAGCAGCGAAGGAAGTTGGAGAAATGAGTACCTAGGAGAGAAGCAGTAAGTGTTGAGAAATTCTTTCCTTAGATATTTATCGAATATATATCATATCCCAGGCACTGTTCTAGATTAGCATGTCAACTAATTATGAGGCGTATGGAGAAAAAAAGCAGAGAACAAGAAAGATTTTTAGTGTTAAGACAGGCTTATATAAGACAGGTAAGAATGTTCTTATGGATAAGGTTATATTTGTGCAGAGATTTGATGGTAGTAAGAGACTGGGCTAGCGATATAGCTGGAGGAAGAACATCTTATGCTCAGAGGGACAGCAGGCAGGTGTTACAAGGCAGAGTGATCAAGGAAAAGATGATTTTAGAAATGAGGTTACACAGGTAGCATAGAGTCTGATCATGTAACAGTCGAAATGACTGTGGACTGTTCAAAAAGGGGGAGAGAAAATAACCAAAGACCATAGGTCATCTCTTGGTCAACTATTGAGGATACATTCTAGATTTTAGGCAGCAGGACAAGAATTTGTCTTCCCCAAGGACAAAATTCAGTCTAGGGAAAAATTAACACTATTTTCTTATTTTAAAAGAGCAAGACAGGCCAGGAAGAACCTGAATTTGAAGTCTGACTTCTTCATTCCATTCTGGCCCTAACTAGATGGATAATCTAGACCTAATGAGTTAAACCCTCAGTATTTACTTTTTGTTTTTTCCTTTGAAAAGAAGGGATGTTTTCTAGATGTTATCTAATTTTAAACATTCAATCCAATCCTAAATGGCAAGTCCATCCTGATGCTGCAAAGAAAAAAAAAGTTTTTACTCTTTTTAGTGAGCCCAGGATGGTGAGTCTGTGTCTGCATGTCTTGCTATTTTAAAAATGTATGTCTATTTCCTTAAAATAACAGTTCTTTACATGCATTTCCTTGTCATTGAGAGCAAGCTCATTCTTCTGGTTGTTCTTCAGGCTGGAGTGCATGGCAAATATTCAGGAATATTCTGGAAGGTCTGCAAACAAATGCTTATCCTCTGTTCACTAATTAACATCTGTTACACCAGTATGAGTATATGCGATTAAAAATGCAGGGAGAAGCTTGTGGAAGGGTTATACGCTCCTTTCCTCAGTTTTATTCAGAATGCATGCAGGAGGACCTGTGACTACCTCTACTATGTCAAAGGCTTCCATGTTTACCCAACAGTCTGGAAGTGCATTGTATTTTCTATAAAGCAATGCTTTTATAAAATGACTACGTCATATAACACTTTCCAGTCTAGAAATGGAAGTCTCATACTCTGAGTTCCTAACAAAGTCAAATCTTTTAACTGACTATTTCTCAGTTTTTACAGATAGAGATTATCAATTTTCATTATGATATTTCTGAGCAGATTTTCGAAAAGCAAAGCAACAGATTGCAGGATTTATGGAAGAATAAAAGTTCAGTAGGAAACATTGTAGGAGACTTTGTGAACAGGAGATTAATTGCTTTAGCAGCAGAAGAAGCATCATATAAAAGTAGGTTTTTACAAGAAAGAGGGAAAACATCAATTTCTGAAAAAAATAACAGACAAATGGAGTTGGCAAATTAGGAAAGCAATTGAGATAAATTGAAGTGTATTTGTATAGTTTAAAGGGTGTCAATTGAATATGCTAACAAATCAGTAAAATGAATAAAATTAAATTCTTTATACTAATGAAAACAATTAAGAAAAGTAACCTGAAGAGTTCACTAAAAATTTATAGGGCAAAATAAAAGATAGATAATAGAAAATAGGGAGATAGCTCTTTTGCAAAAGTAAAAGATCCCAGCGATGAATCCATGAAGAGATGGAAGGAAGGGCAAGGGAGAGGAAGGGAACGGGGTTTAAAAAAATTAAAATGTGTTATGATCATTCGCCAACTCCCCACAAAGAAAGTAATCATTATATACCGTAAATATGTGCTAAGAAAAAAGTTAAAAGTGCCAGAGAATGATGGACATAACTTCTGCTGGCTAAAATTACTCTTTCAATAGAAAAACATACAAATAGTTATTTAATTTCTACCATCTTATTTTGTTTTTCTGCTATGATCAAACATTTAAATTAGTTATGATCCATATTTCAGAAACTGAATGATTATATTTGTATGTGAGTTAATATATAACTTGAAGTTGGCTTTTCAGTGTTAGATTTAAGGAGGACTTTTTTCTCTCTCTACTAGTAAAGTTATATTCCTAAGCTGGAATAATTTCCTGTTAAAGGGGTAACAATGAAGGCAGGAAACACATTATCAATAACTTCATTGCAAATCACATCTCGATGGCAAAAGAGTTCCAGGACGCACATCTTGCTGACCGTGTGGATAAAGGGCAGTATGGAGCAAGAGTTTAGAAGAAGGCTGTACATACTCACTAGAACTTCAGCACCTTCTGGGAAAAGCCAGTGTTTGTAGTTTGGTTTTTCCATAAGATACAACTGAAGTAATTCCTGTTTTTTAAAATTCCCGCATAAACAGAAGGAAGGACAAAAATCACACAATCATTTCAATAAATGCAGAAAAAGCTTTTGACAAAATCCACCATTCATTCATGATAAGAGCCTTGAAGAAAATAGGTATAGAATGACCTAATGTCAACTTGATAGAAGCCATTTATGAAAAACCAGTGACCAGCATTGTATTGAAAACAAAACAAAAACCAGGAACAAGACAAGCTGTCCACTGTCACTACTTCTGCTTACTACAGTGCTTGAAACCTTAACCAAAGCAACCAGGCCTGAGGGAAAATCAGAAGGAACATGGACAGGAAAGGAAGAAGTTGAATTATCGTTGTTGTTTTCAGTGACATTATCCTCTACAGAGTCCCCAAACTTCCACCAAAACAACACTAAAATAACCCAATCCAACAATGAGGTGGGATAAAAAAAATCAGTGCACGAAAACTGATAGCATTCCTGTGCACCAACCATGAATCCACTGTGAGGGAAATTAAGAAAACTGTACCGTTCACAATAGCATCAAGGAAAATTAAATACTTGGAAACGAACCTAACCAAAGAAGGGAAACTACAATGAAAACTACAGTACTCTTAAAAAGGATGTCCAAGCGGACATTAGAAAATGGGGATTCCCTGCTTCTGGATAGGCAAAATCAATATTATCAAACTGGCCATACCCCCCCAAATTGATATATGGATTTAAAACACTTCTAATCAAAATACCAACAGTGTTCCTCACAGAATTAGAGAAAACAATTCTGAAATTCATGTGGAACTAGAAAACAGCCAGAATAGCAAAAGCAAACCTGGGTAGCAAGAGCAAAGCAGGATATATTACAATCCTGGGTTTTAAGTTATATTACAAAGCTACAGTGTAAAACAGCATGGTACTGGGACAAAAGCAAACATGAAGATCAATGGAACAGAATACAGGATGCAGAAGCAACCTCAGACACATTTAGCCACCTGATCTTAGACAAAGAGTCCAAAAACATATGCTGGAGGAAAGATGGCCTCTTTTACAAACGGTCTGGGAAAACTGGTAATCCACATGCAGGAGGTTGAATCTAGACCATGCCTCTTCCCATACACCAAACTAAAATCAAAATGATTCACAGGGGCTGGGGATTTAGCTCAGTGATTAGAGTGCTTGCCTTGTAAGCACAAGGGCCTGAATTTGATCCCCCGCACCACAAAAAAAAAAAAAAAAAAAAAAAAAAAAAAAAAAAAAAAAAAAAAAAAAAAAAAAAAAGATTCAAAGATCTAAATATTAAAACAAACACTTAACCTAATGGAAAATAAACAGGTAAAACTCTTGAAGTCATAGGTAAAGCCAAGGACTTTCTGAACAGGATCCGGATTGCATAAGAAATAACATCAAGAATCAACAAATGGGATTATACAAACGAAAAAACTTTTGCACTTCAAAGGAAACAACTAATGAAGTGAAGAGACAATATATGGAATGGGAAAAAAATTGTTGCCAGATCTCACCTCAGACAGAGGATTCATATATAGAATAAATAACTCAAAAAAACAAAAACAAAAACAAAAACAACAAACCCAGAATAAAGGACCCAATAAAGAAATGGGCAACTGAAATGAATAGGCATTTCTCAGAAGAAGAAGTACAAATGAAAATGTTCAATGTTCCTGGCCATTAAAGAAATGCAAATTAAACCAACACTGAGATTCCATCTTACTCCAGAAATAATGACTGTTACCAAGAAATTAAATGCTGGTGAGGCTGTGGTGAAAAATCAACCCTTCTACATTGTTGGTAGGAAAGAAAACTAGCACAACCGTGATGGAAACCAGTATAAGGATTCCTCAAAAAACTGAAAACAGAAAATCCACTGGGCACAGTCATTTACCTTCTAAGTATTTTCCCCACAGAGATATAGATATTGTATTACAGTAATAGATGCTTACCCGTGTTTATAGAAGCACAATTCGTGATAGCTAGATCTTGGAAGTGGCCTGTATGTCCATCAACAGATGAATGAATAAAGATAATGTGCTATTTATATACAGTGAAGTACTGTTCTGCTATAAAGAAGGATAAATTTGAGACATTTGTAGGAAAGTGGATGCACTTTGAATCCATAATATTAAACAAAATAAATCAGACACACAAGTTTAAATAACAATGGTTTCTCTTATATGAGAAACCCAAAGTATGCATAAATTAAAGGGCAAAATAAATTATATAAAATAGGGAGATCTTTTGCAAATGAGAAGGTGATCAAGAGATTTTGGGGGGGACGAAAAAAGAATTTAGATGTGTCATGTGTACATATCAATTACTCACAATAAATGTATTCATTATGTACTGCAAACACATACTAATAAAAAAATTCTTTTTTAATATTTTTTATTTTTACCAAGAACATGTATTGGTACATTACATACATAATGATCAAAATCAACATGGTTATTTTGTACCTGTACATGTTATATCTTGGCTTTCCCCCCTCTTCCCCTCCCCTCCCCTCCATTCACCCACCCCTCTCTATTAGCAACAAGTTTATTTACACTTTTCCATTTTTTTCCCTTTCATCTTACTTTTCTTTTAACCTTCTTCTTTATCCCCCTTTTCCCTATCTAGTTCTCCTCTCTTTTGAATACTATCTCTTTTTTAAAAAAAAACAATTCTTATACCACTGCTCAGAAGGCCTTTTTTATATCACACAGCTTCTTGGAACTCAACAATCAATATGCATATTGGCTTTTGCTAATAAGAAACAAGAGTATGGAAAACAAAAGGAGGATGTGGAAGAAAATACATAAATTGGCAAAATTGGATGACTTATTAAGCCATGGTTTCAGAAAAGAGAAAAATCCAAGTCAGGGCAGGGTGAATTATAAAGTAGGGTTAGGTGATAATGAAGTGGAAATGGAGGAGAAAGCTAAAAATAAGGCATATGAGAATAGTGAAAGTTCAACATTCTAATTCCAAGAAGACGTAGCAGTGCTGAGTTAAACCACCTAATCATTCTTTTCAGGATAAAGTTATTCGAATAAATTTTCAGTGGTAGAGACTTCTTATGTTTTCAACTCTTAGATGGTTTTATTTACTGAGATGTAATTAATTTTCATGTTAGCATTAATGTGATTGCTGCTAGACTGCGTGCAGCATGCATGACTATCCTGGTTTGATTTGGTTAAATATGGGTTACGAATAAAAAGTGAAGGCTTTGTAAGAAAAAAGATACTAACAAAGTAAGAAACAGAGCAGAAGGAATGAGAAATGTGGTCTTCAGCCTGAACGCTACATTTCTTATTTTGTAGTATGTCTCATCTGTTGAAAGCCTTCCAAATCTGCTCTCTTTGTTCCCTTGAAAATCTGATAAAGGATTAACTCATTTGACATTGTTCTAATTACATTGTCCTGGGAAAATCTAGTCCTCTATGAAAGGAACTAAAGCACTGGCAAAAGTTGTCAAATCAGCTTTTTCAGGTCTCTAGAAAATAATCAAAGGCTCATAATCAGAGAAATACTTATTAAAGGAAAATAATGGACTATCAGAAAAAAACCCTGATTTTGTGGCTTTTAAATTGCCCCGTTCCCATGCTCATTTCCACAGATATCTGGGAGCTTAGAAAAACCAAAAGCTGTTCAATTTGGTAGACATGAGATCTAGAAGCGCAGCAGCTACCGGAGGGGAGAACTGGGTTTAGAGGTCCTCTAAGTCCACATACTCAGAGTGTTACTAAGATGATAAGAGTCAAGACAGGGCTGAGGATGTCATACGGTGCTAAAGCATTTGTCTAACATGTACAAAACCAAGGCCTCATGCACTGTAAAAAGAAAACAAGTTGGTGTGTAAAGACATCATCATAAACATGCACACATCTACCAAAACAATACCGAGGTACATGATGCAAAAATTGACAGAACTGAAGGAAGAAATAGACAACTCAGAAATGACTTGAGTTTCCAAAAAAAAAAAAAGGATAGAACAAGTAGGCAGCTGATCAACAAGGAAATGGAAGATTTGGATGACATCAGAGGTTGACTCGGATGACATCAGAGGTCCACTAGACCGAACAGCACGCAGTCATTCTACCTCACAAGAGAACACATGTTCTTCTCAAAGGCATGTGGAACTCTCTCCAGTTTAGAACACATGTTAGGATATAAGACAAGTCTAAATACATCTGAAAGGATTGTATTCATTCAAAATCTGTTCTCAAAACACAGTGGGGGGGCTGGGGATTTAGCTCAGTGGTTAGAGTGCTTGACTAGTGAGCACAAGGGCCCAAGTTCAATCCTCAGCACCCCCCAAAAAAAAAACAAAAACAAAAACAAAAAACCCACAGTGGAATGTAATTAAAATCAGTAACAGAGGAAATGTGGGAATTCATAAATATGTGATAATTAAGAAATATGTTCTTAAACCAGAGTGTTAAGTAACAAATCAAAAGGAACATTAGAAAATACTTAAATGAAATACTTAAATGAAAACAAAATACAGTCTACCAAGAAATGAACATGCAGCCTCAGAAGCAAGATCTCTCACTGAAGCCCTTCATTCTCCTCTGCTTCTCTCTCCTCCTAGGCTGGCCACAGAAATTAGAATTCCCCTTCTAAGGTGGGCCATGGAAATGGGCACCTCTTTCTCCAAAAACAAGTCATAAACCCTAGAAATATTCTAATAGTCCCCCATCTTTTTGTATAGGAATTGGTCATAAAGAAATTCTCTGACCAGCCTTGTCTGTTAGTGGGTCCTGGGATCCTCTTTCTAAAGGGGTCCTGCCCCGTACCAGAGGGAAGGGATGCTTACCCAGAGAAGTGAAGAAAAATCCAAACAGACAGGGCTTGCCAAATCCTTGCCTCAGCCTATACCCGTGAGATGGGAGCCAGTGGTGGCGAACCTGTGGCACGCGTGCTGCAGCTGGCTGCTTGTTATCATCGTACGCTCTGAAAGGTTCGCTCTCACTGAATCTGACTCTCTTCAACCACATGTCCGCAGTGCTGTCGCGCGCCACTGAAAATAAGCACAAAAATGAGTTTTCCCTGGTTCTTTGGGTTTTCCTTCCTGAAGCTTTCTATGCCATGTAACCCTTTGATTAGATAAATATATTACATGTTCCCTGTGGATGTGTCTTTTTAAAGCAGGGATGTTGACAATGGCCCGTAGGATGAGTGAAGAAAGATATCACACCTTTGTACCCCTGCGCCATTGCCACAAGAACAGAGAAATTCCTTAGGGGGGAAAAGCTACCTAAGGTAAAAGAATAAAGGACTGCATGTTTCTTTTAAAGACATGGCATCAGTATCAGATGAAGACTGATTTGAGAAAAAGCTGTTAGCTCTCATAGGTTATCCTATGCCCCACACCGATGGACACATCTGAACTCCGGGGAAAATTGCAGTGAAAGAAAGGGAAAGACTCTCAAGGCGGTTGCTTTTAATGTTACATGAGACACTGAAAGCACTACTCGTGTCTTTCATGACTGGAGAGCAACTTGTGAACTGCATATGTAGTACCTAATGTCTGTTCAGACTACCTTACATTCAAGTAGGAAGGAAACAGTGGGTCTTGGCACCTTTAGCATGCGATAGGCTGCCGTTGATGCAAATCTTGATAGCTTTGGCACCAGACACCACGTAGAAATAGATCAAGTGTGGAAAGCCATAGACACAAGAGGGATAATCAAGATAAATAATTGTTGAGCAGCTAAGAGACTGTCCTAAAGAAAATGAAAATTATCGGAGCAGAAGCTGAAGGAGTTGAAATTCTTGCAGAGAAGGGGGATCTAAAGCAAGGAAAATAGTTTTTGTTTCTTTGCCTTAAAATGATTACAAACCTATTATTATCTTCAGGTTGGTGTCATCCAATTAAACATTATGAATCTTCTGACTTTATATATTAATACATCAATATATAGCCATATTGAAAATTTAGAAAATAGAGAAAAGCAGAATCAAGGGGAAAATTCTGTTACCCCACAGGTAGAATTTTTAGACAGCTTGATGGGAAAAAATTTGGATCAAGGGAGACATTAGAAGCAGCAGCTGCTACTACACCATATGTTGGAAGGTGGCTAATCATTTCATATATTTATGATTTAAAAGTTTTGTGCATACTATTGTGTTTCTGCCGTGAACTAAAAAGCTAAAAAAGATCATAAAAATTAATATGAAATTGTACAGATAAAAATATCAAATGACTGTGAAAGAATAAAGGGAGTTAAACCGCACATTCCTGATATTATTAATATTATGAGAAATGTGAAGGCCAATTTTCTAATTGCTTTCAGATATTTGATTATAGATAAGAATAGAATGTCATTATTTAAATTTCCAATATGAAAGAAATCAGAAATGTGTAGTGAAAGTATATGACTGAAATTCCAGTCATATCTATTGTGTGTGGCTGATGTGGAGGATTTGAAATCATTATCCTTCTCTTATGGCTACTCCACTTCAAACACAGGAGATTTGACTAACTTTAAGCAATTTTTTTTTTATTATGCCTGAGAAGTGGAGTGTGAACAAATTGAATTTTAAGCGAGCAATCATGTTATTTTGTAAATGTATATTACAATCTCATTTTTCATAATTTAACAGATACTCATGTAACTCAAATATTGTTACCTTATTTATGTGTTTTATATATTAAAGTTGCCCACTAGGCTTCTTCAAAGTAGGTTTCAATATGTTGATTTATGTCTTCTCAAAAGAGTAAATAAGAAAAACCAATGACAAGAAATTGAAAGGGAAAGATGCTTATTTTTTTTGTCCATTTATACAGAAAATAAACTCTGGTTCCCAAATGCCATATTATAAGAACTGTGTTTAAGACAGCCACTTAGGGACAAATATGAAAGGCAGATGATATACACAAGTAATAAAAGAGAGAAAGAGAGAAAAATAACAGTATCTTTTTCAGATACTTATTGGTGTCTAGGGGTGCGCTCAGGGAAAACTCTAATATAACTTATCTGCAAATTTAGAAATATTAGATCTATTATAAAGCTAGGTCTGCACAGATACAGTTATTTCTATCCTTAGGGACAAATGAATCCTTGTTTAATGACTTAATAAGAAAATGTTTTGTTCAACGTCATGCCTTACAAAAGCAGATATTTTCAAGCAGAGACAATAATAAGAGTTTTTTGAATATGTTCTCATAACTTAAAAATGTAATTCATATTTTTTGAAGTAAGCCCTCTGTGCTTTAGCAATGTAAGTGAAAATATTTTAAAATTAAAAATACAGCAGAAGAATATCAGCTGTAAGAGGTATATGAATGTGCATTGCTGCTGTTAAACTTGAATATTAGAAAGGAAAATGGATAATATTGCTCAGTCATTTACATGGTTATATTGTTTATGTTGACAGGGTAAATCAAGATAAAATTATAGAATATGAGACACTCCTTATACATTAACGGAATGTGACACTCAGCAAGTATGGTAGGATGTAAGTGTAATACAATAACAATATTTAATAGACACATGTCAAATTATCATCAGTGTGCACATAATCATTAATCAAAGTAGTTTCCTCATGGTTGACAGAACATTACGGGAATTGGTTTCTGTCCTAGCCCTTAAATTTTAACAAGTAGAAAAGCAAGAAGAAGAATACCCAGGTCAGTGATTCAAAATGCAGTCCTGATCTCATTCGAAGGAAGAATTCTAAGTCCTTGCGGTTAACCGCAGTGTTGTTGGAAGCTTGAGGTTCCCAGGTGACGTGTACAGATCTTGGCGTTGCTCAGTGTTTGACGAACTCTAGACAGACTTTCTGATTCTAGTTACTGACTTCCTTTCTCTTGGAGCCTTTCAATGAAGACTTCTGTTCCTGTACATTCTTTCACTGAGATTCAAATCCTGTAAAAACCTTCTTGCCAGTTTTGCAACCCTGGCTCCTGTCTCTGAAGTACCAGCAGTAAGAGAAGCGGGTCCCCTGTCTTGCATGGGAGGGAAGGGGTCTAACTTCACGGATGTTTTGCTCTGAGTTGTAAAATCACCCTGTTATGAAGATATGAGAACGTTTTCTTTCCCTTGGGTTGAATCTGTTAGCAAACACCACTCAGCTAGTATCATCAACCACAACTTTCAAGCACTCTCCCACCCTTTATTTCAGTGGTGGTGTATCCATACTGCTTCCTGATGACTCTCTTTTACTGCGACAGCCTTGAATATAGTCCTTTTTACCTGTTTGACTTTATCCTTCATTGTTTTGGCGGAGGATAATTTAATATTTTTCGGACTTATCTACACATCTGTTACATCGAGCACACTTCTTCATCTTGGTGGGTGAGTAGAAAAACTTAATTAAAGTGATTCTCGCCTCCTTTTTTTCTGTCATAATCTTTAGGAGCAACTATGCTTATGGGCCGATTAATGAGCATTAATAGGGAAACATCACAGAACAATATGATTAGCTCCACTTCAAGAGCATGCTTTCTATTCTCACTACGTGCACACCTCTGTTCAGTAGCTTTGTTCGAAGTTATTGTATTATCAATAATGTCCTTTAAATTAGCTCAATGTAGACCAATGACACAATATTTCCAACTCTTTTTATTATGAAATTAATACATTGTATGACCTACTCACATAGCTTTTAAAAACTGAATTACTATAACATCAATGAAGAGTGGCTGTTACATAAAAGAAATAAAAAGACAGTTATAATAAAATTAAATGCATTTTATCCTATAAAATATTATGTATAATTTATACTGAAACCACAATGAAATAGTCAGATATTTTCACCAATGTTTAATATTACTATGACGGCAATAGCTGCATGTGTGGACTGACACAGTTGTGTTTCATTCATGATTCAACTAGTACGGGCAACATTGATGCTGGTGACATTATTTTCTGAAATTCTAACAATACTTGAAGATTTGAAAAAAAAAAATCTCCCATGACTCATGTGTCAATTGCTTTCCCACAGAATGAAGGGTTCACTGAAATAATGGAGGGAGCAACACTGTGTGCATGCGTGTGTGTGTGTGTGTGTGTGTGTGTGTGTGTGTGTGTAGTATTCACTTACAAGGTCAGCTGTCTGATGGATGATTTGAAATTATGTGAGACTCAGTTCAATTCTTGCTGTGAGATTCTTCTGCCTCTTACAGGACACCTGGCAACTCTGGCTCTCAAGCATCCATCAATCATGTGTTAGTAACAACCAAACAGTCCAAACTAGCACTTGCTCCCCCATATGGTTTCGATCTTGGGTGTCTCTTAAAGCATCAAGCATTGCAGTGCTAAGATCATCAGTGGACTGGCCTGCTGATGAGTTTATAGCTGGATGGGTTTGAGGCAGAACCTGGTTGGAAGAGGCAGGTCGCTGGGGGCCTAGTGTGGAAGGCTGTATCTCCTTTCCTACCTTCTCTCTTTCTCTGCTTCCCAACCACCATGATGTAAGCAGCATTCCCCCCATGCAGACCCTTCCACCTCACCATTTCTGTATCACCCAAAACTTCTAAAAACTGAGCCAAAATAAATCTCTTCCTTATCTTGTAAGCTAAAGAAGTTGGGTACTGTGATCAGCAAAAAGACCAGACATCCCTCATTGAGATAAAGATAAAATGATGTTTGCTGATCTTAACTTCAATCAGACTTTTAGGGAGGGTTGTTTAAAGTAATAGAACGTGTTGTTTATAGTTCAAGGTGGTTAATTAGCAGTTGAAAGGCTTTCAACCAAGGCCCACATTTCAACCACAGGTATAGCAAGCCATTCAGTTAATGTTATCTAAGCCCACACTAAAGAATTTGTTAGTTTAAGGAATAGTAGAAATAAATTTTCTTTATCTAAATTAGTGTCGTGCAAGATATGTGACTGGTTTAAAAAATATAAGTGCGTTGTTAATTAATTATGAAAATCTAAAGAGCTCAGCAGACTAAGAGCTGTGTAAGAGCACCCTACCTCCAGGGTCTTATTGAGACTTGTCCCCTCCTCTTGCTAGTGGGCTGTTTCGTTATCCATGTAGAAGGCTCAGTGATCCCAGCAAAATATTTGTTGAATTCACTCTAGTTGACCATTTCATCAAGATTGTAGTGCCTAAAAGTCCAGAAAGCTGAAATTTCATCTAGTTTTCACCAACATAGGTTTAATTATTTTTGTGTCTTCTGTTAAATGTAGAGAAATTCAGTCTGAGATTTTCATGGAGCCATCAGTATGAGGGTAACATGTAAAAATACAGTGAAGTTCCGGGGGAGGAGAGTTGTAGCTCACACCTGCTTCAAATTGTCGGTGGCTCTCAAATTGACTTGGGAAATCTATAACTACAGTAATTCTCATCTTTGGGTGCCCAGTGGATTCACCAAGGAAATTTTACGATAAACCGATACCTGGTATTTACCCCAAGAGATTCTGGTTAATCTTGTGCGTAGTCTAAGCATTGGGATTTTTTAACATCCTCAGGTGAGTTTTATCTTTAGATGAAGTTCAGAATCTATGCTGTAGCATTTTCCACGGCACCTGTTCCAAAACATTTCTCTTTTGTGCAAACTTGGGTCTCTCTCAAGCTTTTTAATATGTAAGTAATGTGCCACCCGTTTATTGGGGAGGAATTGAGAGTATAATTGGGTACACAATGAGAATAGTTTGTCTCCCTTTTCACCTTTGAGTTTCTCTCCCTTTTCACCTTTGAGTTTCTCTGTCTTTGTCAACCTGTGTGCCTGTCTGTGTGCCCTGGAATGTTTCTTGCTTGCCAGGGTAAAGACAGCTATTTCTGCTTACTTGCACCCACTTCCTCAAGGCTCCCCAAAGTTTGACTCCCAGGCCAATAGGATCATTATCACTTGAAATTGCTTCAGAAATCTAGAGTCCCAAGCACCAAGCTTGAAACAGATCTGTGGGAAAACACAGACAGCGTTCTCTCTGGGTCGCCGGTACATACTGAGAGTTTCAGAAACAGTTCTCCAGGGAATCTCTCCACCAAGCATCTCTTAGTTGTGTCTCTGTTCTCTTCCTTGCTGGCTCTCTTTAACTCAAACATAAAAACTAAGTATGTATTCCCATCTCGACATAGCAACCTCAATATATTCCTCCCCTCTGAAACAAATAAATGAAAAAGCAATAAACCTCTTTCCTGAGAACTCCCCAAACCCTCAACACATGGTTCTCAGAAATGCACGCAGACGCTCGCTTACTCCTTTCTTCGAAAAACTTGTTCACTAGTAAGTATTCACTGTGCTGGACACTGCCCATGACCTGAAGTACAGAGAAAAGCTGAATTGGCATGGGGTCTGCCACACGGAATTTTAGAATAAACTAGGAGAGACATGCAATTAAAGGAAATACTATTATTTCTGTAAAAATGCACCTGATACTACATGCATATGCAAGGCCACAATCTTCAAGACATGGAAGATTTCTGAGAGGAAGTGACAATACAGGAAGCCATGCGGGATGAGGAAATGACAGCAACGAAGGCTGAGTCAGGATGGTGTGATGGGAAGATGCCACGAATAAGGACAGAGAGGGTTGAGGGAGCCTTGATATGCTTGAGAATCTGAAAAAAAAATCACATACTATAACTTTACCTTTTCCTTACTCTCATAAAAACCACCTATCCTGTCATATAATCTATGCTCCACTTACTCCATAACTCCTTTCAATCTGCCTTATGATACCGACACTCTAATAAACTTGAACTCAGTAGTTGCCAATGTGAAGTCTGATGATGTTTCCTGCCATCCTCTGTCCCCCCGCAGAGACTGTGTAGCACGGTGCCTTGTTGTGCAAAATTTGGTTAAGAGAAACAGCTCTGTAAATCTAGCTTTTAAGGTGCAAAAATGATCAAGAGCTCACTTTTCATCCACTTGTTTGTTACTGAAGAAAAACCTGAGCAGTTTTTAGTTATGTTACTGTAAGGCCAAAATGTACCAATGGCTCCGACTAAAGGTTGTGTGGTTATTTTGCCCCACCTTGAAGCCCTTGACGGACTGATTCTTGAGCTGCAAGTGGGCAAACTCTTTTTTAAAACCGTCAAGGAGGCCGGGTGTTTAGCTGGGTGGCAGAGCGCTTGTCTAGCAAGCCCAAGGCCCTGAGTTTGATCCCTAGCACCGCCTCCCCCCGAAAAAAACTGCCAAGGAAAAGTGTTTAAGTGATTAAATCTAATTAGGTACACTATAAAGCAGTGGCCTTCCTTTGGTCTTTCTTCACTTCAGCACGCTATTCTAGAGGAACCACATGTAAACAACTTACGGCTAGTTCTTTTCTTAGTTCCTATCATAACTAAATAAAATTCTTATTCATCCTTTCCACAACTATTAATAATGCAGTCTAGTAATTTCCTGCTTAAATATGTTGAGTTTGAACTATTTATAAAATCCTTAACTTCTCTCATTTCTCGAAGTTTGTTAACTGTATCAGTTTTTTAAAAATTGGTTACACTTGAAAATTTAAATAGTATGCTTGCATTTCTGTTTTTCCATCAACTTTTGATTTTGCATCTTTTAAAAAAAATTCTTGATCCTGCTCTTCTTAAATTTTTCTAAAGTAGAAAATCAGATTATTAATATATATTATTTTAAATATATATACTTAATTTTATAAGTTTCCTCTTAAGCATTGCTTTCATTGCATCCCACAAATTTTATTAATCAGTAAATTATATAATTTGCTATTTAAGTAGCTCTATATTTTGTAGGATTTAAGTAGCTCTATATTTTGGCCAGTGGTTTATTAATTATATGAAGGGTGAAGATGGAGAATTCTGATTTCTGCAGTGGTGGATTAAGTAGTTTATACAAATTATCTACATTTAATTTGACTTGCACAAACTGGAACTTAGCTTATTATTTCATTGTCCTGTGACACTCTTAGACATTTACCAATTTGAAATATGTTTCTCAAGCAAGACAAAAAAATACCCAACAATAAATTTAAGATTTATGAGATTTATCTTTTCATCTATATTAAAAAATACTCATTGTAGTTAAGATATAGTACTTGGATGAATGATCTTCAGGTTAAAAATCTAAAATGCAGCTGCAAAGAAACTAATTTTTTCTGAAACCAAGTATTTTTACATACAAAATATTGGCATACATAGACCGCATTTCACACTTCCCACTCTGTCTGTGGACTTCAGCCTCCCAGCTACAATCCTCCATTTTCTGAGGATCTCGATACTGCTGATGTAGATACTGTGGCCCAGTCTTTCAAGGCGTTCATAGCTTTCTCTTTTATTTTCCTTTGTTATTCGGGAGAGAACGTTAATTTTTTTACCTGTTGGTCCCCATCACATGTGCAAATGACCATAGCTTTGGCCAATAATTTGAGGTACAAATTCTAACAAAAGCTTTTATTTCCTAAATAAGAAGACAAAGACTTATAGGAATGAGGTCTCTTGTACTCTATTTCCAAGTTTTTGCTTATAATTTAGATATTATATTTAGACAAACAGAAGTCATTGGTGACCTTCAGATTTTGATGCCAACAGGTTCAGAAATGCAGACTAAATATCCATTGTTAATCAACCAGGGTAATTTATCTGTGAAATTATCAAATCTTAGGTTCCCATGAAGATACATAATATTTAATGATTATATTAAAATTTCAATGGGACTGGGGATTTAGCTCAGTGGTTAGAGTGCTTGCCTTGCAAGCACGAGGACCTGAGTTTGAGCTCTGGCACCACCAAAAAACAAACAACAGCAGCAGCAACAACAACAACAAAAAAAACACCCTAGAACAAAACAAAAAAACTTTGGCATCTGACAGTTTCAGAAATATTTACAACCCTAATATCCAGGAAGAAACTATGCCACCATTCTCTTTTAAAATAAAATTGGTTTTAGGTATGGGATAATTTTCTTTAAATTCAACTCTTCCTAATTCTAAGGCTTGTGGAATTTTAATGCTTTATCATTACACCATGCAGGATTTAGAATGCCAGTTACATTTTTAGTTATAGCAAAATGGATTCACTATATCATGATGTTAAATCTTAACTGAATTACAGGAGGTCATCAAGTAGGTCAAAAGCACTCTGTCCACTGGTTGGTAATCAATACATGGCAGCGTAGGTAAGAAGTAGGAATATTTTTCTTCTCGAGAATTTAGCTAAAATCATGAAAACATATCAATCAGAATGAATACAGTTAGGAAGCCGTAAGGTAGGAAATTAGGACTATGAGGGATTCTAACAAGTCAAAGTTTCCAAAAAGTTGAAGTTTTGTTTTAATTGACAATATTATATAGAAAAAATAGGTAGTGGTTATCTTACTTTTCACACTGCTGAGACAAAATAAAGAAGTAATGGTTTATTTTAGCTCACAGTGTAGAGGTTTGAGTCCATAGTTGCCTGGCTCCAAGGCAGGGTAGCATGGTAGAGGGACATCACAGAGGAGAAACAGTCCGTGGAAGAGCAGGAAGGAGGCAGCAAAGCAGCAAGCAGCAGCAGCAAGCCTGCCTTCCCACCCAGGCTACAAGCCTTTTGAGTGGTGCTACCCACACCCAGGGTGAGCCGTCCCATTATCCACACCCAGAACTATGCTAAACCAATCACTGGGCTAATTTAGTTATCACATCCTTAATCCATATTCACATTCCCTTAATCCACATTCACACAACCTAGGTTGAGCCACCTCTGAAAATCCTCACCTATGAGCACATGAGGCTTTTGGGGGACATCAAGATACAAGCTATAAGAGTAGTGGTAGAGAAACACTGTCATAAATTGACCCAAAGAATGACTATGATTTCAGCTGGGATTCACTAATTATGGAGTATGCAGTAAAAATTTGGGAGTCAGTATTTTCATAGATTCCATGTCTATCTAAGTTTCTAGAATTTTTCAGTGTGTTCAAATTTGATTTTTCAGTGTTTTATAGACTTATATCTATCTGTGTAAGTTAGGATTCTTTTGGTTAAAAATGATTTACATAAAAATACATATCTATTGTGGTGTACTCGAGACTATCATATAGTCTAAATCCATTGAATTGGGCTACCAGACCCGAAAGGCAAAATTTAATGAAAATACTCTTACCATGTTGTCATTGATGTGACTTCACTCCCAGGAATTTAATATTGTCTATAATTTAAAGTTATTAAGTCACTGGGAAGAACATTTTATTACTGCAGGTGTTTTTTGGTTTTGTTTTGTTTTGCTTTTTTAGATAACTGATTGATGATGTGTAGTGAGAAAACAGAATAAGGACTGACTTCAGTGTTAAAGGTGGATAGTTTTTGGAGAAGAGGGGCTGAGAAGACAATTCAGCACGCATGCATCTCAACATTTATTTTTAAAACTTCTAAATGATATGAAGTAACCAGACAAACTTCTGTTCATTACAAAGAAAAGTCAAACTACCCTTGACATTAAATTTGAGATGTTTACATGGGGAGGTAAAAAAAATCTCTTTATATTTGTCAAGGAATTATGCAACCCAGAATTTCTACAGCTGATAGTCTCAGCTACCCAATTTATTGTCCACACATTTTCAACTTGAAGGTTCCACGAGTTGTTGTGACTGTCTATCTGGCTCCAGGTGGGGTTGCTGACCATTAGGTTGATATGTCTAGATAATTTTGTCATGAGCTAGGTTTGGTCAGAGTTAATTTCACTGGGGAGAAAGTATGGTACATCAACCAGGAAGAAATCATAATCTTTTTTTTTGAAATGACAGAGAAGAGAATTATTTACAGGTTTCCTCACAAGATCTAATCATTTTTTAATTTCAGAATCCTTAATTCCTTGAACGAATTCTTACAAAATCCTTTTCTAATTAGGTGGCTTCACCATCTGTATTCTCAAAAATCCTCCCAGGCTTACTCTTGAATCTTAACAGAATTACCTGCTTGGTCTGTATGTATGAAGAGGACTAGATAATTTCTTGAGATGAAAACAGACAATTCCTTGGCTAAGGGAAAGCATATTATGTGATCTTAAAATAAGTTATGAAATGTACCAGAATTTTCCTCCTGTATCTAAAGAACATAAGATTAAATGAAACGAATTTTTGCCTCCTAATAATGTTAGCAATATTTTATACTTTACTATCTCATTAAGATATCAGCGATTCAGATGATTAATCTTTTGTTGAGAGGGATGTACCCAGAAAGTGAAATTTTACAAACTCTGGGAAAAGTATCCAAGGTTCAAATATATATAAAAGGAAAATTCATTTTTGTTTTTAAACATGTTATATCTTAAGATATCAAATGTTGACTTGATTAGTTCAAAAGCCAGAAAAATTGGCATCCAGAGTTAACAAACCTAGGAATGATTATGTGAATTCAGAGGCATACAAGAAAAGAGATAAAGCCAGAGGATATTTTAAAACAAATCATTTTTTTTGTGTGTATGATATTGAGATTGAACTCATGAAGAGTTGAGCTATATTCCCAGCCTTTTAAATTTTTATTTGATTTTATTTTGAGACAGGGTCTTACTAGGTTGTCTAGGTTGGCCTCAAACTTGTAATTTTCCTGCTTTAGCCTCGCAAGAAGCTGGGATAATAAATGGCATGTACCACATCTGGATGACATATTTTTACTGAAAGATGATCACTTCATTATTGCTAAGACACTAAAATAGACAGCTTCACGTGAAAATTGTTGTGATAGTATCTGGCATAAAGATGCATTCACAAACTTGGCACCTCCAAACTATAATGTTAGGTAAAATAAATCAGAAACTGTTCACAAGCTTAAATATCACATGCTTTCTCTTATATGCGAAATCTAAAAGATAAGTATTAAAGAGCAAAATAAAAAGACAGATAACAGGGAACAAGGAATAGAGTTTTTGCAAAAAGTGGGGCAAAGAGATGGAGGTAGGGAGAAGGAGGGAGAGAGAAAGGCAATGAAAAAAGAATTAAGATGTATATATGTACCAACTCTCTAAGATAAGTGTGATCATGTACTGTAAACATATGGTAATAAAAATATAAAGAAAACAAAACTTTTCATTATTATAAACAAGGAAAAATTAAGTGTAGCAAACACCTTGTTAAAGATTTGATTTTGGGAGGACCAGTGAAATAGGATAATGAATTGAATGGCTTGGGGCAATTGATAAAATATCTCAAAAGTGGTATTTTTTCATTGGATAGTTTAAGATAGTGTATGTGGTAAACAAATTTTTAAAAAGCACAATAAACAGTTCTCATTAATATATATTAACTTACTGTAAAACACAGTTGTAGACAGATGTTTGTAAGATGCTATACACCTGCTATCCTTTGCCATATACGGCAAAAAATTAAATATTCTTAAATTGACATAATTCTCACCTAACTTTGAAATTGAGTAAAGCAGCAATGATTTAATATCATTTTTGTTGTTGTTTTTTGGTGCTGGGGAGCAAACTTAGGGACTTTTGCTTGCAAGGCAAGCACTCTAACCACTGAGCTAAATCATCAGCCCCTGATTTAATATCATTTTGGACAGATATTCTTTATTCATTATAGAGTGAAGTACATGGTATGATTTATGGGAAATTGAAAGTTTGATGAGTCCAAAACAGTTTTTGTTTATCACAATTCTTGAGGTGCTTACAGTTATGCTTGATTGTGGTATGATTGAAAATTCAGTGAATGTTGCTTCTATGCACCATCCAACAGAAAAGCAGGCTCATACAAACATTACATTGTGTCCTCATCTACATAGTCATTGGTTCTGGCACTGTGCCCTTTCTGTCTCTTCCCCAAAGTCAAAATTACCATGAAAGGTAAATGTTTTCAGTTGATTCAGGACATTGAGGCAGCAGTGACCGCCCAACCAAAGACACTCTCAGAAGAGGACTTCCAGACCAGACTGCTTCAGAATGTGGCAAGAATGAGGTAAGTATACATGAGTTTGAAATGAGGGGAGTATTTTGAAATGGATTAATGGCAATGTGTCTTCTAACGTAAAAAAATTTTATGTAAGAACTCCTTGTATTTTGTGATTACACCTTATATATGTTTTATAATGAACTAAATTAATCAATTAAGTATTTTCCCTTGGAACATTTCTCTTTGCCAGTGTTTAATGTACCCCACATTAGGAATGCTCTCTTGGACCTTTTAATAATAAATCTTCTGTCTGAAGTTCTGGTTCCATTGGAAATGAAAGCAAAACATGGCATAAAGGCAAAACTACGCTTATATGAAATTTATTAAAGACTGAAGAGATTATTACAAGGGAGAATTAAACTTTTTAAAATATGATTTTATTTCTCTTACTTATTTATAAAACAAGGATTTACAGAGTTCTAATTTCATACTAGATCTAAACCCTTGATTATAATTGATTTGTGGTGATAATATTATTCATTTCTAATTGAAGTGATTAAAGTAAAAGCCTCTTTAGTAAGATTGCAAACCATAATAGATTATAGAGTTAGATGTATCTATTTATTCTGATTCATTTCTAAGAATTGTTACTGAGAGAAGAAAATTTCTTTTTTACAACATTTTTGATATAGTTGAGCAAAATCAGCTAACTGAACGGCATGTCCAATTTTACTTGATACTTTTAGTATTGACTTTAGTTGAAAATGAAATAAAATAGTTTAGAAAATATTCACACTGTCATTTACTTTCCATAGATCATTTTGTTCAAATTATCTTTTAAGGAAAATCAGGTGATAGCCTATATAAATAACCCCCCAAAATATGCCAGAAGAAAATACAGAAAACCAACTTGTCGAACTAACAAGTGAGTTGAGCAATGTTGTAGAATACAAAACTGACACGTAAACCAATGTATTTCTATACTATTAACAATGAGGTGTAGACTATTTGTAATTGGTTCAATGAAAGAAAAATATTAGGTATAACTATATAAATGTATATGGCCCACATGTTTAAAATTGCAAAATACTGATGAAGGTTTTTTTTTTTAAGATCTAAATAAACAAAGAGCCACATGCTATTCTTGGACTGGAAAACTTGGCATTAGTTAACGACGTCCTTGTTTTCAAAATTGAGCTGGAGATTCAAAGCTTTTATTTAAATCTTGGGAGGGCTTTGTTTCTCCCTCTTAGACATAGATAAAATCATTCTAAAATTTATATAGAAAGGCAAATGAACTAGAATAGGTAAATACAATTTTGACAAAAGATAAAACAGCGGGAGGAGTCACACTACCTGATAACATTAAACACTTCTCAGTAAGAAAATAAACTATTGATCCCTGTGATACTTTTGATGGCTTTCAAGGGAATTATGCTCAGTGAGAAGAGCTGATCACAAAAAGCAAAATGCCGTATGATCCCATTTGTACTGTAGTCCAAGATGCAAATATTGTAGAAGTGGAGACGAGATTAGCACTTGCCAGGGTCAGGATCCCGGAGAAGAGTGGCTGTGTTTAGTTCATGCGTAGCCTTAGAAGGGCCCCACAGGGTACACATGGGTAATCTCCACAGGTGATTTATTGTATTTGATTGCTATAATAGTACAGTAGTATCATAGTACTTCATCTTATTAAAGTTCTTCCTCACTTTCCCCTATGTGATTTGATAACAATGAGTTTCGTGGAAGTCATGTATTATATTTATGCTTTCATGTGATTTATATTTATTTATGTGGGGTATATTTCTCCCATTGCAGAACAGGTCTAAATTTAAAAAAAAAAGGTTTTATGTACTTTAATTTTGTGCATTGGAACAATCTACATTGGTCTAAAGGACTGCTCTCATTGTCCTACCTAAAATATTTTAAATCTTCAAATATCTCTTAAAATAAAAAGTATTTAATATAATTGACAGCATTAAAGTATGTGTTTACCTTTTAATTGAAAAATTATATTTAAAAAATAGAGTGCATTAAAAAATCTTAATTCAGAAAAAATTACTGATTCTAAAGATTATAATCATATAATTTATAATATACATATTAATGTGAATATATTATATATACACACACTGATGTGTGCATGAGATTTTGTACATACTGTATACCTACTCTACATGTTGTATGAGATAGAGTATACATATAGAGAAAAAGAGTATAAAGATTGCACTACGTATATACATTTTAAAAATTGATAATATTAAACATATTCGTAGGTTGATAAATAGATGCCTGGTTTTAAAAAGCAGACCTAGTGTGGAAACAGCTATATATATCTCTATATATGTATAATCAAAACAATTAGAAGTTTACATCAAGTTCAAGGGTAGTCGATTTAAAAAAATCTCCTAAGGTTCACCATTGTCCATGCCTTTTATTCGGGGTACAAATTTATTAATGAAAATAATTATTTGGAGGATTGCTTTAACCATGATATATTTTCTTATGCTCTATAAATCCTATAATATTAAAACATTTCAAAATTTTCATGCCTGAGAATTGATAGCTGTGATTACAAATACATTCACTTTTCTTTCCTGCCAAATATCCTGCCAGGCCGGGTTAAGGCGTGAGTTGCTAAGTTAATGATTGAATAAAGGCCCCCTTTCTACCTCATTGAATTCCACTTTCAGACGGCTATCCATTATCTTTATGCTTCAATTTACTAAGTTTACACTGGTACGCTGGTTCATTTCATCATTTAAATTAGCGTTGTCATTAGTATTCAGTTTGTTTCTGCGCTAGTGGTTGTCCTTCCCACGTGTACATGGTTTCAAACTGTTAATTGTTTGAAATTGATCCTTGAAAATATCTCTGATAACAAATGTAGGTGTGTATTTGGACATCAGATATCTCCTTAAGTCCTATTATTTTCCAACTTTCTTAATATTCATGAGTACACAAAGACTGCATAGAAAGTAAAATTTTACACTGAAAGCAAATTATTTTCGTGCATAGCTAGATAAATTAGTGCAGAAAATGTTCTTGACGCACTTTCATTGTTAAAATGTGACAAGGTAATAGTTGCACATGTAACTGTGGAAAGATTTCCTTTCAAGATTTCAAAATAGAAATAATTTGGCTTGTATAGTTCCCTTTTTCCTGTTTTTTATTGTCACCATTTCAAATCAGGGTTCATTTCTGCACGGAAAGTGTGAGGACCTCCCGTTTTCCTTCGGCCCCCATTTGTTCCATCATGGTCACAGCTGTGTGGTTACTCTTTCTAAATTAGAAGGCTGAAAGTTTCATTCAACTTCCAAAACCAAAAAACGTAGATAGAACCCACAGCTCCTTGTCGTCTCTGGTTCAAACTTGTCAGCTGGATTTAAAGCTGTCAGAGTGCATGTGTATGTATTAAGGTACTCAGTGAGCTGGCCTCCTCTTCCTCCTACTTCAGATATTTTTCTATATTCTTCTCCGTGATGCTTTACACTTCTCCTTAAACAACAATAAACCCAAATAATTATAAAATTATACAAGGCATTTTATTGTTGTTTCTATCCAGGAAACTTTGTGCTACGATAGGTGCCTTAATATCTTGATTTGGGACTTTGTTTTGTTCCCTGCTTCTGCCATTCCTATGTCCCCTAAAAGCTATCATATTATTTTTGCACAAAATAGATGTATAGTAAGTATCTGCTGAATTGGACAGAAGCACCAAAAATATTTAAATGTAGCTGTTCCAGTTTGTCTTGGAATTTAAATTAGCATTTTTTTCTCATGCTCTGGATTCACTAAATTCCCGAGGTCCTGCAGATTTTCAAGTTTGTCAGGGGCTGTGCCTTTGAACAGAACGTGATGGCCTTGGGTTCACGTTGGCATCTGGAGTTGGCTCACCCTAAAGACGCCAGACTGTACTTTTCCACCTGCTGTTCCAGCTGAGGTTTTGATGTTGGAGGTTCAAACTGAGCCAAACAGATAGGGGAACGATTGCCAAGTATCTGATACTGCGGAGAGTGAGGCCAGGTGGAAACTTGTTCTAAAAGTCAAACGAGTTTCAGTCACTTCACCGAGAGCTAGCATGACTGTCTGCGTTGGAGACGTTGCATATTGTTAGTATCATCATCATTATGAAAGACAGTCACTGACGGAGTTTATTCCATTTTCCAACATGTCTGGAGAGGTGCATGCAGGGACGTAGTGGCCAAAATGTTGACTTTCGACTAGGAGAAGCAGCAGATAGTAATTGTAGCTAGTGTTTGGTTTCCACCAGTGATCTAAAATCTGGAGCCGAAATTCTTAAGAGAACATCCAGGTACCTATTAGTTCTAATATTGTTATTGATTCGAATGGCTATTTAGTCATAAAAGTAAAGTTTTTTAGAGTAAGCAAAGTGACCCAACAATGATTCCCTGAAATTTTTTTCTAAATTTATATTTAAAGAAATATTTAGAATTTCTGTAGAATTTAAACAAACTGGGATATGCAGGGCTTGGAATGGTTTGGTGATGAGGGTCATTTTAAGACAAAAATAAAGCTGTATGAACATAGTCAAATGTCCTTAAGCAGCCAGACAGGAGAACCTGAGAATCAGTTAGCACCTCGCCAGCCATTCAGCATAGACCATTAAAAAGTGATTACAAAGTCGTAGTCAAGGGTGTACTTTGACTATATGGGAATTTTATAATTTTCTAAGCTACTATCTTCCTAATTATTGCAATGGCTTACTTAAATACCAGGGAAGTAATCTTTTTTTCTTATCACAAACATCTACTGGGAAAACACTTACTCTGTTTCAATAGCCTGCAATTTTAATGGTATCATAATACAGTACTATCAAGCCCAACAACAACTCTTTCCTCTTTTACAATTATTTGGATGTTGTGATAAACGATCAGCATCAATTTATATGGTGCTTAATGTTCAAGAATAATGAACGGAAGGACAGTCAATATTCTCTAATGATGAATTATAAAGTAAGTATTTAAAATCTCAAGATTTTTCTGATCAACATACCAGGCTAACACCTAATTTATGGCTCCCTCGTTTGGAGTCAGAACACTGGGAGAACCAAGTACAAGAACAAAAAGGTCTGTATTTTCTCTTTTCCCACCTCCTCCTGTGTCTTCTTCATTTATGTGTCATCATTTTCCTCCTTTAGTGTGTTCATTAACAAATTACCATGAATATTATTTCAATCTTCAATGTGCGGTAATAAAAGTGTTTTAGTTCAGAGAGAGGACGCTTGCTCGTTATCTAACTAGGGTGATATTTAATGGCAATCAACGCTCTTTGCTACTGTAATGAGCATTCGGAGATCCTATAAACATAATGAGCTCTGTAAGTAAGTGTGGACTGTTTCTTTCTCAGGGGAATTTAAACTCATTTATTTGCTCATTATTAAACGTTTCTTTAATGGCCATTATATACCAGGTTTTGTCCTGGGTTCTAGGTAAACAAGGACAATTAGTAATGAACCCTTATCTCTCAGGCGTCTACAGGTCAAAGCAGATAGCAGATATGCTAATAAGTCGATACGAGGACACAGAAACCAAGGGAAAAAATATATGAGTTTGGGAGCATGGAGAGGAACAAATAAGTAGAATCAATTTTCATTTTTAAACTATTTTCTTCTCATTTTAAAAATGTCACATCTATTTCATGATCTCCTGGATTGAAAAATATCTATACCAGTTTTTATGTTTGTTTGTTTTTGGTACATCTGATTACATTCACTGTGGGGATCTGTATATGTGCGCGACATTTCTTAATTTTTTTAAGGCTCCCACATCTGTTGGACTCCTTTTCAAATATATATATAATTTTTAATATGTGATGATCGCTTTCCTCACAGGGACTCGGTTCACATACACAGCACTCTACAACTCCCCCCTTTACAAAAACCTTCCTTCCCTCTCCTCCCTCCCCCTCCCTACATCTCTCAGTTCATTTCCCCTATGCCAAAGATCCACCTCACTATTTCCTATTGTCTGTCTTTTGTTCTTCACTTGGGTTTCTCATACGAGAGCAGCCATGTGATCTCTAAGTTCCTGTGTCTGACTGACTTCATTCAACATTCTGTTCTCATGGCAGCATTCACGAGGAGCTGGGGGGACACAGGGTGGGACTTCACAGACAGGTTGAAGTAGACTGTACTTCAGATTTACAAGTCGAAAATATTAAGAAAGCTGGGGAGGAGTTACTGACACTAGAAAAACCCAAAATTTATAGAGCAAAATACCTAAAATAACTCATCATGAGAAAAAAATCTTTTTAGCCAAACACTGAGTGCTGCCTTTGCTTTGAAATCACTGTTCTCCCAACGAGAGGACCTCTGAAGGGCAAAATGGCGAGGAGGTGAAAGAGGGAAGCAGAGAGGGTGACAGAAGGCAAATTTTATCCAGGAAACTAAAAAACTTCATGTATTGCTTCTGCCCCGACCAGGCAATTCTCCTTTAATGGCAGAAGGCTAAAGAAAGACCTACAGATTTATACACATGTACACAGGTTAAAAATGATAGATTCTCTAAATTATGCCTCATCTCTTCCTAATTAATACTGACTCTATTCCCTGGACTTTATGTTCTCAAAGAAGGTGGCAAGTATATTAATAAAAAGTTTCTGTGGAAAAGAATAAAGCCAAAGGTATGAGTTTGAGAGAATAAAGGAACAATCGTAGCACCATTCAGATAAACCTTTATATGTTAGCATATTTTTTGTTAGATTGATTGCAGTATAACTTCTTATACATCTTCATTTCTGGGATTAAGTTAAAGCAGGAGTATTTTTTGTTGTTGTTATTCATGGTTAGGCTAAAACTGTTGATAATAGAGACTATCATAGTCACTCTGATGTAAACGTTTTCTTCACCTGTTTTCTCTCTGCTTTTTAGGGTAGATCATTTTCATATTGTGGCTCACTACATTTCTTTGCTATTATTTTTGATTTCACTCTTCAGTTTGTCAAAGTTCTATGCGTAGATTTTATGACCGTCATATACGTTACACTGACAGTGCTCTTATTTCTTTTCTGCTTACCCTACGTGTATATTGTACCGATCTGTCATAGTGGACCTGGCATCGATTAGAGTATATTCTGTGATCTTGCCAGATATTCCTTGGCGTAAGTTAAATTAGTATGTTTTAACTAAAAAGTATGCATTTGGAATATGTATTATTTGAATGACATGGAATGTAATAAACTCCGAATTGCTTGGATGTACAATACATCCCTTGCTTCTGTCTCAGTGCACTGTCTGACTTGGGCAAGCCCCCAAAATTCTTCAGATCTTAGTATTGTCTATTTTTTAATATCAAAATATATTTAAACCATATTACAAATATCATAGTGATGCGGGGCAAATTCTAATGAGTAGTGTTGTATGGCTCTCCATGCTGACTGCCCAACAGAATCACCTAAAGAATTTTTTAAAAAATGGATGGCTGAGGCTTATATATGGAAATTCCAATCCACTACATTTAGGAACATTTATTTTTAAATGTATTAAAGACTAATTTTATGATTGATTTTTCTAGGTAAGAGAATTAGTGAGAAGCATGAAAAGATTTTAAAAACTAAGGTTCAAAACACACAATTCTAAGTGAATGAATTAGACAAAAGTAAGGAAAATCTGTCCTCATCTAGTTCTTGTTCCTTTTTCTTACAGAATTAAGAGGTATGTTTCTAAGAAAACCATGTCAGTAGGAAGAGAATCTTACTATGCTGTTGAGTCTTAAAACTGGAAAATTGAGGTAGGAGAGAACCCTCTCTTGAGACACAGGACTCTGAGGGAGGTGGACCAACAGGCAGCCATCCCCACTTCTGATAGGAAATTGGAGGATGCTGCACATCCCTTAGTCCCAGGTAGGACTGCTGAAGTCAGCTACCTGCTTGAATGGCATCAGGATCCATCCCTTGGCTTCTTGAAAAGGTTCCTGGGGTTGGGGAACCACAGCCAACTAATACTATCCTACTTTGGGATAGAGAAGGACACTACAATTTCATTCTGTAGCCAGCACCATCCTTAACAAATAGCGTGACTTTTCCTTAAAGTTAATTTACAACAGCTTTGATGGTTAGGGCAATACAGGGAGAGTGAAGGACTGCTCTCTCTTGGAGGTCAATTAGAGCAATAACAATGCCTTGAAATGTCTTATGGTAGGAGAAATTTTTGAAGTATTTATTTTGTACCGTGATTATAAAAATACAATTGGCTAGGTGAGATATATGAAGAAAAGCAAAGTCAACTGAATAGTTCCTTGCTAAGTTTATGACTTTTAAAGAAACTAAGTTCCAAAGCACCAATAAAATAAGCAGGAAGGAAAAGCAGATTTCCCATACATACCACATAGACATGCCTGCACGCACCCACATCACAAAAGCTGCCACCCAGAAGCAGTGTTCTGAAGATGAATAAGTGAGGGCCAGGTAAAAATGATTAGTGCCTAGTGCCTAGAACTGTATTCCACACACAAGAAACGACTGGAACATTCCTCCTGTTGATGTGAGAAGCGCCAGTTCGGAAACTAATACTGCCGCTTTTCATGTTTTCTCTGGGAGGATGCTTAAAGAATTGGCAATGTTTAGCCACAAAGCCGAACCCCAAAAGCAAAGGGCAACCCACTCACATACCTACCACTTCCCTACTGGAAGATCCACAAGACTATGGTAACATTTTATAAAATGTAATTCCTTTGTTTAGAGAAAAGAAGTGAAAAAGCAAGCACACTATATGTTACTGCTTTTCAAAATGTGTTTTATTTTAACTAATTGGATATTGTAAGTGATTAATTTAAACAAAATTTATGGTAGGGAGAACTGGGAAGATATTTTCTTTCTTGAATTCTGCGGATCCCTAGAGAAACATTTGTAGGCTTCTGGAGAGACAATAGCCAGGCGACTCTGAACTTACCTAATGATGTGAGTAATGCGGGAAACACAAAGGTCAGGCTAAGCATAGATATCCAGAGGTGCAAAAGTAAAAATCTTGGCAAGTTTTTGCCTTTGAGATGGTTCACTGGACAGGGTTTTCTGCTACTATCGCTCTGGACTGAAGCTTAGGCTGAATGTGTCAAGAATTCTCTTTGCTTTCACCTTTGTACTGCTTATACCAACTTGGACTATGTACTATTCTATTTGGATGAATATTATTATCCAAATTACAATAAAGGAATAAATATATTGCTAAGCACTGGTATTAGCTTATTATATTTATAGGTATTTTGATTCAAAAATTTTACTACAACAAATAACTCATTAAGGACTCCTGTTGTCAAAAGAAAAATCTTTAGAGAGAAATCCATACATGATTCGATATAAGTACAAAGTCAAATAAGATAGAACAATTGATAGAAAACAAAAGATAAAAGAACTCGGTTTTTATTCGGAATTATCTTGAAGGTTTACTGACTGTAATTTGTATACAGAACTTTTATAAATATTACTTACCGTGACTAACAATAGACCACTACATGTTTTAAAAATGTACAATGCTACTAAAACTTACATTATTCTATTTTATCCTTAATTAGGAGCGAAGTAATGAAACTTTTAGTATCCACAGTATTAATTCTGTCTGCTACATTGTGCTGCTGACCTTTACAAGTAAATGAGGTCATCAGTGTTTGATGCTCACGATCTACAGACATTGGTTTCATTAAAGAAAATGTACTGCTTATTTCTTTACTACTTTCAATGCGAGGTGTGAATTACAAATTGAGAGAAATAGAATAAAAAAAGAATATATAGGTATTAGAATATGTTTTCAAGAAAATATATATGAAATGTATTTCTGGAATAGACAAATCCTTCAGCTGTTCACTATATATTGAGAAAAAATCTTTGCCAGTGTTTTTTCCACTAACACTGAGTTGAAATTCGCCTGTGTCGTTTTAGCAGACAGGAAGAACAAAATAAGCACCGCAACCACATAAACAGGGCCTTGCTAGTGTAGAAAGTGAAGGTCTGCAGAGAGGCTGCTGCTTGTCTAGATGCTGACTCCGAACAGGGCAGACAGACTTGAGGGACGCGCACACCGGGGCGGAGCAGAGAAAGGTGTGGTACCAGCAAGTGCCGGAGAATCAAATAGTACCTAAAAGCCCACGTTCAGGTCTGGAGAACTGCAAGTAAAAAGCTGGATTAGTTTACGTGAGGACTTGCTCATACAAGCAAGTTCCCGGTGTTTATAAGCTAAAACTTTAAAAAAGCTGTTAGTAAAGTTATTCTAAAGTTAAAGGAGTCAGTGATACGGGGAAAGTGAAAGCATGAGACATTATGGCTTCCTCTTACATCCTTAGTTGAATGAAAGAGAACAGAAGTGTTATGAGATTTATAGTCGTTCATTGAGAAGGGACAACATGCTTCTAGTCCTTTCAATTCTCGCTTTTCTAGCTTTGCTATCACCTAGTCCAAAGCATCCCCGTTCTCCAGCAGGGCGTTGCAGGGGTCACTACAGGCTTCTCCTGTAGATGACTCCCACAGTGCAGGCGACAGCATGGATGGGCTTTGCTCAATAGGAGAGTGACATCCAAAAACCACTGCTGAAGTAGCATGTGTACTGGGAAAATCGTCAGACTCAGAACTGTGCTCCTATTTGTCCACGAGCCACGGTGAGAGGAATTTTGTGGATGTGCGTGAAGGTAAGAACCTTGAAAGCAAGAGATTGTCCTGGATTATGCAGCCTAATCACGAGTCTTTAAGTGGAGAGGTGTCCTTGGCTCTGCTCTGAGAGAGACGTGATTGTAGGAGGACAGCGTGGAGATAATGCGAGCCCGTGGCTCCGACGATGAGAGAAGGGGACCATGAGCAAGGAATGAAGGGTGTTTTGAGGATCTGGGTAAATGCAGAAGTGTGGTTTCTCCCCTAGGGCCTCCTGAACAAAGCACCTCCTGATATCCTGATTTTAGCCTAGCAAGACCTGCGTTAGACGTCTGACTTACAGATTCATACCATAGTACTGTGCTTAGGTGTTTTAAAGTTGCTATATTTATGGCGATTTGTCATGGGAGCGATGGAAATCTGATATATATGTGCATACACTCTCAACTTCGCTCTCTCCCTCACTTGTACTTCACATATCCAAGATTTTTCTTCAAAACACTTCCTTCATTTTTTCAGTAGCATTACTTCAGTGAGACCCTCCCTGTTGTGTGCAAAACAACATCTTGTCTGCCCGTCCAGTTTTGAGGCTCATTTTCTTTTATTTATGTTTTCACCATCAGTAAATTTGTAAAATGTAGCATTTTCTTTCCCTGATTTTGTTCATTGGATCTGCAAGTAACTCCTTGAGAAGAGTCTTTTTATTTTTCTTTCTCCCACAACTTTAAGGTGTAGAAAAGATCCTGGTACTTAACAATCTTAAGAGACATGTAATGAATAAATGCATGTAAAGTAGATGCTGCTACTTTTTTACACTATTAACAAGCTGTACTTATGCACTCATTTACTTAAATTTTTATCAGTCTTCCCTGGGATATGAGATTCATAAATGTGTAAAATTTATCTTCTTAAGTAGAAGTATGTCAGAAAATGGACTTCACTTCAAAGAACCAGGAGAAGAGACTTCTCAAAAATTCTGATATTCTCTTTATAGGAATAGAGAGATGTCCAACCACTGTGACAGTGTCCAGAGAATTCAGGGAGATATAGATGTGTATATTATAACCTGTATTACAGGTAAGAATTCTTACCTCACCAAATTCCTTTAGCCACATTGGGAAGTTCGGGCATCACTTTTGGGCGGTTGAAAATAAAATTCCTATTATGGCTTATAATTGGACACAGTATTAAACATTAATGGATCTGTGAATGCTGGTCTTTTCAAAAACATAAAAATACCTATCTATCTATCTATCTACCCACCTACCAGGGAGTTAAGAGGATCATTTTTGCCTTATGTGAAGGCTAAATCCATTGTATTAGTTTATCTCTTTGTTGTGGTGACTCCAAAAGCTTTACCTTTTAAAATTATTTCTATACCCCTTTTCACCTACAAATTAAAATAGAAACATATGTTGTTGTAGAAGATATATCCACTTGAAAACATCATTCCTGTCTAGTTATAAGATGAACTGAGAATTATTTTGTAACTTTTAGCAACGATTGAACATTTTGCCATGTATTAGACAACAGTCAAATAGCACTTATAAATTTATCAGATTAAAAGAGCTCAATAAAATGCCTGTCAAATATATAAACTCACTTATATTTACTTTCTTAGGGATGGAAACTTAAAAAAAATAATTAGAATATGACAAAATGGAGAAGACTAGATTTTAATGGTTATATTAGCATTTAATTTTCATGAAAAATTTGACATTCCATCAATTAAGGTGGTCCAGATTCCCACACTGAACCAATTTGCTATCTCCTTAGTTTAAACAGATGATAAGAGCTTCTAATACATATACAAAAATATTTATTTGCAAATTTGATGAAGACAACTGAGCAGAAGGACATTCTGGAACCATATGTCCAACCGAGTGATTAGTTTTACTCTCACTGTCCATACTGGCTCCTCATTACAGTGTCTTCACGCTGGCATGGCACTGTGTTGGCTATTTTTTTCACACATGTATAAAGTTAATATTATTGTTCTTACTTTCCACATCAGGCACTGAGGAGTGTTTGCTTTCAGAAACATGTCTAATTTATGTACCGGAGACACAGCTCCCAGCTTTGGGAGCTAATGTGCTTTCCAATCTCTTTTTGGTGAAAGTTCCAGATCATCCTCACAGATGACTTATATTGCTTTTCTCATAGTCAGTCTTATCACAGAGGACTTTGTCTCCTAAACTACTTTCCATCAATATTTCCCTTTCCATTTGCCATTAAGCAGACTGACATAAGATCCAATCGGAGTCCCCAATGAGCATGTCTTAGAGTGTTGGGGTGATATCATATTTCGCAATTCAAAGGCCCACCTGTGTCATTTGACTCAGTCTTTTTCTGTGTGAGTGTGCTTTTCCACGGGCTTCTTGACAGGATGGAACTTGAGAGTCTCACCTGTTTTTGTGGGCATCAGATGTGTGGAAATCTCAAGTTTACAACATCCAAACTATGACTAAAATAAATCAGTGTTGGATTTTGTGCTCCAAATGTGGACCCTAAGAGGTAAGACACCCCACCCAGCTGCTCCAACTCTGTTGCACCCTTAAGTCACATGTCCAAAGAGTCAGTAAATATTTCTGTGCCTTGCAAGTGCCAGGCCCTACACTAAACACTGTGAATTTGATAATAAGCAGAACAGACCCGCGATGCCAGAACACTTAAGCACTGATGTCAGTGAAAGTCTTAAATCAAATAGACGCACAGAATACATTGTTATTGTTTAGATCTAGAGTGTCCCCCAAAGCCTCATGTGTTTAGAGGTGGGACTTTTGCAAGGTAATTGGATCATGGGTGCACTGTATCAGTGGATTAATCCTTGAATTCACAATTAAATATTCTATTAGGAGGTGGCCCCAGTCGGACGAGGCAGGGCGCTGGAGTCATGACCTGGCACATCTCCTTCCTCCTCTTCTTCTCTTTCCTTCCTGTCCACCATGAAGCGATCAGCTTTCTTCCACCAAGACTCTTCCAGCAGGTCATTTCTGCCTTGGAGCTGGCTGACCACAGACTGAACCTGTGAGCCCAAACAAACCTCTTGTCTTTTAAGTTTTGGGTGTTGGGTACTGTGTCCCAGTGATGACAAAGTGACTAAGCCATATAATTACACACTGTCATGTATTATGAAGGAAAGATCCCGGATGACAGATAACACAGACACCTGCGCTGGAGAGGCCAGTGAACTCTCTTTTGAACAAGAGATTTAATGAGGGCGAGCTGAGTGTGTGGGGTCATCCAGGATTGGTGTGCTCACGTTCTGGGGCCAGAAGGGACACTAACATCTGAGGAAGTGAATGAAGAGGAGCAATAGCTAAAATTGGGATGGTAAAGAGAAAACTGGCAATAGAAGAAATGAGGAAGGAGGGGAGTTACAATAAGCTAGTTTAAAATAACTGGAATCTAACCAAGAGCTATGCAGAGGCACAGAATGGTTGTAAGTAGAGGGAATAACCTGCTCCTGTATGTATTTTCGTGAAACCACCATTTATTTGTCTTGAAAATGTGTTTTTCTGCTGGGCGGATAAAAAGAGAATTTGTACAAGAATGTGTGACTCAAAGAACCTTGACGTGAAGGCAAAAGAGAGTGTTGGTTAAGAAATACAAATCATTCCTGTCATTAGTAGGGTCAAAATAAATTTGAAGTTTTAGCATTTCCGAAAATATATGAAAAAAAGTGTCACTATAAATTTGCATACGAACAAGTACATTCCAATTATCATAAGAGAATTTCAAACTTAAATACAATACCATCTATGTTTGACACCCTATTTCTGAGTAGGGTGCTTTTGAACATTTCCCATAATGAATTTTAAAGCCTTACTTGGGATCTTGTTCTACTGTTTCAGTCATTTGATGCTGTTACTGAAAATATTAAGTCATCAGGCAAATATGTTGTATTGTTTGAAGGGCAGAAGGGCAAGGCAGGCATGAGTACTTGTGCGAGCATTAACTTTTCATTCTTTAAATAAATTCTTGTCTAATATTGAAACTGTATCAACAGAGTAATTGGAAATGAATAGCCGTTTCTCTTCCTCCTCCTCATACTCCCATAACTTATCCAGAAGGAAAATGACAAATTTAATTTCTCAAGAAAAAAACATATTTTATTCTAAAATATATTGCAATAGTTAACTTTAGAAAAATGATCTCTGGTAGTGAGAAATGGTTGATAGTGAGATTTTGCCAGTCTGATGAATTAGTTTCCTCTGAAATGAAAGGACAAATAAGCTTCTGTAGAAAAAGGAGGCT
>PVJO010000988.1:0-194828 GCA_004026905.1 Hystrix cristata
TTAGTAATTTCTTTTGCCATGCAAAAGCCTCTTACTAGGATGTGGTCCCAAGCATCAATTCTTTGAATTGTTTCCCGTGCAGTCTGAGTTTTATTCATAAATTTTTTTCTAACCCCTATGTCTTCGAGAGTTCTTCCTATTTTATTCTCTAGGAGATTTATTGTTTCTGTTTTTATGTTTAGGTCTTTGATCCACTTCAATCTTAGTTTAGTATATGGTGAGAGACATGTATCTAGTTTTAGTTTTCACCATGTGGTAAGCCAATTTTTCCAGCACCATTTATTAAAGAGGCTATCGTTCTTTGTTCTTGATTTTAGAGGAAAAGCTTTCAAGTTCTTCCCATTTAATATGATATTGGCCATTGGTTTGTCATAAGTGGCTTTTATCTGATTGAGATAGGGTCCTTCTATACCTACTTTTTTCAGGGTTTTTTTTTTTTTAACATGAAAGGGTGTTGGATTTTGTCAAAAGCTTTTTCTGTGTCTATTGAAATGACCTTGTAATTTTTTTTTTCTTTTAAGACAGGAGTTTGCTGTGTAGTTCAGGCTGGCCTTGAACTCACTAGGTAGCTTAGGCTGGCCTCCAACTCACAGTGGTCCTCCTGCTTCAGCCTCCCAAGTGCTGGAACGATAAGCATGCACCACCATGCCCAGCATGATTTTTATTCTAGCTTCTGTTTTTATGATAAATTACATTAATTGATTTGCATATATTGAACCATCCCCTCATCCCTGAGATCAAGCCCTCTTCATCATAGTGTATTATCTTTTTGATGATTTGTTGCATTCTATTTGCTAGTATCTTGTCAAGGGTTTTTGCGTTTATGCTCATTAGAGAGATTGGCCTGTAGTTCTCTTTTTTGGTTGGGTCCATGTCTGGTTTGGGAGTCAGGGTAATGTTTGTTTCCCAGAATGATTTTGGGGATACTCCTTCTTTTTTATTTCATTGAAGAGTTTGAGGAGTACTGCCATTATATCTTCCCCGAAGATCTTGAAGAATTTGGCAGTGAATCCATCAGGTCCTGGTCTTTTTATTGGGGGGAGGGGGCTTTTCTTATATGGTAGATATTTTTTATTACTGCTTCAATTTTATCACCTGTTATTGGATTAGTCAGGATTTTTAAGTCTTCTTTCTCCAGTTTTGGTAATCCGTATGCATCTAGGAATTTCTCCATTTCTTTTGGGTTTTCCAATTTATTGGCATGCAGGTTTGTGTAGTAGTTGCTAGTAATCTTCTAGATTTTGGTAATTTCCATTGTGATTTTACTTTTTGATTTCTAATTGCACTGATTTATGTCTTTTCTTTCCCTTTTTTTTTTTTGTAAGGTTGGCTAAGGATTTGTCTATTTTCTTTATTCTTTCAAAGTACCAGCTCTTTAATTCATTGATTCTTTGTATTTTTTTTATTCTCCATTTCCTTAATTTATGCTCTCAGCTTTATAATTTCTTCCTTGTATTAGCTCTGTATTTGGATTACTTTTGTTTCTCTAGGACCTTAAAGTGCGTCACTTGGTTATATCTTTGAGCTTACTGTTTTTCGGGTGCAGGCATTCACATTTTTAAACTTCCTTTTTAGGACTGCTTACATTGTGTCTCATAAGTTCTGGTATGTTGTATTTTCATTATTGTTTAATTCTAGGAACTGTCTTATTTATTCCTTGATTTCTTCTATGACTCACTAATTATTCAAGACTGTGTCATTTAATTTAAAATGTTCGTGTAATTTCTGTGGTTTCTTTTAAAACTGATTTCTATTTTCATTGCACTATGATCTGATAATATGCAGGGCAAAATTTTGAATCTTTTGCATTTACTCATGCACAATTTACTGGCTACTATAAGGTGTGTTTTGGACAAAGTTCCATGTGCTGCCAAAAAGAATGTGTATGCTGTCGTTGGGTGGAACACCATATATGTATATAAATATAGATATAGGTATATACATACATATACGTATAATATACATATACATATATATCTGCGTTAGAAGGTGTTTCCTTTTAGGGCTCTAACCACTTCACTCCAAACTCTCTTTACCTTTAAGGTTTGTGTTAAGAAGTCTGTGTAATTCTGATGGATTTTCCTTTATAAGTGATTCATTGATTTTCTCTAACAGCTTTTAAGATTCTGTCCTTGTGTTGGATTTCTGGTATATTAATTATAATGTGTCATGGAGTGATTCTTTTCTGATCATGGATATTTGAGGTTCTATAAGCTTCACTTAACTGTATGTTAAATTTCCATGTTTGGAAAGTTTTCTTCTGTTACTTTTGTAAACAAGTTTTTTATGCCCTTTGTTGTCTTTTGGCTATTCACTAATTCAAACTAAGATTAGTCTTGTTTGCATTATCTAGCAGCTGGTGGGTCAATTTTTCATGTTCTCTTATTGTTTTTAAGGTACCTCTTATTAACTAGTCACCAACCACAGGCCTACCTTCTAGATCTGACATTGTCCTCATGTTGGTTGCTTCTGCTGCCCATACTTTCAATGGAATTTTTAATCTCCTGGATTACTTTTTGGAACTTTTTTATGGACTCCAATTCTTTTCTGTGGTAGGCATTCATGTTTTGCATCTCTTTCTTTAGCCCCACTAGTTGATTATTAGTGTCTTTCTTTAGCTTCACTAGTTACTTATTAGTGTCTTCTGTAAGCTTGACTACACTACATTCTCCTAAAAACAGACCTTGAGAGCTTGTTTGGATGTTCTAGCAGGGGAGCACAGCTACTCATATACCCTTGACTGAGGAAACAGTCCTCCTTTATCAGAGTGGTTGTTCTCTTCAACAGAGCACACAGCTTTGGGAGGGACGGGAGGGACGCACATGGAGCGGTGAGGGAGGAAGGGGACACCCGCCTAACCAGCCAGATCAGCTGAATCAACTTTGGCAGTCAATGGGGTGACAGATGCTGCAACCAGATCGCCGTCACATCCTCAGTGTCTTCTGTAACTCACTGATCATTTGTTTCATTGGGATTATTATCTGTTTAATTATAGCATCTTTGAATTCACCAAGCACCTTATTAATCTGTTTTCTTACCTCTGCTGTTATCCTATCACATATTTTAGCTGTGTGGTTTTTGATGTCCAGCTCCTCAATGCCCACTATTACTGGCTTCAGGGGAGTTTGAAGTTTTTGAAGGCATGTTGTTGCCTTATCTTCTCATGTTTCTACAGTGATAGCTCAGTTGTCAAATTCAATTTGTTCCAAATTCGTGTTCAAACACCTAAAAGTTCAAGAACTAAACATATTTTTCCATAATAAATAATGGAAAACCAAATAATTGTTTCTGAGCCAAAAATTACACTCATAAATTCATTTTTCCAGGATTTAAACAAATTTTGCAAAGATTTCTTTCCTTAACTCTATCATGATTCTTAATTTTCCTCTTAGCTTTACTGCTAGTATCAGTTTTGGGAGGGGCCACGGTTTTGATATTTTATGCAAATAAGGTGCAAAAAAAGCACGACAACGAATGTTTTAATGCACTAACACAAGCACTATATGCTGTTTGGGCAAGAGCAGCGCTTAGACTGAAGTGTCACCCTTTTGTGTGCACCGTTGTTGTCGGATGGGAAGGGGGATTTAGAAAATATATCTCCAGGTTCTTTATTCGCGCAGGCAATGAATTGCAGGAGCGAATTTCAGGGCATTGGGAAAGTTTATTTAAGTAACAAAAGGGAGACTGGTTTGGCCAGGTGGGTAAAATAACCAGCTGATGCTGCAGTTAGGAATCTGAAAAGGCCTGGGAGACTAGGGAGCAGGGGGCAAGCGCCCAAGGCAGAAGGGAGAGCGCGGGGAGAGAGGGGGCGAGCGAGGCAAGAGGGCGAACTGGTGGTGTCATTCATATTTATCTGGATTCTGTTCTCGTGAGAGTTTCTGGATCCCGTGAGAAGAGGGGCGATTGGAATTTCGCGCCCCAGGCTGATGTCAGGTCAAAGCCACTCCCCAAGGTTATGTTCATCTTCCCAGCCAGGTCAGGCCACACCCTAATCCTATATCACCGTGAGATGTGGCACATGATTCACTCTGAGCCCCTACAGGCTTTTCCAAGTCTTCTTTTCAATTCGACTATCAAGCAAAGTTATGAACATCAAGCAGATGTTTTTCTAACTTGGTTGTTTGGAAAGTAGTGGAAAGCTTGGAGCCATTTGACGACCAAGGTATCACTGTATATTTTGTTTGTTTTCTGTGCTGAGGCTTGTGGATTGATTATAGCGGGTAGTTTTGTTGCTAGCATGGAGACCTCTTCAGTTAATGTCTACTTTTCACAGATACCCTCTGGGTGTGGCTGACTATTGGCCTCTGCCTCTGCTTCAGGGTCCAGCTATCTCCGTTTATTTGAGAGAGGCAGTTGCAGCTTATTTGGCCCAGTATTCGGCTCTTCGGGGATGGGCCACTGCATTGTTTATGGCTCTCAGGCAATCCAGATAGTGGCATACAGGGAAAACCAACTGACAGCAACAACTAGCTATAGTAGTAAAATCAGCAATGACAATAGTATCAAATACAAAGTGGCTACTGATGAACCCCAACAACAAATAATATACCACTCTTAGCCATAGAAATTACAGCATAAATACTAAAACAAGATATTGGCATACAATAAACATCTACTCAATGCAACAACTTTACCTCCACTAGCAATACAACAGTGTTCAACCATAGTAAAATATAGTTAAATAGCTATAGACTCATAAAGCTTAATGGATAGAGGTTGGTGGGGAATGGGAGTACAGAAAAGCAGAATTTGAAAAATTAGATGATGGAAGATGAGAAGAAAGTAAGAAATGTGGAGTAAAGGATCCTATTAAGGAATAAGACGAGACGAAAGTAACAGAAAGAAAAGCAAACCAAGAAAAGGAGATATAAGAAAAAAATAAAAACTAAAGGAGAAATAGAACAAACGTTGAAGGAACAAATTCAGAGAGAGAGAGATGGGGAAGAGAAGGGAAGTGGAGAGGAAAAGAGAGGAAAGAAGAGAGAGAAAAACAGAGATTCAAATCAAACAAATTTTTAAAAAAAGAAAAAAGAAAGTAGGAAATGAACTCCAGCCATCACCAAACTCAAAAAGGGGGGGGGAGAAAAAGAGAAGAGAGAGAGAGAGAAAATGAGTTAAGAGGGGGAAAACGTACTATGTATTTCTAAATGAATGGTTTCCTTCCAGGACCTTCCGCCTTCGGCATCCAGGCAGTTACAGCCCTCGCCACCCTACTTTGCAGCCTGTGGGTTTGTGAGGTGACCCCTCTGCTCAAGAGGTCCCCATCTGTAAACTCCCGACTGTGGCAAATGCCCAAGTACAGATGCTTTCCCAGTCATGTACACACACAGAGAAGCAATCAAACGGCTGGATGTCGGCAGTGTGGCGGGGGCTCAACATACCACTGCATCCAATACCATCACCTTCAGAGCCAGCCACCTCCGAAGATCACATCTGCAAAATCTGGCCTCCGTGAAGGACTTCAGGCCTCATGTGCTTCCTGGAACGTGCTTGAACTTCTCAAGGGGTCTATGTCTAGCCCTTACCCCGCCCTAGTGTATCTCCCGTGGCTGTTTCTCGCCTGGCCACTGCGCTAGGGTAACCCCGCAGTCCTGGAGTGAAGCTATGGTGTAGCTGCTCCGTGATTCAGTCCCAGTCAACCCAAAGTGGCACCTGGCAATAAAGTGGGCACCGCACTGCATTACTTCTCAAGCTCTATTCCGGTGTAAAGAAGTCACTCTCAGGGTAAACGCCACACTGTTTTTTTACTTTACACCAGCCATGCACTTTCCTTGGGGTGGAGTGCCAAAGTTCTTTAAACTGCACACTTGAAATGGGTGCATCTTCTTGTGCGCAAACTCTACCTTGCTGAAGTTGTTCTTTAAATCCCTCTCCATCTCTAATGCCCCCCTCGCCTGCACCATGACTCTGTCGCCCTGGGAGCTTTGCTACTGCAGGGCTGCTGTGTGTCACGCACCACCCGCCCTCTGCCTTGCCCGTGCCTGGGACGTGATGCCCGGCCTGACTCCCCTCTCCTCGCAGCTCTGCGCCAAAGACAGGCCCTGCGTGTGCAGCAGCCCAGGGAGAAGGCGATGAGAGAGAAGACTGCTGGGAGCTCCCAAAAGACTTCCTGGCAACAGAGGGAGATTCCCAGGAAGAAACACTGGCCAGGCAATCTGTGTCCTTCGTCTCCACCCTGACCAGCTCCGCAGCCCCACGGCCAGGGCGCCCTGCCCGCTGAGCCTACTGGCCGCATCCCCCACTCCCGGAGCAACCTCCCTGGCAGCGGGCGGGAGCAGGTCTTGCACAACCAGCAAGGGACCTGAGTCCCGAGAGCCAGCCCAGAGCTGAGGCAGCCTGGCAGAGTGCTACAGATGTAACTGTCTCTTCCAAGAACATTTCATGGAGGCTTTCTTTTGCACAATTGTCTCTCCATTCCTCCCTGTGGGGAGGGGATTTCCTTCTCTTTCTTAGTCTTCCTACAGATCTGTTATTCAGGGATGTTCTATACTTATTTTAAAGCTGTAAACTTTCTTCCACCTGAAAAGCATCTCGCTCAAACTGGATACTTGGAGATGATCCATCCCAGGGAGGAAATGCTCAGTGGGCTGCAGAAGCATTTTGTGGGTAACCCAAATGAGTATCAAGTTATTTTAAAAAGCAGGTGATGGTGGAGGCCCTGCTAGCTTTGAAAACCCCACAAGCAGGAGGTTGGGGGGCAGGCCAGCAAGGCGACTCCTCAAGGACTTAGCACCCCTGGGACCTCCCCACACAATCTGCCAGTGTGACCCAACCTCTCAGGATCCAGATCTTCATCCCCAAGGTCAGGGCACCAATGTCACAGGCATTCGACCTGGGGCAGACGGCACCGAGGTCCAGTCTGCGGTACAAGTGGAGAAAGGCGCTCTCAGGCCACGGCAGGCAGAGGAACCTGGGCTGCCTGGCCTCTGAGTGGCCGTCAGCAACACCTCCGGCCAGACCTGGTTCCAGGGTGGCTCTGCTACAGGCTTTAAGGGGACACAGGGCATCGGCACATGGGAGAGCATGGGCCCAGTCATGCCCACAGAACACCCTCCTCACACAGAGTCCCTCAGTCATGGGGTCACATACGAAACATGTGGTGGTTTCACAGCCACAGGCCTCTCTCCGGTGTCACAGACAGCACCTTTTCTAAGCTTTTACAATTTTACTGAAGCGTAGTTTAAACAGAAAAGCACACAGTTAAGTTTGGCAGCTTTTTACAAATGCACATTCAGTTGACTACAGTCCACTTGAGCCACAGGCCTCCCTCAGTGGGGTTCTGGGCCTGAAGGGTCACATGGCCGCCCTGCCTTTCCCTGAAGCTCCTGATAAGGTGGCCCTGCGTGTGCGGGGCCTGCTTCCCGTCCGCAGTGCACGTCAACCACGACCCCCCACAGCCAGACAGGGTCCTCCCACGGCAGAGGCTGCTACCCTGCTCTCGTGGTGGCCTGAGCTCCTACGCACACCCCTGGACAAATCTTTGTGCCCAATATGCTTTCATTTGCTTTGAGGAGATGATGGGAGTGAAACGCACGGGTTGCCAGGCCAGAGTCAATTTTACTTCCTGAACTTCCATTTAAACTCCTGCTGCCTAAGCTCATCAACATTCACTCTTGTCAGTTAAGTTTAGAAATTCTATGAGTATGTAGAATATCTCATGGTGAGGGGTTAATTTGTATTAAGTTAGCTACTTACCCACTATATGGATAGATAGATGTGTAAATACAGGTGTGTAGATGTTCGACATTATACTAACACCACAGTCTTAAATAGTGCAGCTTTATAGTAAGTCTTAAAATTAAGTGGTTTCCCCCAGGATTTTATTTTTTTCAAGTATTTTTGTCTATTCAAAGCCAGTTAGGTTTCCGTACAGACTTTAGGATTAGCTTTTCAGTGTCTACAAAAAGATGTTGATCGGGCACATTAAATCTGAATATCCACTGAAGAAAAACTTTGCTTGTAAATGCTGAATTTTCTAATACATGAATATGACAAATGTCTCTACTTTTTAGAGTTCTTTACTTCTCAGTAGTGATCTTTACTTTGGAAAATACTGGTATTACGTGTATTTTCTTAATTTATCCCTAAGCAATACAATTCTCTGATGCTATTGTAAATGGTAGGCCTTCACATTTTTTTCATTTTCTGGATTTCATTGCTGCAACATGGAAACTGGGATCCACACATCACCGTGGCACCAGGGAGAGCTGGGTAGGCCTGCAGGCTCACAGCATCATGGTGGGAAACACACCCCTCATGGGCCTGCTGAAACCATCCTGCAACAGATTTCCCTTTCCTTCAACCACCCAGCTGTGCACGGTGTACTCTGCCTCTGGGACCTGCGAACCAAGGTCCCCTCCCCCAGGTGCCCTCAGAGGACTTCAAAGGGACCCACTAGTCCCATCCACCAGGCCCACATCTGGCCCAAACACACACACACATCCCTTCCTGGCTCTGTGTCTGAGCGGGTCTGGGTTCCTTGCCTGCCAGGGCTGCCTAAGGGTCTGGGTGTGGGGCCTTGGCTCCAAGTCTGAGTTCTACCAGGGATCTGAACCTCTAGGTGCTTCTACTTGGTCCTGCATGCAATTTCACATTTAACAGATGCATAAAGCATCCCTGGAGGTCAAGGCTCACAAAGCAGCGCAAGACTGTGGAGGGAGCCCAGGGGTGGCCTGGGAAGCCAGCACCGTCTCCTGGGGCCAAGGTCCCTGGACATTAGTACAGAGGGTCATTGCCACTCTCATCAGGACCCAGAGCAAGTTGGGGGGACAGGGTCTCACCCCTATAGCCATCTGGGACTTGGGCTTCTTTTTCTTGGCTCTACCACCCTACTTCCCTGGGACCCTTGCTGAAGCCCCACCCACACAGGAGGGGTCAGAGGTGTTGATGAAGATGGCTCAGAAGGTGTTGATGGATCAGGCCTGTGGTGGTGCCATCCCTGCTGCCCACGCTCCCCAGGCAGATTTGACGCAGGACTCCATCTTGCAGGAAGGAGCCTGGGAAGCAGGGGTGGCTGTGCCCAGAGGTGGGGATGACAGTGGGCTCCCTCCTCCCTGCACTGGGGTCCCCCCCTCTGCAAGGGGCACACTCACCCTGCCAACCCTCTGCTTTGAGCCCTTGAAGATCCTGGTGCTCCAAGTCCCCTCGATGGCCCTGCCAGGAAGACAAGTCTGGATCACCTCGTAGGAAATTTGAGGGTCCCTGCAGGACCCCATCGCCTGACAGCAACCCAACCGCAGAAGCCAGAAACTTCCCTCATCCACTTAGGTCTCAGGAACGCTGCTCTCTGTGACCTTCAGCATTCATTCATGTCTGGTGAGCCTTCTCTCATGACAATTTAGTGGTGTTTCATTTATACACACAGTGAATGGCACACAGAATTCTGCAAAGTTGAAAGAAATGAGAAGCCAAACAAAAAGAAAGGAAATGCCATTTTTAAACAAAAAAGTGAGTTCATATACCAACGGATTAAAAACATTTTCTGAAAAAAAAAAAAAAGCAAACCCTAATTATCTCTGTTGCCTGCTTTGTATTAACTTGACCAAATCTGTTGGTGCGTGATGATTCTGTGGTATGCACAAACATATCTGTGTGGAAATGGCTTCCCTTTGATTTCTGCCAACACCTATCAGTCCTGACTTTGAAAGTCCCCTTTCGTTAGCTTTCAGCTGATGTTAAGGGGGCCAAACCTGAGACTCTCTTTACCAACTGAGAACCTTCCAGGGCAGTCTTTCAGCAGGCGGCTCGGGCCTGGGTGAGTCAGCACACTGCTCCCACGGAGTCGCCGAGCCCCATTCAGCCGTCTTGGCAGCTCCACTCACCAGCCCCCTGGACCCCAGATCCCCCTTCCTTGGCTGCTTAGTCATCTGGCAGCTATCTGTGGCCCCATCCAAATGTTTCCATTTATGGTTAGAATTCGGTCTTCCCAGCTTGTTCTCACAGATGGGAACGCTTAAGTGATCAGAAGCTCTGGGAACTTCTCTCCAGAGCAGCTGAAGTTGGATAGATGGAGCAGAGGGGGCCTGTGGCTCAGCAGGAATAGGGAGCCCCCCAGTGGAAACTGATTGCGCTCTGGGAGTTGGGTCACCTGTGGAGCACATGCCTGAGGCACTGGGACAACCATACCAACTGCTCCAGTTGCTTTTGCCACCTGTTTTAGTATTTATTACTCTCTACTGCCCCAAGAGAGACTGGGTCCACTGTACCCACCAGGAGCACAGGCGGACAATGAAGGGCCCCACCCACTTATGGCTCCCACCCAGTGCCTGTCCCACCAGCAATGGTCCCAAAGACTGGAAGCTGGGGGCAAGATCAGTCTGCCATGTCCAGAAATCTGTCTGCCAAAGACCTCAGGGCTACTGGATTCCTAGGTTGGACCCACTCTGGCTTTGTCCATGTCACATCTTCCTCCAACCGGGTAGAGAGCAGGAGCTCAACTTCCACAGCCTGGGGAGCAAGGAAAGGGATCCCAGACTAGAAGGGGTCTGTGTGTGTTTGGGCCGGAAAGGGGTCCCAGACCAGGAGAAGGGTCCCTCCCACACCAGCCAAGAATCTGTTCCTCCAGTTCTCAGCTCAAGTGCAGCCAGTTTCCAGAGTAAGTCTGTTTCCTTTGTGCTACTGAACTGATCAGTTAAAGAAAGAAGTGCTCTCTTTCACCTTCCAGGTCTGTGACCTGAGCACCAGTCCCTGGAGAGCTGGGACTGAGAACTGCTCCCCGTGATGACACCCAGTGGGAGGGAGGGCATCAAAGTGGATTCTTGCACGCTGTGTTTCACACCTCCACTTAAAACATTCCTTCCTGGAAAGAACAGAGGCTTCCCATTCTGGCTTGGTGTCCCTGCAGAACCCAGGGAGGCAGGTCTGAGCTGCTGCAGCCTGGCAGGTGCTTCTCTGCCTGGGAGACACCCACAGAAAAATATGCCCGGCCTGGCTGTGCCATACGCTGGTCCTGGACCTCTCGTGACTCATGGGGCAAGTGATGATGTGGCCTTGCAGGTTTTGAGAAAAGCGAGGGGTCCCCAAGTACATGGCTTCACTGGCCCATGGGAAGTGGCGTGTCACCAAGTAGGCGTCTCGAAGCTATTCAGAACTGGAGTCCAGGATGGCAATGATGTTGCACCAGTACACAGTCCAAAATAACCCTCGGGAGATGGTTGAACAACACAGCTGAGCAATGTGGAAAGGGCAGCCTGTGTCAAGGTTTAAACGACCAAGGTTACGAGGCTGCAGGACAAGGCCACTCACCTGGACACTCCACCGGTATCCACCTGGATGGGTGTGTGTTCACTTTCTCATTTTTGCTCTTGTTTGTTTTGAGACATGCTCTTACTGTGTAGCCCAGACTAGGCTCAAATTTAGGATGCTCCTACCTCAGCTTCCTCACTACTGGGATTATAGCTGGCACCCCTCATTTTTGTTCTTCATTTCAGCAGTAGCCATGTAAAAAAAAATAATAATAATACTATTATTCATTTATTTGCTTATCAGAGATTTATATCCTATACTCTGTTTTGAAAACTAAGAGAATCGTTAATATTTCTAATTAAAAGGAGTGCTTAATGGTGCTCAACTGAAAACTCAAATTTCCCAGCCACACTATGTCCAGCAAGCACGGTGAAAACACACATTCAGGCTGAGTGTCCTCACCCTGAGAGATTCCCAAGGTCAAAGAGGTCATGCAGATAAAAGCCTTTGTTAACAGTCAGCACTTTGGGTTTCAGAACTTGTTTTTAGACAGTCCCGCGACCGATGAGCCCCACTTCCCCCGTGCCAGCCCCTGAGAGCACTCTGGTCCAGCCCTGAACAGCCCTCGCACCTCCCCACCCCCTCATGGCCTCTGCCCTGGGACCGGCAGCTGCATGAGACAGGGCGCCCAGGGAGCAGGGCCCAGCGTGCACCCCAGAGGCCTTGTCGGCTCTAACCCTTACCCCAACCCCAGAGGAGGTGACTGGAGGGAAAGAGAGGAGCCACGGGAATCCACGAGCCAAAACCACAGAGAAAAGTGGGTCACAGGGTGACCACGCTGAGTCACACTGGCCAGCGGAACTGCCCGAGGGAAGCGGCACGGCCGACCCCGTGGTGAGCGCTGGCCTAGCTGGGGCGTCCTTCGGGCAGCGTGCTGCAGCAGGATGGGCTCCGAGGGTGGGGCAGCATCCGTGACCAACAGGTTCCCTTAGCCCTGCAGGCGGAGACGCAGCTCCTTTTGGGTCCAGGTCGTCCTCGTGCAGGTTCCATGCCGAAACGAAGGGAACAACCAGGAGCCGCTGCCCAGGGGCCCCTCGAGTTCCGGGACCAGGCGGAGGGGATGGTTGCCCAACACTGTGAATGAAGATAAATGCCACCAAACTGGAAACACTTTTACTGGTTAAAATGCCCCGATTTTACCCAGCCAGGATGAAAGGCAAGCTCGGTAGGCTCCTTGGGACCAGGAGATGTGCTTTGGCCACTTGAGGACGCCTGAGGAGTCCACAGACAGCGATGGCAGCTGTGCAGGCATGACGGAGTTGTGCACACGAGGTCTAGCAGGGCAGCCAGCCCCTTCACAAAGGGACAGCACCCACGATTGCTGTTGGCAGGGCTCGGTCCTGCACTGGCCTGATTGCTGGCCCTGTGTGTGGCGTGCCCTTTCTTCTAAGCCTAGGGAAGGAGATTCCTCATTCCACTCTGTGGGGATTTGCAGACCTGGCTTTGCAAGAGGTCCACACTGGGCTCTGTGGGCTGGGCTGGAGCCCACTGGCCCACTGTGTCTGGCTCTGAACTTTTCTTTAAGTTCACAGCCTCCGCCTTTCCGGCCCCACATCCTTAGTGTTTAATGCACTAATAAGACCCCTCCCTCCTATTTATAGCCACTTAGGCAGACTAGCATCTTAGCTGCGGTCTTACTGAGCCTGCCCCGTCTGATGCTAACAGTGCAGTATGTGTCTCCAGCCCTGCTGAGATGACTTCAAGGGAAGGCACAGCTCTTGGCCAGAGGCGGGGACAGCCCATTCCTGCCTGGAAAAACTAACTTGCTCTCCCACTTCCAGGGCTGAGTGGACATGTGCCCACAGTGTGGGTGGAGTGGGCCGCCCGACAGGACAGAGTGGCTGTGTTTCTCCTCCTTGGACACAGACACCTTTGAAGTCAGTTTGGATTTTTGTGGAAACTTCGTTTTTTATTTTTCCCTCTTGTTTCTCTGGTAACAGCCAAACACACACACGCGCGCGCGCACGCGTGTCACCTGGCTCCCAGCTGCATTTTCCAGCAGACACCTAGAGCTGAAAATTCAGCAGGCTCAGCGCCAGAAACCCCAGCAATGCTCTCTTAACTGCTTCTCGCCCAGCGCCCTCCACAGCTACTTAGCCTCCAGGGCCCAAGGACCAGCCGGGGCTGCCCTGCCCACCACCGCAGAGAAACAAGTTTCTCCCCAGATCTCCACAAGGAGAAGAAACGGCCAAACACCCTTCTTTGATAGCAAGCAGAAGATTCCTTGTCTTAAAATCCCTGAATGCAACTGGTCGAGTTTTTGTGCCTCTATTCCAGCCCTCTCCTTGCAAAATTAGGAAGCCAAGGAGAAAAAAGGCCGCATGGTGAATCAGTGGCAGAGCCAGGAAGAGGAACCCTTGTGACTGGGCTCCCTCCACCACGCCCCTCACGCCATTCGTGGGCTGGGCGGAACAAAGGCAGCTGTCTGGGGAGCCCCAGAGCCCCAGGCACTGGCTGCTTTGCCAGTTCTGTTTTGCTGACTTGATCTATTTTTGTTCTAAACAAAGAATTTCCTATTTCCACCCAGTTTTGAATTCCAAGTATGTGCTCTGACAGTACAGCCGCTCTGACACATCCTAGCACACTAGACAGATTTTCCTTTCATGCACTAATTCACCAAGGGTCACGCCACACCCACCACGGGCAGGGCACTGTGTGGGCAGGTGGGGGTGCATCCCGAGAGCTGGGCTTCAGCAGTGCAGGCCAAGTGTTACCGCAGCCCCTGCAGCACTCTCGGTAAGGATGGCTCTTTCCTTGGCTTCACACAATATTCAGGTCGTCTTGCTTTGGCACATGAAGGAGACAGAGTATTAAAGGATCATTAAGCTCTCTGTGTGTCCCTTGGCTCCTGAGCCCTGGTTCCTGACTGCACCCCTAGATGGCCTGTGCAGTACTCTGGTCTCTGGTGGGCAGAAGGACAGCAGAGAGTTTAGAATTACCTTTCTGCTTCCTAAACAGTCTCATCCCCACGAATGCCTACTTGTGTTCACTGAGAGCCCACGCAAACAATGTGCCATACTTTACAGCTTACAGTGAGGTTTGGAGGAGAGAGCTGCAAGCCAAATAATAATTTGAAAAGTACTTTCTAACTATCCCATCCAGGAGCCCTTTCAAAATACATCTGGGCTATAAATTCCCCACCCTCTTTAAAAATGCACTCAGGCCAGAAGCCAGAGAGAGCTGGACTCCCACCCAGACACTGCCGGCCTTCATGATAAGCCAGGCAGAGCCTCCCGAAAGTGATCCAGACCCAGCACACAGGCGCAGAGAGGGTAGGCTGGGCCTGGAGACCCCAGACTCCCTGCTTCTGGGAGGGGAGGTGCCTGAGCCACAGCAGTGGGTGTTGACTAAGACTCCACTCTGTGGCCCCCGGGCTGGCAGCTGGGCCTCAAGCTGCACACATCAACATGGGGTAATCCCTCCACCTCTGCAAAGGGATCAAGTGGGAGCACGAGCCCCATCTTGGTTCCAACAAGACTGAGTCGAGATCCACTTGGACCACGGCAGTCTTCAGAAACTCTGAATAGGAAAAATCACAAGGCTTGAGAAAAATGCTGTTGCCCAGCCAGAGACATGGCACCGGCTCAGGCCAAGCAGGCACCAAGATGGAGGAGACATGGATCTGTCTTGGGAAAGACAAGGGCAGGAGGTGGGAGGCATGTGATGGTTAGGGAGCCCGGCCACCCCTCCACAGAGTCCTGCCAGCCTCCTGCTTTCAGGTGAAGGGAGTGTAACCCGCATGTCCCCAGGATGAGAGCTGCCTGTCAGTCCTGCCACCCTGCAGAGTCCTCCTTGGCTTCTGCCCTCTCCCACCGAGGACTGCTGGGACCCGTGTCTCCACAGCATTCCCACAAGTTAGCTGGGAGGGTGGCAGTGGGTCTCAGGCTGTGCCTGACTCGTCCCCCCGATGTCCACCTGCACCCATCATGAGGGCGGGTCTTGGGGCACTGCCGGGCTGTGACCCAGACCTTCCTTCCTGAGGCCCTGAGCCTGTGGCAGCTGAACCCCCTCCGCCTAGATTGCTCCCTGAGTCTGTTCTCAGTGGAAAGGGGGCTGAGTACTTATCTGACTCCCTCGGACCCACGTTCGTTCTTCCAGCCAGTCACTCTCCAGGATGATGATGCCTCTGCTTGCTCCCAGGGCACAGGGGGCCCCAAACATCCTGGCGGCAGCTGAAATTGTAGTCCAGTGGGACACTAGGGGTCAGACCCTCGGCTCTCTACAGCCCAGAGCTGTGAGACAAGAAACCCAAAAATCTCCCCTTGGCCGTGGAAGGGGGGAGCAAAGCCACATCTGTCTGCATCCTGGACGTGGATCTGGCTGATGCAGGTGTGTGTCCTGTGGGAGGACTCATCTTTCCAGCAGTGTCTCCGGCTTCTGGCTCGGTCCTGCCTTCAGAAGGTGTCCGAGCCTGCTGCCAGCAGTGTGTTACAAGACAGTGAGTCTTGTGGCCAAGAGCCATGCCCATACCTTTCCCTGCGATGTGGATCTCCTGGTGGGACACAGGACCCGTAGGCCGGACACTCTGTAGGCCCTGGTCAGCAGGAACAGTGAGCCTCTGCCTGGAGTGCACACTGACCCTGCAACCAAGATGGAAGTGACCCATGTCATTGACTCGCCTCTGAGGAACAGTGTCACAGCAGGGCGGAGAGACTGGGCAGTTGGAGGTGGCAGGATCTGCCTTGGAAGTTGGCCTTGCTTACATGAGAAATCATGTCTTTACAAGGTGTGATTTTAAAAATATGGTACTGCTGCTGCCAAGTGCCATCCTACAGAAAGACAGCTCCTAAAAACTACGCTGCATCCTCATCTGCCTTATTCTTTGCTGGATCCAGCACTGCTCAATCTCTGGCTCTTCCCCAAAGTAAAGCGACCGTGAAAGATAAATTGACTCCATCCAGGACACTGAGACAGTCACATAGTGCAAGACACACAGGAAGGAAGCTCCGAAACAGCTTCAGAAAGTGGCAAGAAAGATGGGATGAGTGTGCTCTACGTGAGGGGAAGTGTTTTGAGGGGGAATTCATGGGAATTCTCTTACTGTAACACATCTCTTAAAATTCAAATACTATTTTTTTAGTATATGTGCTGCCGAAGTGAGCACTTAAATACTATTTTTATCAGGTTGCATAGGTTAGATGCTGGAGTTGAAAAGATCAGTGAGCTAGATAAAAAGGAAATGGAAACTGCACACGAAGAACATGGAAGTAAAGAGGGAGAGCGCAGCGTCAGCCAGTCAGATGCACTTCTCGTTCGAGCCCTGGGACAGAGGGCTCAAGAACACGGCCAAGGAAATCTTTGATGAGTCTTTCAGATTTGCTTAAAATCAGGTAGCTACAGAGACAAGAATCTCAACAAACACCAAACAACATCAGCCAAGACTAGGGAGGATCACAATAAGTTGGATCCTCAGCATCTGCAGCGGTGAACAGGAAGCCTCAAGCCAGTCGAAGAAAAGTGACAGCGACACAAGGACTGACACATCTCACACTGCAGGGACAGACTGGCCGGCAGCTCTGCAGGAGCCAGGCAGGCGGAGGAGAAAAGTGCCATTAACCAGGGTCCTGCAATAAGCGACATCAGCTTCGAAGATGAAAACCCAATAGAGACGTTTTCACACACACGGAGCCTGACAAGCCTCTCGCAAGCAGACCAACGCCGAAAGGAAATGACTCGGAACATCTTCAAAAAGAGAGAAAATGACCCCAGACACACCTCAAACCTACATGAAGCAAGGAACAGTACTGTGGGCAGATACAAAGAATTACTTTCGCATTTAAAAAATAACTTCATTGTATAATTGACTGTTTAAAACAAAAATAACAATATGCTTGAGGTTTGCAACAATATGTAAAATGTGAACCAGCAGTAGCACACAGGATAAGAGGGAAAGCAGAAACTCAATGCTGCAAGCTCACAGCACGGCACTGTGTGTGAAGTGGGAAGTCTGAACACAGTAGAAGGGACTCGTAGGGTTGGGATGCAGGTCAGTGGTGGAGAGTGAAGTACTGGGTTCCATCCTCGACACCAAAAAAAAAAAAGTATATAATGGAAATCTTAGAACAACCATTGAGAAAAATAAGAAGTCGTATTGATCAACTTTTTTTTGCTATAATAAAACATTTTTTTGACTTATGGTTTGGAGGTTCCAGATCTTGATCAGTCAACCCCATTATGCTGGGCCTGTGGGAAGGAGCACACCATGGCAGGAGCGTGTGCAGAGCACAGTCACTCACCTTGTCACCAGGAACCAAAAGGAAAGGAGAAAGGGATGAGAGCTAACATTCCCCTGGGGCCAAACTACTAGTGACCCAAGGATATCCAAAGGCCCCACCTCCTGAAGTTTCTGCCCCTTACTAGTAGTACCCCCTGAGGACCAAACCTTAACACACAGACCTTGAGGGACACTAATCCAAATCACAGCAGAGGTGTGGCCAATACGCAAACAGAGGAGGCCAAATCAAATACAGCTGTGAGCCATACGACAACACTTTGGTCAACAACAGACCACACACAGTTACAGAAACCCTAGTCACGTGCAGCCATCTTAGTTTCTGTCAGATCACTCCATGACTTCTGCACAATGATAGGGATCAGCTAATTACACATTCTCAGAACGTGTCCCTGTTACAAAATGGCACCAGCTGTCCTAAAGAATATGTAATGTAAAGTAAGACTGAAAAAGAAGAAAATAATAGTGAATAAACAGACTAAATAAAGATTAGAAAAATGGTAGATTTAATCTAGATATATTTATATTAAATAGAAATGATCTGAACACCCTTTTTAAGAGGTGGAGAGGTCAGTGTACATAAAAATGCAAGACAATAATATTTAAATAAATATACTTTAAATATAAAGATACAAATAGGCAAAAATAGAAAAATGAAAAGGATATGTTATGAAAATACTAAGACAGCTTGAGTACTGTATTAGTATTAAACAAAGCAGACTCAGGATAAACAAGAAGACTAAAGAAAATGGTGATGATATATGGTGATGAGGATGTCAGTTCACCAACAAGATACACTATGAAATGTATACTCATCTAATTTTTAAAAACCTCCAAAACACATGAATTAAAAGCTAATACGGGAGCCGGGGATTTAGCTCAGTGGTTAGAGTGCTTGCCTAGTAAGTGCAAGGCCCTGAGTTCAATCCTGGCACCAAAAAAAAAAAAAAAAAGGCTAATATAACTGAAAAGAGAACTGGACAAACCCACAAGCATAGAAGAGATTTCAACACCCATCTCAGTAATTGATGGAACATACAGTCATTGGAACTAATCTAAAAGTCAATAAAAACATACATACGTGCAAAATTCCCCAAATATTCTGAAGTTAAGCAATAAACCTCTAAATAATGTTTCAGTCAAAGTGATCGAAAAATTAGAAATTTCTTTTTGCTGTATGAAAAATGTACTTTTTCCATATCATGTCATAGTAGGTGGTACGGCTAATACAGTGTTTAGAGGAAACCATAGTTCTATGTGTTTATACTAGAAGAAAGGTATAAAATAAGGATATAGGTTTCTACCATACAAAGCTGGAAAAATTAAATCAAGAAGGTGAGAAGAAAGAAAGAAGAAAAGAGTGGATATCAATGAAATTTTAAAAAGCAATTAAACCAAAGCTGATCTATTTAAAAATGTCAGTAAAACTGATAAACATCTAGAGAGCTTGATCAAGATGGAAAAACCACAAAATATCAAAATCAGGAATGAAGCAGGAGTTCAGAACTAAAGACCTTCAAAAGATCCTAAAGGCCAGCACTTGGGAACCTGAGGCAGGAAGATTACTGCAAGTTGAAGGCCAGCCTGGGCTACATAGAATTCGAGGCCAATCTGCACTACATAGCAAGACCCTGTTTCAAACAAACAACAAACTCAAAAAAAAAAAAATCATAAAGGACTATTACAGAAAAAATCTTGACAAAGTCCAGTATCCATTAATAATAAAAAAAAACCTGCTAGAAATTGGTATAGGGCCTTATTTTAAAAAACCATTTATGACAAACCCACTGTTGACATCACAATAAATGGGGAAAAACTGAAAGCATTTTCGCTAAAATTAGGAACAAGTCAAGGGCTCCCACTGTCACCACTCTGGTTCAATATAATACTCAAGGTTTCGGCCAATGAAATTAGGCAGGAGAAATAAACAAAAGGGATTTAAATAGGAAAGGAAGAAATCAAAATATCCTTCACAAATGACATGATCCTTTACTTAGACGATCCAAAAATCTCCACCAGAACATTCTTAGACCAAAGTGGCAGGATACAAAATAAACACACAAAAAATCAATAGCATTCTGTATACCAAGAATGAACTCACTGAGAAAGAAATCAGGAAAACAATCTCATTCATAGCAGCTTCAAAAAATCGAGTATCTAGTAAATAACCTAACCAAGGACATGAAAGACCTTTATAATGAAAACCATATTACTGTGAAAAAAAAGAGTCTGAAGAGGACATTAGGAAATGAAAAGACTTCCCTATTTTTGGATAGGCAGAAATAATATTTTCAAATTGTCCATTGTCAAAATGTTATGAAAAATTATATAAAGATTTAATACAATCCCTATCAAAATACCATCAACTTTTTTCACAGCACTAGAAAAAATTCTAAATTTGTATGGAATCAGAAGAGACCCAGAATAGCCAAAGCAATCCCGGGCAATAAGAGCAAGGTAGGAGTCATTACAATCCCAGACTTCAAGTTATACTAAAAATCTACAGTAGTAAAAATAACATGGTACTAGAACAAAAACAGCATCTTTGTAAAATGTAAAATCAAAACAACACTGAGATTCAACCTTACTCCAGTAAGAATGGCCATCATTAAGGACTCAAAAAACAATAAATGCTGGCTAAGATGTAGAGAAAAAACAACCTTTCTACATTGTTCCTAGGAAGAGAAATTAGTACAACCACTTTGGAAATCAGTACATAGATTCCTCAAAAAGCTAACAATAAAATTCCATTTGACTCAGCTATATATACCTCTCCTGGATTTCTTCCCAAAAGAACTAAAGTCTATATACTACAATGATAACATACATACCCAGTTTTTAGCAGCAAAACTCACAACTAAATCCTAGAAGAGGCCCATATGCCCTTCAGCAGATGAACTGATAAAGAAAATGTGATCTATATACACAATAGAGTACTACTCAGCCATAAAGGATAAATCTGAGTCATTTGTACGAAAATGGATGGATTTTGAGGCCATAATAATACTAACTAAAATAAGTCAACCACGAAAGGTTAGATATTGAACGGTTTCTCTATATGAGAAACCCAAAGTATAAATAATTTAAAGAGCACAATAAAAGGGTCATGTAAAGAAACCGGGATGTAGACTCTGTAGAGATGGGAATATCTAAGGAAGGAAGGAGAGAGGAGGTTGGTGGACAAGCAACAATAAAAATGAGCAAGACATGATGTATACGTATCAAACCCCCAAGCTGAGTGTAACCTCTATATATCACAAACATACACTGATGAAAAAATTTTAAGAACAAAATTGGCTGCAAAGCAGAAAACATGCATGCACACGCACACACACACACACACACACACACACACACAGAGGAATATTACAAAGACTTTATCCCCCCAAAACTGGCAACTTAGAAGAAATGAAAAAATTCCTTAAAAGACAAAAATTATCAAACTTAATCAAGGAGAAAAGAAAATATAAAGATATCTATATATTAAAATAAAGTAAAATCATTATCAAAAGCCTTCCAAAATGGAAACTCCAAGCCTAAAACTCTATTGAATAGTTAAAGAAGCAGTAATATTAATCTTCATAAACTCGGAAAACAGAAAATGTGAAATTACCAGCTTATTTTTGATGTAGTGTTATTCTAGTATTAGAAACAAAGATATTATAAGAAAAAACCCTACAGCCAATATTCCTTATGAATGCTGACGAAAATTCCATAACCAGAATCAATCCAGCTCTATACTTTTCACACAAAATCACAATCAAATTGCATATAGCCCAGAAATGCCAGATCCATCTAACACTGAAAATTCAATACAATTCATGGTAATATTAAAATGATTTTAGAAAGAATAGTATGACCATCTCAACAGACATAGAATAAGTGTTTGTCAAAAATAACTATTTATAATAAAAACCTTCAGAAACCAGGGAAAGTAGAGAGCTTTCTTGCCTGACCAAGGAAACCTGTAGCTGACAGCACTGTGGTGCGGAGGCCTAAAATCTTCACTCTTGCGACAAATAGCAAGGTTAACAGGGACGCTCTCACCGTGTCTACTCAATACTGTATTCAAAGACCTCACCCAAGGTCAGCCTTGTTCCAAGAAAAAGAAATAAAAGATATCTAGATTGGGAAGAAAAGGTAGAATTGTCTTTGTACACAGGTCACCTGATTGCGTCCCCCCCAAAATCTTGAGAAATTTACAAAAAACTACTAGAACAGATACATGAGTTTAACAGAGTCACAGGATATAAAATTAATATATCAAAAATTAATTACATTTTTATACTCTGCACATGAACAACTGGAAATTGTAATTTTTAGAAACATAATTTACAATAGCACCAAATGCAAGAGATGCTTAGAGATAAACTTAATAATAAAATCAGCTTGAGATCTGTGTTCCAAGAGCCACAGAAGATTGCTGAAAGAAATCAAAGACCTGAAAAATTAGAGAAATATACCATGTTTGTGAATCAAAAAAAATACTCTAACAATTAAATTCTGTCCCCAAATTATCCACAATCGAAGCAATTTGGGGGGGTGCTTGGGATGGAACTCAGGGCCTTGCACTTGTTAGGCTAACTCTCTACCACTTGAGCTAAATCCCCAACCCCAATCAAAGCAATTTTTATTAGAATCTCAGCATGCTTTCTGAAGAAATCAACAAGCTAGCTCTAAAATTTATATGGAAATTCAAAGGATCTAGAATAGCTAAAACAATTTTGAAAAAGAATTGGAGGACTTTACCATACCTGATTTCAAAACTCACTGAGAAGGTGAATAATCACAAGAGTTTGGAAATTTCATGTGGCTTAACTTACAGATCTATGAAAAAGGGTACAGAATCTAAAAATAGACCCATTCATATATGGTTATTTGGTTCTATTCAAGATGCCAAGGTGATTCAATGAGGGAAGAATAATCTTTCTACAACAGATACTGGAACAAATTTTATCACTATAGCAGAGAGCTATTCCTTGATCCTTACCTGACACCATACACAATAATCACCTCACAGATGCTGTTGACCTAAACAGAAAGTTAAAACTGTAAAACCTCTAAAAGAAAACATGAAAGAAAATCTTTACAACCTTGGCTAGCGAAAAATTTCTTAAGACATAAAAAATATCAACTATATATACAAATTGTTGAATGGATGCCACCAAAATTAAAATCTTATAAATTTATATGGAAGAAATCAACATGGCACATGTTTGTAATCCCAGCACTCAGGAGGCTGAGGCAGGAGGATGACTGTGACCTCAAGGCCAACCTGGGCTACATAGTGAGTTCAAGGCCAGGCTGAACTGCATAGTGCAACCCTGTCTCAAAAAATTAATTAATTAACTAATTAAAATAAAATATTCTGCTCTTCAAAAAGCACCATTAATCTGAGGATGAGGATGATAGGCGGGGAAAGGGAAGTAAAGATGGTTAAGATGTAATATGTGTGTGTACCAATTCCTCAGGATGAATGTAATTATTATGCATCACCCACATATACTAATAAAAAATAAATAAGAAAAAAAGTGAAAAGCTACAGACTGGAAGAAAGAATTTTTAACGCACATATCTGACAAAAGATGTGTATCCAGAATATAAAAATGATTATAATTTAATATTAAGGCAATGTTCCCATAAAATATGAGTAAAAGATTTAAATAGACACTTGAAATGCAAATTAAAATTACAGTATGATACCACTATACACTTATCCAATAGAAGCGCTAAAACTTGAAAGGCTGAAAATATTAAGTGCTGACAAAAATGTGGAGTAACTTACAGGAGTGAAAAATGGTACAACAATCTTGAGAAACTGGTAGTTTATCAATAAAACATATACCCTATAACCTGGTAACTGCACTCTTAAATACTTACTAAAGAACAATGGAAATAAATGCCCACACATGGACTAGTACAGAAGTTCATAGAAGTTTTATTCATCAATAGCCAAATATTCGAAACAACTTGTCCACTAGCAGGAGAGTGGAAAATCCAATGGCAGTACATCCATACAAGGGAAAAGTGTACAAAGACAGAAAGGAAGGAACTATTGATTGTCACAACAACATGGACAGTTCTCAGAAACTCTATTATTCCATTTATGTGGAACTCTTTTTAAAAACAACAACAAGAAAACAGTAAGAAATCTGATCTGTAACAACACTCTCATTTGCCTGAGTGAGTGGATATGTGCAAAACGCCCAGGGAAACACTGGAGGGAATAAGAATGTTTTAGATCCTGACCAGTGTGCTCTTTGCAAAGACATATGCATTTGCCAAAACTCATCACACTTCATCAATTCCATATCCATAGATTTTAGTTGTTAAAAAGACCAGTCACTGACTTCTATTTTGTCACTGTAGAGAATTGAATTTCCTGAATGACACTAAACACAAAAGTGATGAATCAAAAAAAATCATGTCCGTTAAATGAGCTGCTGACTACAAAATAATCTTTGTATGCCAAAATAAAGTTAAAGTGGGAATACTGACAAAAGCCAGTATCTGCAGGGAGGATTTCTGAAAAAGTTGGATGCACCTAGCATTTTCTGAAAATTTTCAAAAAAGTAATTCAAGTTAAAATTTCAAGCAGATCTTCCAGAGTTGGCAGTTCTCCACCTAAAACCACGAACTACTAAACAGCAACACAGAGGACTCTTCAAGGAAACCAGAGAGAGAACTCAAGGAGAGCAGCAACTGGGGTCTAAGGTCAAGGCCTTCTCTTCTCTGAGAGAGAAGACCTACTGGTGGGCACTGTTTAACCTCGAGACCATCTCTGCTCAGACTGAGGGCTGAACACATCTTTCTAGAGGGTCAAAAACCAGCACCATCAGCTGCCAGTGTACTCTTTCCAGAGGAAATTCCAGACAGTTGCTCTAGGCAGAAGCAAGACACTGCATGGGCCTGAGAAGGAAGAAGGAATTCTGAGCGGAGTTGACATCAAACACGTCGGGAATCCACACTGATGCCAGTGGTACTGGACAACATTGGTAGTGTCCCATCTGTGAGGCTCCATTGCCAACTAGTTGAGGGTTCTTTCTCTCACTTCAGATAGAAATCATGAATTGGCAAAGTGCAGCTCTGCTAGCTGCCCTGATGCTCCTGGAGGACACCAGCTTGTGGAAGATGCCTTTGGTCAACTCTGCTGGGTACTGGTCTCAGTTACTGATCCTCACCTGCTGCTGGTCTCTGGAGTTGTCCAGGGATAGTAGCCCCTAGTGTTTGCTGTTCTTTCTTTTGGTGCAACCATTCTGTCCACACTGCTCAGAATAAGAATCCTGAGTAGGTCTGCAGGACCTTCCAAGCCCAGACTCCTGAGAAATAAATCACGAGCAGATTTACAAGATCACTGGAGACTTTACTTTAACAGGACCTGTCCAGCAGCAGAGAGGGTCAGTACTCCAGAGGAAGCCCTCAGAAACTAACCCAGGAAGTATGAGGGGAGTGTTACTTATACACAGCTGCAAATCTTTGATTGGTCCAAGTGTAGACCTGTGACTCGTTCAAGTTTGTGTGAGGCTCCAGGACAGCCACAGTTGTCATGGCAGCAATTCAATGAGAGGGTGGGGTGACACAGCTGTTTAATCAACAGTTGCTGAATCTTCATGAAAAATGGTGGGCCCAAACCTGAGAATCATCAGGAGGGCTGGCTGTGTTCACTACAGCTTATTGGGGTTTGGGCAGGTTGGGGATGTTAAAACGGGGCTAGGTCCCTCCCCCCATTTTAGCCGTGTTAGTGGCCCCCCCTGCTTTGTCAAAGCAGCAGCAGCAGTATCTGGAGTGGTGGGAGTGGGGGAGGGGAGTACTCAGCTGCGTTCCTCTTGCAGCACCCAGAGGAGGCAGGGAGGACACCGGGGCAAGTTGTCCCAGTCCTTGGGGAGTGCAGGGTGGGAGGTGAAAGGAAGCAAGTGAAGGGGGGAAACAGCTGTGGGCCAAACCACCTCCCACTCTCTCCAGCTGGCACTAGAAAGGAAAGAGTCTGCTGCTTCTTGTCTGACTCAGTGAAAAAGAACCCAAGTACTAGACAGGAGAGTGGGAGGGTACTGAGGCAGACTCCCTCCAAGGGTTTTTACTGGTGAAAGATTGTCAGAAGATGTTGACTCTGTGGCAGACATCATACAATAAAACTCCCTTTTCAAGCAGATACAGATAAATATGCCTCCTGCCTTTTGGGACTAGAGTTAGTGCCGGCCAGGCTCTATGATGGAATGAACCACTTCACCAGGTCCCAGTGGCCTGAAGAACGTTGTCAGTCACCACACTGCTGAGGGCCAGGTGGGTGGTGATGTCCTGAGTGCTAATGGGACTTCTCAGGGCACATGTCCAAAGTCCGTGTGCTGTCCCCAAGGGATAAGGGTGTAGCCACAGGGACAAAAACCTCGAGGCTGGGGAGTGAGGGGCTGCCATGGCACCGTAGCCTGGAGGTCCAGAGCCAATAATTCATCAGGCACTCAGCTGCCAGTGTTTCCTATGCCTGACACGGTCTAGGGCCTTCCTTCCCCCTCGGGATGGTCCCCCAAGGGACACCACCCCCCACCCCACCTCAGGCTGCTCAGGCTACTATCACCGAGGCTTTGCTACAGCAGGCTGAGCCCAGCCAGCACCAAAAACATGAGCTTCTGTTCCAGCTTTCATGTTCCAGCTGCCACGTTCACAGTCTCAGGCCCCAAGGAAAGCAGAAGTCCTTGGGCAGGGCTGGAAGGTTCCAAAAAACACGTGTCATAGGCTGAGTCTGTGAAGTGATTGTGGTAGGTGATTTGGCCAAGAACAGGCTTGCCAGGGTCACCCAGTTCTGGGCACGTGCAAGGGTCGGGTGGCAAAACACCTGGGTCATAGTCCCCACGATCCCCAAGGGCCTCAGAGAGACAGCCAGGGGATTGCTGGGCTCTGGGGCTGAGGCTCAGCCAGTCAGAGTCCTCTATGCCCTGTGCCTGGCCAACAAGACCCCCTGGGGACAGCCTGTTCTGGACTCAAGCTGCCCTTGTGCCAGGTGTGGAGGCCTGAGCTGCCCCTCACAAGTTTAGGGAGTGAAGAGGTTGCATCTGGCCCTGCCAAGGGGGAGACTTAGACAGATCAGGCCTGTGGGCTGGATGAGTCACCCAGGACTCACAGTCCTATGCCCACAGAGGGACTGGGCCCAGCTTGCTGCCAGGGATTCCAGCAGGCAGCCCCAAACACGGGGTCAGAAGCCAGGGTGCTGTCAGATGTGATCAGCCTACAGCCTCCCTCACCTAGCACTCAGTGGTCCTGCGGGGACTGGTTCCGAGTGCATTTCGGCCTCTGACACCCCTCTCCCAGCTCTGAGGCCCCATGCAGCTGTTTCTGCGCCGGCTGGACTGTAATTGGAAACAGCTTCTGCGTGTGACTCAGAGGAAGCCTGCGCCACCCCCCACCCGCTCACACAGGCACATCCTGTTCCCTCCTTGGGGGCTCTAAAAGAGGGCTGGCTTCCTGTGAGCCCCCAGTGCAGAGGCTGACATGTGTCGGCTGCACAGCCTAGCTCGTCCGGCTCAGGAACACTCCGTCCAAGCAAGAGCACTTGGCTACACACTTCTGCCAGATATATACACATGCACATATCCATGCATAGACATGCATGTACATGTGTTACACACAGATGCTCATGCGTGTGCTTGCACACCCATATGAAGTTTGAATGCATTCTTTATATATGTGTTTACACACACACACACACACACACTTATATGCATGCACTTCCATATGTATGCATTATATACATGCCTATTCATGTGTGTGTACATGTGTATGTATGGGCATACAGCATGTACATGTGGGGACACTTATGTTCACACAAAACGCATACACACACACACAATGTCCCCACTAGTTCTTCACGGCTCATGTGACAGGGCAGACTCCTACAATGATCTCCCATCTCAAGGCCAACTGATTGCCAAGCTTCATCACATCTGCCATGTGACACAGGGACAAAGAGCAAGGGCCACACTGACTTCTACCTGCCAGAGGAGGGAGCTGGACGCAGCCCTGGACACCAGGACAGGCAGGTTCCACGAGGCAATGGGGTCTGTGTGAGCTCCTAGAACCTCATGGGAAAGCAGTAGGCCAGAACAGCCTTGCCCGACACTCCGCTGCCAAGCCCCCGAGACTCCACCATGTGCCAAAATCCTCGCCCCTGAGCTCAGACGCAGAAGTCATGCTATGCAGAACTCATGGGTGTTTGACCATTACCGCAGTTACTCACCAACATCCCAAATTCTTTCCTGGTATGTTTGCTGTGACACATGCACCTGGACCAGTCACCTTGGAGCATTTTCTCCAGTGACACATCCACTCCCTGTCCATGGTGGAAAGTGCGTCACCTAGGAGGCCTTGGTGCCCGCCGAGCTGCCCACAACCCCTCACATGAGTAAGGGACGGGAGCTCCCCCAGCCCTGCAGAAGCCCTTGGCCCCGGGCAAGGAGGAGGAGGGGCCAGCCTGAGGGTCCCTGCCTGGAGCCTGGGAGCAGCAGGTACCATCTCTGCTGGGGATCCTGGCACACTCCCTCCTGGGCTCCCAGGGCAACAGCAGCCACTCCAAGCCCCAGACGGAAGCAAGGCACAATCTAGCAAGGGGCATATACAGGCCCTGACATCCAGCAGCGTGGAGAGACAGGGGCACCGGGAACATTCCACAGGCCCAGCACAGACAGCAGCCCAGAGGTCTGGAAGTGCAGGTGTGCCTGACCTCAAAGCGGCTGATTTGATTTGGCTGTGCATCAGGACTGATGAACAAGGCCCACACTACAGCCCAAGACATCCTCACACCCAGATATTCCCGCTCACAGGGACGGAGAGAGCCACACCGTGCTCCACAGACAAACATGGGAGCTTACCCCATCCCTCTAACCTTCGCGGTCACTCGCCCTGGGAGACTGGCTGTGAGCAATTGGCACAGGCAACACAGAGGTCCAGGAGGCACAGCCAGGCCAAGCTAGAGGGCAAGTGGGCAGCACCCCCTCCCCATGCCGCACCCAGCCATAGCAGAGAATGCAGAGGGAGGCCAGTCCTAGCATAGCTGTGCCCTCAGCTGTGTCCCCACGGGGTCTTGCTCAGAGATGGGCACCTCCAGAGCCTGCAAGGAACCCTGACCCAAGGAGAAACCGAAGCTCTATGTGGCACTTCAGCCAAACACCCTGGAACCAGAGTCTTCTGAAGATGCTTTTAGCTCACAAGCTCTCCCCCGGCCGGCCTCAGCCCCCTCTCTGTGCAGAGGGCCAGGGCCTGGCTCCTTTGGTCTGTCTCAGGCTGTTAGTCCTCGGGTGATCTGGCTCCACTCAAAGCTGGGTTTGTCAGACACTTTACCATTTTCTCTCTGGGATGGAAAGGACCCATCTCTGCAGGTGATGTTGCTGAGTCTTTCAGGCTCTGAGTCTTTCAGGCTCTCCCTTCTCAGAGAAGGAGTGGCAGGAGGCACCGTGGAGGCCTGGACCCCAGAGGACCCAGGGGGCACGAGGGCCTAGGGCACAGGCTGTCCGGGCTGGGGAAGGGGAAAGCAAGTCATTGGGGCCTGGTCCTATGGGGGAGCCATGTCCCTCGCAGGGTCCTGGGTCCCTTCCTATTGTCCAGGGAAACTCCCACGCACCTCAGCTAGAGCTGCTTTCCTCAGCCTCCTGAGCCAGTCCTGGAACCCTTCCCTAAATCAGGATGCAGGTGTTCCTGGGTCACCCATGCGTGGGCACCATGCCATCACACCAGCCAGCACGTGCAGCCCTGACAGAGAGGCCCCCAAGGGTTCCAGTGTCCCCACCCTGTGGCGTCTCCAGGATACCCATGTGACTGGAGTCCCACCATGCAACTGGCCACTGTATGCCCTCACTTCCAGCCTCACCCTGTCACTGTGGACTGGCCAAGATCCTGGGCTGGGATAGTCTGGCCTGAGCAAAGCGTGGCCTGTAAGTGGCCTGTAAGCTGGTCACAACCCAGAGAGTTGCGAGGTCTGGCCACCCAGGACAGCCAGGCCTGGTGTACCAAAACAGGGGTAGAAACAGGCAACCGACAGAGGAATCCAGCAAAACAAAGATTGACTCTTCAAAAAGATCAGTAAATTTTTAAAACTCTTGTTATACTGTTTTTCAAAAATGATTCACAAATTATTTTCCTCAAAGATGAAAGAGGCCATCACTGCAGATCTGACACACATTAAAAGGACCGCAAAAAAAACACAACAGCCAATGTTATGTCAATGAATTTAGCCAGCTGATATGAATAGATTCCTTGAAATGCACAAATTACATAAGCTAGCTCAAGAAGAAATAGTCTGGATGTTTTAAGAAGATTAATTCATTGCCAGAAAGTCTTCACTGACCAATTCTATCAAACATTTAAGAAAAAAGTAACATCAATCCTTTTCAAACTCTTTCAGAAGATAGAAGAGAAATGAACATTTCAAAACTCATTTACAGCCAGACATTGTGGTGCATGCCTGTAATCCCAGGACTCTGGGAAGCTCAGGCAGGAGGATAGCAAATTTAAACACATTCTGGGCAATTTAGCAGCTTATTGAGACACTGTTTCAAAATTTAAAAAAAAAAATTTTAAAGGGCTGAGGATGTAGTTCAGTGTGAAGATCCTATGCTCAACCCCTAGTACTGCAATAATAGTAATAATAATAATAATAATTTTGTGAGTCCAGATTGTTCTGTGACCAAAACCAGATAAATGTATTTTTAAAAAGAAAAGAAAAACACAGAACAACATTCCTCAGGAACATAAATCCAAAAGTTCTTAACAGAACACTAGCAACCTATTAATATCAACAGGATATTCTGCCATGAGCAAGGGGGCTAATCCTCCAAGTGCAATTTTGGTTTAAGGTTTTGTACTATGGGAAAAGAACAGAGGTGATGAAGTATTGATCACCTCAATAAATGCAGAAAATATACCTGACAAAAGACAACTTCTGTTTATGAAAGTACTCTGAGAAATCCAGGAACCAAAAGTAACTTTCTTAACAAAAATACCCTATAGCTAGTATCATATTTTGTGTGGGAGACAGATGTCCTCCCTAAATTCAGGGGGATGGCAGGTCTCCATTCTCACCACTATTAATTGACAATTTACTAGAGGATTAGCCAGTGCATAAAGGTGAGGAAAAGAAATAAAATCTCATATATTGGAAAGAAGTAAATTCTACAGTCTATTTTTAAAAGATGTGATAACCAGTATATAGCAAGCAATAGGTTCAATATACAAAAACCAACCACAATCCAGGGTTTGTGGGATGGTAGAGGGAGTCTCTCCATAAACCCTTTCCTCCTTAAGAGTAATAAAATTACTGGCAAACTCATCAAAATCTGCTTTTTCAGAGTCCTGGAAATTAACTGAAAGGTTACTGCAATCTGAAGAGCATTTATTCAAGAAAAAACAGTGTGCTGTGGTGGTGACAAGCCACTCACACCTGCTCTATACACCATGAAGAAACCTTAGACACACAGCATCCAGGAGAAGCCAGACATGAAAGACCATACACTGTACGAGTCCACTTTTACGAAAGGCCCAAAGAGGCAAATCTTAGAGATAAGAACTGAATTAATGGTTTCCTGGGTGGAAGGAGGGAGGAATGGGCCCTGACTGACTGTAAAGGGCGCGAGAGGTCTTATTGGGTGGTAAAAAGGCTTATGAACTGATCTATGGTAACAGTTACACCATGTGGTGGACTTATTGTGGTCAACTTGAGCCAGAACGCCCAGCTGGACTGAGATGGTGTGATGCTGGGCGTAGAGGATCCACCCGAGGACTGTTGCTGATGCGACATAAAGCAGAGTGGGAGCAGAAGATAGTGGTGGGCTGTTTCCCAAGAGAAGCTCTGCTGTGGCTGGTTCTCCTGAAAGGAACTGGGCTGTTCTCATCGAGAAAGGAGCTCGAGATGTTGCTATCATTGAGGATGGCTGCTGTTGCTTTGGGGGAGCTCTGGTCTTCATATCTGCTGTGAGTATCGTATCCTGGTTCCAGTAAAGATTTCTTCAGCCATCATCTGCAGACAGACATTCATGGCACAGTGATGTGGGCTCCCAGCCCTTGATTGGATCTTTTGGGTCTCCAGTGCACAGACAGACATTCAGCACTCTCCCTCCATTTGGCTTGTGGGTGAATATTGTAAATGTCCTGTATTAAATCTGCTTTCATACAAACCACTGACTCTAGAAAACCTAACTAAAACACACCACCTGGCAAATTCACCAAAATTATTAAATCACACACAAACAGAATGAACTTTATGTTATGTAAAAGATACCTCGATAAATCTGCTTTCAGAAAAGACAAACAAACTAACTAAGCATAGTCTCCGCCAGCCTCTCAGTGCTAGGCACCAGCATCATCAAACTTCAGTCCATACCACGGGCTTGCAGCTGGAAAAGCTGATAAAGACATGAACATAGACTGATTCCAATCCTTAGTTGGAAAAGGTGACCTTCCCCTGTACTCACTGACAACCAAAATAGCTTTAAATCCTATAAAAAGCTAGATTATATTGAATAGAACTTCCACATCTTTCACACAAAATATCCAGCATTTGATCAGAAATTACCAGGCAGATCAGGGGATAGGACGATATAACCAAGTGGAAAAAACAAACGATAGAAATAGAAATGATAGGGGCTGGGGATTTAGCTCAGTGATTAGAGTGCTTGCCTTGCAAGCACAAGGGCCTGAGTTCGACCCCCGGCACCACAAAAAAAAAAAAAAAAACAAGAAAGATGAGATAGAGAACCATATAAAAGAACAGCAATCTATACCAAATATAAAGCAGGTGACTGGCAAGCACAAAGCCCTCAGTTCAATCCCCAGCATCTCCCCCAAAATTTAAAAAAGATAAAGCAGACATTCTAAACATTTAAAATGTGATAAATAATATTAAGGGGTCAAAGGAGTAGGTTAGACCAGATTTCACAGAAGAGAGAATAAGTTAACTAGAAAATAGATCAACAGAAAATGAGTGAATAACACAGAAAAATAGAAGAGTCTGTAAGATATGGAACATGATGGTGGACCCAGCTTCCATGACATTTAAAGCCTCAAGGAGAATAAAGACAGGGTAGACCAGAGGCAGCATTTGCCACAGAAGAGCCAAGAGGTTTCCAAATCTGATGAAAGATACTTTATCACAGACTCAAAGTAATAAATCTGCATCGGCCAAGCAGTTTACACACAGAGGACTCCAGATGTAGGTACATTTGCAAACCAGAAACAATGAGAATGCTCAGAAAGAAACTACAGGAATAAAAGGAACAAAAGCAAATTTTCTTCAAAGAAAGACGGAGCTTTCCACAAATCTGGAAGCCAAAGGGAAGGGAATGAGGTCTTCAAAGTGCCAAAAGAGAAAGACTGCTGAGTTGGGGCTCTTACCGGGGTGATGTCCTTCAAAACTAAAGGTTAAATAAAAACTGCTGAGACAAATGAAAACAGAAAATTTACTGCCGAGAAGCCACACTAAACAAATAATAAAGCAGAGGCTGGCAGGTGGTGTCTAAGCAGTCCCCAAGAATCCCAGCGCCTGGTGGCCATAACCTTGTGTAAGATGGCGGCCACAGGACCATGTCACTTCCGAGATCAGCTGGCTTCTCTCTGGTGGGACCTCCACCTCCTCCACCTGTTCCTGTCAGTCCTCTGTCTGTCTCCTTCATCTCTCCCGGTCTCTGTGTGTGTCTCTTTCAGTCTCTGTCCACTCCCTCCACTACACACACACGCACACTGAGGGAACGAAGTGTCCCTGTTGCACATGATGGTGGAGAGACGCCTGTGTGTGCCGCCGGCCAACAAGAGCTGCGGGCTGCCACAGGCTGCCGCACCCACTTGGGCTTTGCTGGAGGGCTCGGAGGAGCCTGCTTTGTACTACCCCATCCCCAAAACATGCTCAAGATAATATTTAATACTGTTAACAGCTTATGTCAACCATTACTAAACTTTAAAAATCAGTAAAAAAAAAATATATATATATATAAAGGCAAGTAACTAGACACACACCTGACAAAGAGGGCCTCCAAGGAACACAACCTACCCTGCGGCAGACAGCGCCCTGTCCTGCCCAGGGCGGGGGTACCCAGTCCCAGGGACTCCTGCACTCGCCCTGTGGAGAGAGCCGAATGCGGTGAGGCGCCTGTCCCTGCATCTATGCCACCACGTCGCGTGTCTGAGCCTGTGCTCTAGCTCTGACTGTGGGGAGAGACCTTTGAGAACAGGCTGCACCGCCTGCGCCTGGGACTCTGAGTGCTGAGGGCCCGCTCAAGGCAGGCACGTGGGGATGGAGGAAGGCGGGGAATGGTCACAGAGTCTCGCAGCTCTGCACATCCAGAGCTAGAGTCTATTTCTCCATGCCCCAAATCCTGGCTGACTTTGTGATTTGCTTTGACCACCAAAACGTGGCAAACCAACATGGTGTGTTTCTGAACCCAGATTTCAATACTCTCAGCAGTTTGGGTTCTCGTGCTTAGAGCACTGGGCCAGGTAAACGCCCAGTTAGCCTTCCAGAAAAGTCACCTGAAGGAAAGCCCAGGTGCCTGGCCAGCAGCCTGCCCTCAACACCCATAAGTAACACCATCTCGGGTCACCAGCCTCTCCAGCCGCTGATGGCTGCTGCATAATGAGGTCAGGGGCAGCCAGCAGAGGACTGGCCCACTAAGCCAGCCTGACTAGCGTACTTAAAAAGAGCAAATGAAAGGGTAGTTATTTTGAGCCATGATGTGTGAAGGTGGCTTGTTATTAAAAAAAAAAAAAAAAACAGAGAAATGCTTCACAGGGCAAGAGAGATGGCGACGGGGCTGCTAGGGATGGACGGTGATAGCACGGCGATGTGCTCACGCGATGACGGGAGGTAGCAGTGGTGGTGCCTGTTATGTTGGTGAAGGACTCGCGAAGACGGAGGTGGTGGTGGTAGCCGTGATAGCAAGGACAATAATAATGTCAGTAATGGTGTGGCGATGTTCCCTACTGTGAAGATGGAGGTGTGTGGCGCTGATGGTGATGGTGGCGGTGACTGTGGGGGGTGGGGGGTGATGATGTCAGTAATGCCTGGTGAGGGACTCACTGTGAAGATGGAAGTAGTGGTGATGGTGATGGTGCGCAGGATGGTGATAATGGCAGCAATGGTGTGTTGATGTGTACGGGCGGAGGAGACTTTAGGCAGGGATAGAGCAGGACACCCCCCACCTCCTGAGAAGAGAGGTAGAGCACTTCGTCAGAAAGAGAAACCAGCCACAGCAGCTACTTGTGGTTAAGGCTGCCTGCGAGAATGACAGCCTGTGGTCACATTTCCCCTTTACTCTGTACCCTGCAAGGCTGCTTTTGCAGAACTTAGAGACAAAAGCAGTTTGACCCCAGACCCCAGAGACCCTGCCCCACGTTCCCTCGTGAGGAGCCAGTTGACCGATCCAGTAGTGACACCCTCAGTAGAGAAGTCGGGGGGGCCCCAGTCAAGACCTACAAAAGCTGTGTAATGGGCCTGTGCCCGACGGTGGCTTCCCCTGCAGGGCGCCCCTGCTTCTTTCACTGAGAGAAAACAGCTTTATATTTGCTTTTGTTTCATTAAAAGTTACTTTCACTTTGGCACTCCTGTCTCGTTCTGACTCTCCTTCCACCTTCTGCGTCGGAGCAGGAGTCAGGCTCGGGCTGGACGCCACCTTGGTGCCCGCACGCCTGCCGGGGGCGGCCGGACCCCTGGGGCCATGTCATTGGTACTCACTGTGAACGTGGAGGTGGAGGTGGTGGTGGTGATAGTCACCAGTAGTCACGGGCACGACTGTGGTATTTATGGTTCTTAGGGTGTGTACCTGGGTGTCCCTCCAAAGCTTCATGCATGCAGAGACGGGGCTTTTGGGAAGTGACGGGATCATGGAGTGTTGTACTCAAGGGTGGATTAGCTCACTGATGAGTTTATAACAAAATGTGTTGTTCTGAAGTGGAACCTGATTGGAAAAGGCAGTTGTTGGGGCAGCGGCCTGGAAGGCTGTACAGTATCTTCCTGCCTTGCTCCTCCCTTGACTCTCTGCCTCCCGGCCACCCTAAATTGAGCAGCTTTTCCTCCACCAGGCCCCCCCCCGTGCCTTGGAGCTAGCCCACCGTGGACTAAAAAGCACAAGCCAAAACAAACCCCTCCTTTCACGTGTGGGTGCTGAGTGTTCTGTCCCAGAAACTGGAAAGTAACTAGGACAGTGGCGGTGATAACTCTGGCCCCTCTACGTTATCACAGAAAGATTTAACCTTGTTTGACATGGTTTTTGTGTGTTTTGCTGTTTGAGGTCTTTGAAAACACACTGTCTTTGAGTTACACGCACCTTCAAGAGTTCACTCACACCTGTGGGCCCCCTTCTCAGGCTTTGCCCAGCCTTGGAGCAAGGCGCCCTGCCCTCCAGGCAGGCCTGCCTTGAGGAGCCTGTGTTGTGCTTCCTGACAGGCTCGCATCCAGGAGGCAACACTGGAGGGCTTGTGTGCGTTGCCTTTCTGTGGAGCATGGAGCCAAGTTGCATGACATCTGAGTGACCCTTCAATACAGTCCAGCGCGGCTGGTGAAAAAGGAGCTTTAGTTGGGCATACTCAGAGGTGGTGGAAGGGAAGTAAACTTCATCACCACCAGACCACAGGTAGACATACTGGAATTTCCTTCTCACCTTGTCTGCCTCCCCTGGCTGCCGCCTGAGACAGGGTCCTCCCGCTCAAACATGAGTGGAGCCCTGTGGCACTACACTGGGAGGCTGCCATCACCAGGCTGGGTTTTGCCCTGCATCTGCTGAGAACTCATGGCACCTTCCCACCTAGCCACTTAGGAGGGGGCCCCATGTCCTCACCCTCCCTGGGCCCCACATACCTGTCCTGTGGTCCTGGATTCCACTGGAAATGCCAAAACTGTCCATGCCAAGGCCTCATGGTTCTCCAACCTTGTTGTGCAAAGAGACAAAAATGCAAGTGCTCAACAACCCAAGAACCCTGTGAGGTGATTGGGAATAACAGGGTGGTGTCGGTTTAAATACAAAACCTGCAGCTCCAAACACCAGAGCCGTGACACAGTCTGACTCACGTGCAGTTACCTGTAAGATAGGTCCTGCAGTGATTTCATTTTTCTGAGCTGTCCCTGAAGGAAAGGAAATCTGAGTGCTCTGGAGGTGCAGGAGAATGACTCGTCTGTTGACTTCTCCAGTGAGCAGAGGGGACTCTGCAGAAGCATCGTTTAAAACATCCTTGGCCTCTCCAAGCACAAAGCCAAGCACAGTACCCAATGCCTGGAATGGCCCCGCAGGACATCATGAGCATGAGAGGCCACAGAGGGCTTCTACACAGGCCGTCAGGCCTCCCTCATCCTGCAGGCCAGACAGTGTGTGCCAACAGCCCAAGTACAGAAAGCTCTTCCTCCCGCGGCGCACGCATGCCTTCGCGGCTGCCACTGGTCTTCAGCATCAAACCATGTTCGTTCTTCACCACTGCACCACAAACAGGATGAAAGCCAGAGAAACAGGCCATCCCATGAGCACAGTACCCAACTTTGCAGGGCCCTTCATGGTGCCAGAAGGAGCCAGCCCCAGAGCAGCCCGCAGGGGTGTCCCTAGCAGAGGCACTGGGGAGACGGTGGTCCTCACCTGCAACCCTAAACATGGGGTCTAGGAGAGGTGATGAACCCAGGCCTGAGCTGCCTGCACCCTGGACCATCAGCTAGGCCCCCAGGACAGCAGGAGGGAGCCCCTTCACCCCGGGCAGAAAAGCCAAAAGCCCAGGTCCCCCTAGACACAGCAGGTCCATGTGCGGTCTGGGAGTCGCTGGTAGTTCAGCGGGGGAAGCTTAACCCTGGGTGGGCGGGTGTTGGAGGACAATGACAGAACCCTTAGATGGTGGACCTAGCAGAAGGGGTCAAGTAGGTCTCACAGGACCCTCAAGCTCTTGCAAGAGGACCCCAACTCTGCATCACTTCTGGCCTCCTTCCTGGAGATGTGCTCCCCTATGTTCCAGGCCTTGCAATGCTTCTCATCAGCCAGAGGCCCCCACGAGAGGCCAAAGCAAACTAAATGGAGCTAAATAAACCTCTTTTCTTCATAAGGTAAGCCACCTCAGTATTCTGTTACAGTAACTAAAACCCGACTGATACAGTTACTGCCCTGGCCATGGAGAAGGTAGAGTTAAGGCGTCCTCTGTGTTCTCTGCATTATGATGTTCAATGTCTGATGCCCATTACTGTGTGGCCCTGGAATGCAATGTGAGTTACTGCAACCAACAGGAACATGAATTCCAACACACAGTCAGGGCCCAGGAAAGGATGAGCACAACAACCAGGATTCCTTTCATTACCTACCCCAAACATCCTCTCTAATAGGAGCCCATGATGGAGCACTCACTGTCCCCTCAGATCCTGTGTCCTCAAAACCCCTCAACATCTAGTCACCGGACTGAGTGGCTGTCCATGGTCGCCACTTGTCCACTCCCTTAGTTCCCTGAGGACCACTGGGATCTGACCCCAGGCTCCTGGCCCGGCTGGTGGGCAACTGCACTCTACCTCTGCAGCTGCCTGATGCACAGCCTCCTCCTCCCTGGTCAGGCCCCAGATCCCTCCTGCATCACCCTGGACTTCCCTGTCCCTGGGCAGCCTCCAACAGGGACTCCTGTCCTGCTACGGGGGAACCTGTGACGTCATCCCACATGGAGGAAGATGGGAAGCGTCGTGGACCACACCCTCCACAGATGCCCAGCTGGGGCCTCGGGGTCAGGGCCTGCATGCAAACCAGCCCCGGCCGAGCTCTCAGGCGCCTAGGGCTGGGTGGGCCTCTGTCACCTGCAGGAGGAGGCCTCTGGTTCTCACAGGGAGCCCCACACAGGTGGGGAAGTGTCAGTCCCTCCCCCAGGCAGCGATCACCAGGCCCACCCCACTGCACTCAACCCCAGAGCCGCCACACCTGCAAGCCACCCCTCCTCGGCCATTTCCTCAGTCATCCCGGTGAAACCCTCAGCAGCTGGGCCCCTACTTTGTCCCAGAGATGACCCATGCCCCAACCAGGACTGTGTCCTGCATCTGCCTGTAAATAGCCACCTTAGGCACACTCGGACACACTCAGGCGCACTCAGACACATAGGCTCCCACACTTGCTCATGCGCTCACACACAGGCAAATATAAGTACATGCCCCATTCTAGGGTACACACACACCACATGCTCATGAGACACGCTCATTCGCACATTCACACCCACCTCCCTAATGTGCCCTGGCTCCAGGCAGTGCCACACCCTGGGAAAGCCACCAAAGCAAAGAGCCACGGCACCAATGCTGCCCAGCAGGGACACTGCCACGTGATGCCATGGCGACATTTCCTCTTACACCAGGGGACACGGATGCCTCACAGACCCCACCCTCAGCGATCTTAGTGTTCAGCCAGAGAGGGGATGCAAGAGAAGAGGTGGTCAGGCCTCAGCGGGCAGTGGCAGGAAAGACTAGGGACCAAGGCGCCCCACAGCAGAGCCACCTCCTGGCACTACCAGCCAAGGGGTTGAACCAGAGATCTCAGAGCTGGGCCCTAGTCCCTGGTCCCGGGGCAAGCACCGAAGTGGAGGTGCCAGCTGGTCACCTCTGGCTCTGCGGGGGACATGCTGGGCCCAGGGTCCCCCAAGCCACCTGTAACATTCTAGCAGGAAGGGCGTCATGGCTTGGAACCTCTAGTCCCATCCAGGCTCTGGCTGGTCCCCCCACACCCAACTGCCCCATCTCCTTCAGAGGCCAGGAAGCGGGTGGTGGGGCAGGCAACAGGGAGACCCCAGGACACACTTCTGCTCAGACTGGTGGCCACAGGGCTGCCTGTGGATTCCCAACCCAATACAGGGCACCAGAACCAGAAGTATGGGTTGGCATGTGACCCACTTGTGGGCACAGTCCCCATTCTACTCCAGCAAGGGAGTGGCACAGCAAAAGTTGGGGAGGGACAGGGACAGGGACCCGGTAGGTGTGGGCAGGCAGGGGACAGGGGACCTTGGGTTCTGTTCGCTGTTCAGATGCCGGCCTGGCCAAAGCTCCTGTTCCCTCCCCCAACTCTTGCCCCTCCAGCCCGGGCTCCTCCAGCATCCGTGGCCTCACAGCACCCCCCGGTGGCCACCCGCGGGACGCCCTGGGCGGGATGAAGGGGCGGCCCCTCCAGTCCCCTCCCCCGTCCCCTCCTGCTCCCCTCCCGCTGGCCTCCCTCCTGCCCACTCGGCGCCCGCATCTCGGGCCGGCAGGACTTGGAGCCCCTAGACCAGGTGAGTGGTGTCGTCGGGCGGTGATCAGGGTGCCATGGTGTGGCCAAGGGGTAGCCAAGGGGCCCGGGTGCTGGGACCACTTCCCACAGCCATGTACTCACTCAGGGCTGCCGTCCATCCCTGCCGCCAAGGTCTCCTGCCCACAGCCTGCTCGTAACAGTCCCCGTTCACTGCCCCGCTGTACCCTCTGTCTCTGGGCAGGGTGATCTAGGTGAGGGGGGTGCTGGGTTCCCCACTTCCCAGCTCCCCAACGACCTAACACAGAGATGCCTGCCTCTCCTTAGGCCGCCAAGGGCCCCTGGCTTGGTGTCCAAGGTCTGGGATTTCTGGCCTGGGGACATCCTCAGAGTGTTAAGAGGACACTCTGTGCTAGGACCCTGGCATGGGGCACAGGATGCCTGGGAGTACTTCTCCTGCTGGAAGGAGGTTGTTCTCTGGGCAGTAGAGGAGGAGGGGGTCTCTGATGTCCTGAGGGGGACAGGGCAAGTCACAGCCCCCCCCCAACCAAAGACAGTCAGCCTGCCCCACCTACCCCTGCCCTGGATTGTCCCCGAGTGACTGAGGGAGCCCTGGGGAGAGGAGGGGCCCAGGAGAACAGCACTCTTGCCCCACACTCCAGGAGGCAGCAGCAGAGCCCCTAGAGCCGAGCACGCATGGGTGGGAGGGAAACTGTGAAGACAGCTCTACTGCTGCCTGTACCCACCCAGGGCAGCCACAGGGTCTCTGTGTGCAGGGCTGACCCAGGCTCACTGGAGACATGGAGCCTGTGCCCAGGAAGGACCAGGTACCCCAAAAGAAGGAGGCTCGTGAGCCACCGATTTTCTGTTGTTTTTCTTCCAATCAAGTAGCTCTGGCTTGGCAGCCAGCTCACATTTAACCCCCAAAAGCCCTGGAGTTTATGTGCTGCTTTGGTTCACAAAAGCCAGGAGGCAAAGCCGTTGCTCACCTTCCCTCTGAAGAAGGAGGGAGGGGGGTCAGGAGTCCCGCCAGGGCCAGACTGAAGGGCTCCCACCAGGGGAACAGTATGTCCCCTCTGCTCAGACACTGCCCCCTCTGCTGGTGGAAGAAATGGGAAAGGGCTGCAGCCGGGCAGAGCCAGGCTCACGCCTCCGGCAGCTCTGTCGGAGGGAACTCAGGTCTCTCAGGGCCTTGGGGAAGGCAGCTGGCCCCTCTGGATACAGCTCCCAGGGTCTAAGACAGGGAACGGTCCAGCACCCCGAGAGGGGCTGGAGATGTATATGGGGCCTCTGGCCTCTCTGAGAACAGGGCAGGCTGGAGAACGTCCGTGCTTCTTGTACCCAGATCTATTAGCTAGGTATCGTTCACAGCCACGAACTTCAATTTTTAAAAGCTGCGGAAACACAGCTCTTGTGATTAATCGGGCCAGGCACAGAAGGTCAGACTCCTTCCTTCCCCAGGGCCCTGCATTCAGGTGAGCTGGCCCGCTTCTGCCCTCTCACAGGTCCATGCCAAGCCGTGAACCCTGGTGTGGGCCACATTATGCCCAGGCGTGGCCCTGGGTGCCGCTCACCATGGGCCTGGGTGCTGGCCCCACTACAGGGTGGGCCACAATGCAGGGTGTTCTCCAGGGGACACCCAGCAGACTGGGAGCCAGGCAGGCTGGGCAAGGGGTCCCCCGAGCATGAGGTCTCTGAGCCCATGGTCAGAACCCACCAAGATGCGGAGCAGGATCAGGCCTCTCTGTGGTGGACACTGCTGCAATCTTTCCTGACTTGCCCGCCCCTTGGGGGACAGCTGCTGCCTAGTGTGGGTTTGTTCTGCGTGTCTTTGGTGTTTTGTTTTTTTTTTGCGTGTCTTTGGTTTTATGTACTACATTATCTGATCGCCGACATGTGTGGTTTCACTGTGACTTGCCTGTTGTGATTTCTGCCGTGTTCTGAGCCCATGTTCATCTTTTTACTGTTTAGCAAGTGCTTCATACCAACACAATTTTTTTTATTGTGGTAAAATATATATAATAAAATTTACTGTCTTACTCATGTTTAAGTGCACAGCTCAGTAGTGTTAAGCACATTTTGTTGCTCCACAACCATCACCACCATCCATATCCAGAGCTCTTCGTTTTGCAAAGCTGAAACCCACTGAATGAGGACCCCCAACTCCTCCCAGCCCCTCGCAGCCACCCTTCCACTCTGTCACTAGGACTTTGGCTCCCTCGGTGATTCATGTGACGGGAACTGTATTGTGTTTTTCACTTGGTACCTGACTTACTGTGCTGAGCCTGGTGTCACCCAGCAGAGGTTCCTTCCTTTTACAACCCAGTGATGTTCCATCAGAGTCTACACACATTTCCCATTTTGCTTACCCATTTAGCTGCTGCTGGACAGTGGGCTCCTCACGTTTTAGCTATTGGGAATAGCGCTGCTGTGGTCACAGGCAACACACAAATACCTCTTTGCGACCCTGTTTCAGTTTGTTTGAAGATATACCAGAAGTGGGATGGCTGAGTCACTGGTTCTACTTACAACTTTTTGAGGAAGCACCATCCCATTGTCCATGCCACTGTCCCATTGTCCACAGCAGCTGCCCCATTTTGCATGCCTTTCAGGGGTGCACTAGGATTCCCCTTGCTCCACAGCCTGACCAGAACTAGTTGTTCTGCTTTTGTTTTTAACAGAAGTCATACTAATGGGTGTGAAGTGGTGTCTCATGGTGATTCCGATTTGCATTTCCCTAATTTAGTGATGTTGACCATATTTTCATCTGCGTGTTGGTCATTTGTACATCTTTTTTGGAGAACTATCTGAGTCTTTTGCTCATTTTTTTTAATAAGTTTGTTTTTGTTGTTGGGTTTGGGAAGTTTTTTATATATTCTGGACATTAATCCTTTATCAGATATGATTTGCAGATATTTTTCTCATCCTCTGGAATCCCTTTTAACTCTGTTGGTAGTGCCTTTCATGCACAAAAACTTCAGATTTCCAATCTGAAATCAAATTTATCTATTTTTTTCTTTTATTGCCTATGCCTCTGGTGTCAGATCCAATAAATCCTTGACAAATCCAATGCCATGAATTTAGAATCCCATGTTTTCTTCTAAGAGTTTTGTGGTTTTAGGCTTTCTCATGTTCAGGTCACATTTTGAATTTATTTTGTGTACAGTATTAGATAAGGATCGAACATCATTGTTTGCATGTAGATGTATGGTTTCCCAGGAAGATTTATTGAAAGGAATGCCTTTCCCCCAGTGAGTGGTCTTGGAACTCTTGTTGGAAATCATCAACCACGTATGGGAGGGCTAATTTGTGAGCTCTCTGTACTCCTACAGAGGACCACGTCATGTCTTTATGCCAGCACCACACGTTGTTGATTACTGTAGCTGTATAGTAAGTTTTGAAATCAGGAAATATAAATCTTCTGGCTTTGTTCTTTTTCAAGATTGTTTTTTGTATACAGGGTCCCTTGAGATTCCAAATGCTTTTTAGGATGGTTTTATATTTCTGAAAAGAAATCATGGGGATTTTAATGAGGATTTTACTAAATCTTTAGATCAGTTTTGGTAGTACTGCTGTCTTAACAGTATTACATCTTCCAGTCTGAATGAACATATCTATTCTTTTATTAATGTCTTCTTTAATTTCTTTCACAAATATTTTGTAGTTTCCATTGTGTAAGTCTTTCACCTCATATGTTAATTTCTAAATATTTATTCCTTCTGATAGAATAGTAAGATATTTTCTTAATTTCCTTTTTGGATTGTCCATTGTTATTATATAGAAATACAATAGGTTTTTATAAGTTGACTTTGTATCCTGCCACTTTGCTGAATTCGCTTATTAGTTATAACAATATTTGTGGAATCATTAAGGTTTTCTACATATGAGAGTATATCATCAACCAGATGTGGAGGTGCACACTTGTAATCTCAGTATTCTGGGAAGCTGAGGCAGAAGGATCACAAGTTAGAATCCAGTCTGGGCAACTTAGTGAGACCCCGTTTCAAATAAAGAAATATAGATAGATGGATAGATAGATAGATAATTGATTGATAGATTAGATAGATAGAGAGATATAAAGCTGAGGATGTAGCTCAATCAAAGGTCCTGGGTTCAATCCTGAGTATCACAGAAAACTCTGTGTGTGTGTGTGTGTGTGTGTGTGCGCGCGCGCGTGCGCATGCGTGCGCATGTGTGCGTGTGTGCAATCAGCAAACAGAAATCATTTTTACTTCCTCCTCTCCAGTTTGCATGACTTCTACTTCTTTTTCTGGCCCAGCATAGCACTGAAGGAAGTGCTGAGGGCGTGTGTCCTTGCTCTGTTCCCGACCTTGAAGGAAAAGGTTTATGTCTTTAACCTTGCGGATGAGCTCCCTGTGGGTTATGGGTCTTCATATATGAGTTTTATTATATTGAGGTAGTTTCTTTCTATATTTAGTTTGTTATACGCTTTTTAAAAATCTTAGAACAGCGTTGACTTTTTCAATTGCATTTTCTGCACCCGCTGAAATGGTTGTGTGGATTTTTTAATCCGTCATTCTGTTAATGAGGCAAGTAACATTCATTGATTTTCGTATGTTGAACTATTCTTGCATTTCTAGGCATAAATCCCAACTGATCGTGGTTCATATGCTGCTGGATTCAGTTCGCTGTTGAAGATTCTTACATTCGTGTCCATAAGGGATATTGGGCCCCGGTTTTTCTCTCTTGTAGTGTCTGTCTGGCTTTGGTGTCCAGCAGTACTGGCCTCACTGACTGAGGTAGGCAGCGTCCCTTCCTCTTGAAGTTTTGTGGAAAGTTTGAGAGGGGCTGGTGCTAATTTTTTTTTAGATGTTTGATAGAATTCAATAGTGACATTCCTAGGTCCAGAGATTTTCTTTCTCAAGAGATTTTTGATTACTGATTCCATCCCTTTACTAGATATAGGTCTGTTAAGTTTTTCTATTTTTTCATGGTTTAGTCTGGATAGGTTTTATGTTTCTAGGAATGTCTCCATTTCACTTAGTTCTTCTAATTTGTCAAGATAAAATTGTTCACAGTACCCTCTTGTAATCCTTTCTATTTCTATAGAATTGGTAGTAGGGTCCCCACTGTTATATATGATTTTTGTGAGTCTTCTGTCTTTTTTTCAGTTCATTTAACTAAAGGTGCATAAATCTTTTTTGATTTTCTTCAAATAACCAACTTCAGGTTTAATTGATGTTCTCTATTGCTTTTCTATTGTCTGTTTTGTTATCTCTGCTTTAATCTTTGTTTACTTCTAACTTTGGATATAGTTTGTTCTTCTTTTCCTAGTTCCTTAAATTCTAAAGTTAGGTTTTTAATTTTGTGTTTTATGGTACTGGAGATTGAACCTAGGACCCTCGAACTGAGCTACTTCCCAAACCTTTTTTATTTTTCGAGACAGGGTCTCACTAAGTCACTGAATTACCCAGGCTGGGCTTGAACTTGTGATTCTCCTGCCTCGGGTCCCAGAGTGTGGGGTTTAAAAGTGTGTGCCTCCATGCCCAGCCTCCTTGTTGTTTTTAATGCAAACATTTTTAACTAAATGTTTCCCCCTTAGCACTGTGTACCACAAGTTTTAGAAATTTTTGTTTCATTTTTATGTATCTTTAAATTTCTCCCCTCCCTTATGGTTTCTTTTTTGGATCCTCTGGTTGCTTCTGAGTGCTAATTTCCACAAATTAGTGATTTTTCCAGTTTCCTTCTGCTGGCGATTTCTAACTTCACCCTACTGGGGTCTGACAAGATGCATTTTAGGCTCTGCCTCTTCAAACCTGCTATACCTCCCAGGTCACTTCCAGGTCAGGAGCCTTTTTCTCCTTTAATTTTCTGTTTTCCCTCTTGGAAGCCACTCATAAGCATGTTCTAAAGCAGCTACATGTACAGAGGAAGCCGCAAAGTCACTGCACCTGCCCAGGGAAGTTGCAGACTCAGATAAGACCTACATCTACACTTAAGACTGATCCTATGCACAGAGACAGCCCACGGCAATCACTGATGGAACAAACGGCAGCAGTGCTGGGGTCAGGAGGATTCTGATTTCAAATGTCCAGTGTCAACAAGATACCGCTAGGCACCCACAGGATAGAAATAACCAACAGACACTCTGTGAAGATCAGACGGTGGATCTCCTAGACAAAGACATTAAAACAACTGTTCTAAAGATGCTCAAAGAATTGAAAGAAGATGTGAGGAAAGTTAGGAAACAACGTGTAAATAGCAATGAAGAGCTGAAAAGAAAATCCAAAGCTGAAAAATCAAATGAGAATTCAAATGGAAAATTCTCATGAGAAAACTGAAGGTTGCTTTGAGTGGGCAGAAGAAAGGATCAGTGAACTTGAACAGAGGAATGGAAATTATTGAGGCTGAGAAACAGAAAGAAAAAAGGCTGGAGAAAAGTGAGCAGAGTAAGGTGCTTAGGTCCCAAGGATCACCATGAAGAGGCCTGATGTGTACCCTGTAGGAATCCCACAGGGTGAGAAGGCAGAGGGGCAAAGAATATGTGAAGAAATAATGACTGAAAGAAAACATCACAAATTTGATGAAAGACATACTATAAACATCCAAGAATCTCATGAACTGCAAGCAGGATGAACCCAAAGGCCCACAATGAGACCCAGTATAACCAAACTCAAAAGACAAAGGGGCGGGGCTGGGGGTTTCTCCCCCCTAGGTCCTATATATTCCTACATTCTTGTTAACTTTGTTCCCTGGATTTGTTTTGTTTTTCTTGCTGGCATAAACAGCATTTTTCCATAACATTTTCTGATTGCTTGTGACTGACAGAAGAAAATCACCAACTCTGTACAATCTCACAGTGTCTCTGGGTCAGAAGCTCCAGAGGCTCTTCTGTGAGGCACTGGCCCTAGTAGGTCTTGTGCAGGGCAGTGGAGTTCCTGGCCAGGCCAAGACTACTAGGAAGCGGACCAGGGCTGAAGGCTCTGCTGCCAATTCAACGCCCTCCCTACTGTGTCCACATGATGTGGCAGCTAGCCTCCCCCTGAGCAAGTCACACCAGGGACATCCAGGCCCCACCATGGTGTGGAAGCCACACTCTATCCTCATGCACAAGCTGGAGCAAGGGGTGTGAGAGGACTTCAGGGTGTAGACACGGCTGCCTCCCGCCTTGGTGCCCACATGAGCTCTCTGGAGGGGCTCCCTGTACTTTGTTTTGCTGTGGCATTGCCCCATGCAGATGTACTAGAATTCTCCTTACACTGAGAGTCAGCTCGCACCATCCTTTCCTGTGGCCTCGCTTCCTTAGCTCCCTTTACCTGGCAGGGACAGGCTCCCTGGTCCTCAGCTGGCAGCTCAGTCACTTTGTCACTTTTTCTGAGGCTGCCTATCTCCTGCCTGCTCATTTCCAGGTCTGATCTCTGCCCTTCACTGGTTCCTCCATCTCCTTCACTCTCTTTCTCTTCTGAGCTCTGGGATAACTTCTTGTGATCGCTGGTTGGTTGTAGTTCGGTACCAAACTTGTGGTTCCCTGGTCCCATTGCCCTCTTCAGCTAAAGCTATTTGAACACCTGTGCTCTGGAGAAGCCTCCGTCTCTCTAGCAGCTTTCCAGGTATTCAAGCTGGGATAAATCCTCTGCAAGCCCTGGTGTCCCTGCCCCAGCATCCTCCCCACCAGTCTCACTCCAGGCTGCTGCCAGGACACAGCCCTGGGTCACGGCCTTCAGCAGCAGAGTGGACATTTGTGCAAAGAGCAAGCTGGTGCTGGCTCCATGTCCCATGAGGAGGAGGCATTTCCAACAACTCCTGTGCTTGTTCAACCCAGTAGCTGCCAGCCCTGCTCTGGGGTCCTTCAGGCCACAGATGACCCAGCCAGCAAGGACTGCTCTGGGCCTGTCCAGGTGGCCTCCCCAGGCATCACACCAGGGTCCAGGCCACACCATAGGCTCATGGGACTTGATCAGCAGATTCCAGTGCAAAACCATGCTAGTAATGACTGGGTCTGGACAGTGCTGACCTCCCTTGGTCCTCACCAACAAGCCCAGTGAAGGGGACTGGGCCATCCCTGGCCAAGGTCACATGGAGGAACTGGGAGCCACCAGGTAGAGCAGCATCTTCCCCCTCCTCCTGCTTCTGTTTCAGATGGGTGGGAGTGTGGGCAAGGACGGGGCTCTGGGCTTCCACCCCACTTGCATCACACTAGACTGAGCCAGAACTGAGCCCTGACATGCTCACTGCGGGTGGGCAGCCCAGCGGCAGGAACACTGTGTACCAGGCCCCTGCCTCCTGCAGACTGGCAAGCTCCCCATGTGGCAGGGTGGCAGTACCTCAGTGGTGCCACCTCTCCCTCCCTTGCAGGACTGAGGTGTCAGGCGACCGCCACAATGCTACAGGGGCCCTGCTTGGTGCTGCTGCTTGGGGGGATGCTGGGGGCCCTCCATGCCCAGCAGCAAGAGGTCCTCTCACCTGACACCATCACCTCCGAAAGGACCAACAGCTGCCCAGGTACCAGGGCTTGGGTGGGGGCGGCCTTGGGGTAGGATGGGGAACCCGCCAGGCAGGCCGTAACACCCCGTGTCTCCAGAGAAGACCGACTGCCCCGTCAACGTGTACTTCGTGCTGGACACCTCGGAGAGCGTGGCCATGCAGTCACCCACCGACAGCCTGCTCTACCACATGCAGCAGTTCGTGCCACAGCTCATCAGCCAGCTGCAGAACGAGTTCTACCTGGACCAGGTGGCACTCAGCTGGCGCTACGGCGGCTTGCACTTCTCCGACCAGGTGGAGGTGTTCAGCCCGCCGGGCAGTGACCGTGCCTCCTTCACCAAGAGCCTGCAGGGCATCAGCTCCTTCCGCCGTGGCACCTTCACTGACTGTGCACTGGCCAACATGACACAGGAGATCCGCCGGTCAGGGGCACGTGGCGTCAACTTCGCCGTGGTCATCACCGACGGCCACGTCACGGGCAGCCCGTGCGGTGGCATCAAGCTGCAGGCTGAGCGGGCCCGCGATGAAGGCATCCGGCTCTTTGCCGTGGCACCCAACCAGAACCTGAACGAGCAGGGCCTGCGAGACATCGCCAGCACCCCGCACGAGCTTTACCGCAGCAACTATGCCACCATGAGGCCAGACTCCACCGAGATCGACCAGGACACCATCAACCGCATCATCAAAGTTATGGTGAGCAGTGGGCCCTGTGGGGAGGGTCGGGCAAGACTCCACCAAGCTGGGTAACCACACGAGCCCAGGCTCATGCTGACCCAGGCCCTCTGTCTTTCCACAGAAACACGAAGCCTATGGAGAGGTGAGTAGTGCTTCCCTCTCCTGCCCAACCTGGCCTGCTGCCTGTGGCCTTTGAAGACCCCACGGAGCGCTCGTGGCTCTGGTGCTTGGGACCTGGAGCTATGTGTGGAGAAGAGAGAGCAAAATCATCCACTCTGTACTGGGCCCAAGTCTCAGGGCTTGGACAAGGCTCCTGCCCAAACCAGACTGTTTGGGTCAGAGCTAGGTCGCCCTCCGGGCACTCTGAGAGTGCAGGGCTCAAGGGCTGTGGCCCTGGCGGGCAGCTGTGTCCAACCCAAGCTGAGTCAGGCGGTGGCAGTGTGTGTCCTCCGACGTCTGTAATACCCCATGTGGCAGTGTGCCATGTGCCAGCTCTGACTCCAAGAAAGGACAGCAGGGTCTGAGGGCCCAGTGTGGCCCCAGCCGCTCAAAGCTCAAAATTTAATCCCTGTACACAGACTGTGCCTGGACAATGCCAGGTGCTCTTTCATCCTGTTCCAATCCATAAGATAGGAAGGCTTGATTGGACACCAGCTCTCCACCTACCTAGCACTCCAAGTGTCTGCTTCTTCATCCTGGTCCCCCCAGGCTTGACAGGCACTTTGGGGGACCCTTCAAGAGTCCCAGCTTTGTGTCCCAAACCCATATCCTGCCAGGTTTCCTTCTCACCAGCCTGAGCTGCTATCCCTGCACTGCCCCTTCTCGTTTCAGTGCTACAAGGTGAGCTGCCTGGAGATCCCCGGACCACCTGGCCCCAAGGGCTACCGCGGACAGAAGGTGAGATTCTGGCCACCTCCCACCCGTGTGCCTGGATGTCTCCACATGCCTCACCCTGTCCACTCTCAGATCTGTCCACTCTCTTTTAAACAACATTTTGAGAAAAGTAGGATTTTTTTTTAAATTAAGCCATCCCATTAAAACACTTGTCAAGCAAGCAAGCAAGCACACTTTGGGTAACCAACATGACAGATGTTACTGTTAGGGGCATGGCTGCTGATTTACAGAGAGCACTCACTTTGTGGCTTATTAAGTAGCAGGTTTTGCAGAATCTGCTTTGAGTGGTCCCCTGCGTTCCTAACATCAGAGGTGTATGGAACAGAGTCCTTCCGGACTTCACCACCAGAGTCTGACACCCCGCCCACTCATGTCAGTCAAAAACCTCAAGGCAGAGGGGGAAGAATTCTGCAGCAAGACAGAACCAAGCATTCAATTAACTTACAAAAGCAGTTACCACTCTGGAGCCTCCTGCTTTCCTTCCTAACTTGGTGACAGCTTCCAGACCAGTAGGGAGTCTGACGAGCTAGCCCCAGAACACTGCCAAACCCTCCCCACCATCCCTGGAGTCTCAGGCCCTGGCAGCAAAGCCTCCTGCCACAGCCAGGTATGAAATTGCCCAGGGCAGCCTGGAGGCCCACAGCAGGACAGCGACCAGGGCCTGGTGGGGGCATCACAGGGACCTGGGTCAGGGCGCGACGACAGCGCGCAGAGCTTCTGTGCTCATGGCCCCCTTCGCCCCTCAAGTCTTCCCCGCACCTCTGCCCCTCCGCACCTGCATTAGAAGCATGTAAATAAGCGGGTGCAATCATCAGTTGAGTTAAACTCCATTCCAGGGGGTGCAACCTTCATATGGCCTCCTGAAGTCCCGATCTGTGTGAAGTTATGGGGGTCCCCACCCCACTCCGAGGAATTAATGTCACTATGAATACCATGCAGTCCTGGGAACAAATCAGAGCCCTGCAGTTGCAGCCATGGATACAGAAGGGCACCCCTTGGCAGGGCGGCTTCCAGGAAAGCTTCCTGGGACTCAGAGAAGTCTAGAGGTTGAAGCTTCAGGGGTGGTTGACTGACTCCAAGATCTGGGGGTAACCAGCAGCCCTCGACCTGCTCCCTTTCAGGGGAGCCATCAGGGTCCCCACTGCCCACCCTGCCACCCTGCCTCAGTTTACCCTTTTCCCTGTCATCTGGTTTTAGGGTGCCAAGGGCAACATGGGTGAGCCAGGAGAGCCTGGACAGAAGGGGCGACAGGTAAGCACCCCCGCCCAATGCCCCCAACCACTCTCCTGCACCCCAGGGCTGGGGCTCCATCCAATACTGTGTTCTTCCACAGGGAGACCCTGGCATTGAAGGCCCCATCGGATTCCCAGGACCCAAGGTGAGCTCCACTGGGTGGCTGTGGGCTGGATTCAGGGGACTGGCACTGTCTGGGGCAGGCTCCCTACCCTGTTACCTCCATAGTTTGAAGATCACCCCAAAACCAAGCATCCATCTGATCCCTCGTCCAGCCGGTGTTCAGAGCCTGCACAAGGTTTCCAGGAAGCAGACACTGGACCCCACCCACCCGATGTTCTCAGCCTGCCCCCTGGTCCTCCCTGCCCTCCCAACCCCACCCTCCAGGACCCCAGGGTGCCCTGGTGACCCCTGTCCTTTCCTTCTGCCCTAGGGTGTGCCTGGCTTCAAAGGAGAGAAGGTAAGTTTCAATGGCAGAGCCAGAAGCAGGCAGCTGCTGCAGCCCACTGGGCTCTCCCAGTTCCTGGGGGCAGACTGGGTCTGGGAAGGTGGTTATACAGGGTTCCCCCAGCCTCCTGCTGGCTCAAGGGCTCAGATTTCGCCCAGAGATAGTGTCCAGTGCTGGGAGCTCATCTCATGCCCACTTTCCTCCTACACAGGGAGAATTTGGAGCCGATGGAAGGAAGGTAAGGGGTGGCACCCACTCCCTGCTGCCGAGGGGACCAGGATCAGCACTCACGACCCCTCTAACCTCCTTTCCAGGGGGCTCCCGGGCTGGCAGGCAAGAACGGGACTGACGGACAGAAGGTAGGGTGAGCCTTGGCTTGGTGCTGCCCTGACCATACATGCACACATGCGCGCGCGCACACACACACACACACACACACACACACACACACACTGGTACACTCACACTGTGGTACACTCACACTCATGCACACTCATGCACACACGGGGTAGGGGGACCCCATCTTGTGCCCCAGCCTCAGCCCCAGGAAGCACCTCTACAGAGGTGAAGCGTGACAAGCATCAGGGCATCTCCCTCAGCCCTGTACAGTGGGCACCAGTGCCTACTCTTCCTCCTCGGACCCAGAACTGCCTGACCTCTCCTTCGCCCCTTCCTCCTTCAGGGCAAGCTTGGCCGCATCGGACCCCCAGGCTGCAAGGGAGACCCCGGAGACCGGGTAAGGATTCTGGGCCCCTAGGGCACCAGGCAGGGGCACCTGGCTCCTTCCTCCTGCCCAGCCACTCCCTGCCTGCCCCTGGCCACAGCTCTTGGGAACTTCCACATCAACTCCCAGGAGCCTGGCATTTCTGTGGGGTGGGTGCCATGGTGCCACTCATTAGCGTCAGCTTCAAGGGTGGGGAGTCTCGAGGTGGAGCCAGGGCCCCAGAGGGATGCCCCAGGGCTCAGAGGATTGGGCTTTGCTTCCCCTGCTTGGCCGGCCGTGGCCCCAACTGACATCGCAACACCCCTCTCCCCTCAGGGCCCTGACGGGTACCCAGGAGATGCCGGGAGCCCGGGCGAGCAAGGAGACCAAGGTGCCAAGGTGGGTGACTGAAAAAGAAGCCCACAGAGAGTGCCTGCCCCCAGTGTCAGCCATGCAAAGCCAGGACCACCAGGAGCCCCTACAGGGAATGTGTTACACTGAGGCTGGGCAGCTGTGACCTGGCTGCCCAGGACTCCAACCCTAGCCCCTGCCTTGCATGTCCCTGTCACCTGGCCCCTTGGAGGTTTCAGAGCAACTTGTGCAGACCTCGCCCCATGCCTGACATCCCGGGTACTCCAAGGATGGGGAGCAGGCACGAGGGCCCAAGTCTTGCTCCTCCCTGCAGAGGGCTGAGCTGATCTCTCCAAACCCTCACAGGGGGACGCTGGCCGCCCAGGACGCAGGGGCCCCCCAGGAGACCCCGGGGACAAAGGGAGCAAGGTGAGTCCCTTGGGGACAGGCACCCAACCACCAGCTGATCTTCCCTAGCAGGTGTGATGACAGAAGGACCAGCTGTGTGCTGAGCACGTGCAGCCCTTTTGTCCTCTGCTGCCAGGTGCCAGACAGCCCCGGGTGTGAGGGTCCTCGGCCGCTACATGCACCTGCTCACAGTGGCTGCACTTTCCCCTCCCTATCACAGGGTTACCAAGGCAACCATGGAGCTCCTGGAAGTCCAGGTGTGAAAGGAGCCAAGGGTGGGCCTGGGCCCCGTGGACCCAAAGGCGAGCCTGTGAGTTCCTGCCCCCACGGCCCCAGGCCCAGGGTCCAAAGCAGGCGGGGAGTCCCCTCCCACCTCAGCCACCTCCCTGCAAACAGCAAAGAGCCCAGCCAAGGCCCACAGCCCCATACACTCCCCTCCCCAAACTGGGGAGATGCCCAGCCCCAAGGCTGACCTGACAGGAGATGCACCCAGAAGAGCTCTCCCGGCCCAGCAGCATCCCATTCGTGGCCCCTCAAACACCAACTGCTCAGGACTGTAGCCCAAGCAGACGCCCCACCATCGTCCCTAAAGCCTCAAGGACTGGAGCCTGCAGACTAGGGCCACAGGGAGGGCAGAGTCCAAGTGGCCACAACAACACACCCGTCTCTGTAGGGGCGCAGGGGAGACCCTGGAACCAAGGGCAGCCCGGGCAGCGACGGCCTCAAGGGAGAGAAGGTGAGTGTCTTTGGAGCCATTTGGGTCCTGCTGAGTCTGTGTCTGCACTGGGGTCTCACCGCAGGGCTCACAGCCATCGGCCTGCCCACATCCATCAGGAGAACCAAACCCACCGAGGCCTCCCCGTGGTGGGGTGAGGACCGCTCTCAGCAGAGACAGGAAAAGCATGGCGCAGACGGGCGGGATTCCCACTCCCAGCTCCTGGAGGGTCCTGGAGGGCACCACCCACCATCCCACACATGCTGAGCACCATGGTGCAGGTTGTACACTGCCCTACCCTGCAGGGCGCCTGCTGTGGCCTTTGTCCCTCTGGAAGATGGCACTGAGGGTCTCTGTGGCACAAGCCCCTCCTCAGTTCCTTAGACATGGGGTAGAGGGGAAAACTGCCAAAGTGGTCAGTGGAGACAGGGCAGCAGGATAAGAGACACCCCTGTTCCAGCACGTCCTCGGACAACAGGTCAGACTCCACCCCACATACCCTACACCTCCCCCAGCTGCAACCTGACCAGGCTCTCTTCCACAGGGGGACCCTGGCCCTGAAGGACCCCGCGGCCTGGCTGGAGAGGTCGGCAGCAAAGGAGCCAAGGTACTAGAGGACTGGGCAGGCAGCCATCAAGCAGTGGGCAGGAGGGAATAGCCTGTGCCCCTCCCCACCCCACAGGCCCCATCAGGCCCTGGGGTCAAGGCCAAGGCAAGCAGCAAGGCCTGGGCTCTGCCCCAGACCCCACATCTAAGGGGCTGACGTTGAAGTCTCTGACACCACCAGAGGACACAGCCTGGTCCCTTCCTTTGCAGGGAGATCGGGGTCTGCCTGGACCAAGAGGCCCCCAGGGAGCCCTTGGGGAGCCCGGGAAGCAGGTCAGTACTGGGCACTCTGCACCCTACCCTCCAGGATCCTGGGCCCTGTCTGTGGGCAGCACTGCTGGCTGCTGGCTACCATCCCATGGCAAATAGCAGGGGACCAGAACCTGCCCGCACAGGTCCCTCTTGGCTGGCCCCACTCCTGGGGCAGCACAGGAAGTGGGACATTGTGGCCTTCTGGTCAGAACTTGCCTGGGTGGGCGGTGACCCTTAGGTGCCCGTCAGTCCCCATCATAGCAACCGTGCAGCCTCCCTGATTTCTCTCCTGCCTCAGGGATCTCGAGGAGACCCTGGTGATGCTGGGCCCCGCGGAGACTCAGGACAGCCAGGTCCCAAGGTATAGCTCCCCCTGGGCACAGCGGGATGGTGATGGGGTGTGGTACAGTGACAGGGTGCAGGATGATGACAGGGCGCAGCAGGACATGGGCAGTGCAGGGCCTCTGCTGTTATTCTCTCCACCCAGCTCTGGGGACAGCGGGTCCTATAGGGTGGCCCAAGTGGTCCCTCCGCATGTGGACTATAGCACCCGGCTTTGCAGGCTCCACTCACAGCCCAGGCACTGATGCCACCCCACCTGCATGCATATCCACATCCCTAGCCCTGGGCCACCATCCCCACCTCTCCACAGTGCATTCCAAGTGACCCCACCTCTTCCTTCAGGGAGACCCCGGCAGGCCTGGATTCAGCTACCCAGGACCCCGAGGGACACCCGTGAGTCTGGGCGTGGGTCAGGGTTGGAGATGGGGCTGGACCTTGCTTTCAGTGAGCCCTCAAGACCTCCTCTGTTGGGGTCAGGAGGCAATGAGGGGCAGCAGTCACATACAGGGCCCAGCCTTGGGGACGGTACCGCATGGGGTGTGTGTGAGCACAGCGTGAATGCTGATGGTGAGACCTGCTCCGTGGGGCCCCCTCCTGGCTTGCAGTGAACCAGTCTGACCTTCGTTTCTTTCCCAGGGAGAGAAAGGCGAACCTGGCCCGCCTGGCCCGGAGGTATGCAGGCCCTGCCTGTCTAAGCCCCTTCCACTCCCAGAGATGGGGGTCCACATGCCACATCCACAGTGGCATCTACGGTCACATCCCTTCCCTGGCTAGGGCTCTCAGCCAGCTGACCATGCACAGTGGCCACCAGACATTGGGCTTGGCTGGAAGCCACTTTGGCGCCACCCCTCAGCAGACTGAGTCACAGCTGTGTCCCTTCTGACACAGCACAGTCATATCCCTTGGAGGGTGGGCAGAGCCTGGAGACAGCCCCCTCCCCCCCACCCAGACTAATGTGTGCGTTCCTGACACAGGGAGGCCGAGGAGACTTTGGCATGAAAGGAAGACCTGGGAGGAAAGGCGAAAAGGGGGAGCCCGTGAGTGTCATGGCCACCCTGCAGCAGGGGCCCCAGCCAGAGCACAGCAATGTCACCAGCCCACATCCCCTCCACCTACACAGCCCAGGACAGCCGAGGAGCCCAGCGGGTGGTGCCGTGGATGGGTGACCGTGGGAGGGCAGAATGGAGTAGACAGTGTGGCCAGGCAGACAGGGAAGTCAGCAGTGGGTACATGGGCAGATGGGCGGCAGGTGGAAGAATGGGGGGGCAGGTGGGGATATGGAAGGTGGTGGAGTGGGACATGAAAGACAACGGCAAGTGGACGGTTGGGGTGAGAGCAGCTGTGATCGGGTGCACTGTCTGGGTCATCATCCAAGCTCCTCTCCACTCTGCAGAACCCTCTGCCCTCCCCAGTGGCAGAGCCTGGGTGTTCCCAAGTGGGTGGTAGTGCCCAGGAGGGGAACAAGGCTGCTTTAGGGAGCAGGGACCCACCCGGGGCATTGCTAAGGCTGCCTGGCCTGACTTCCACAGGCTGACCCTGGCCCCGCCGGAGAACCGGGCCCTCGGGGGCCGAGAGGAGACCCTGGACCCGAGGTAAGCTGGTCTCTGTCTCGTCCCCACCCTGGGCTGGCCCTCAGTCGGTGTGCACCAGGCAGCGGCTCCAGCATTCTCACGTCTCACTGTTCTCTTCCTGCAGGGTGAGCCCGGCCCCCCTGGAGACCCCGGCCTCACGGTAGGTGCCACAGAACAGACTCGGCCACCCAGCCACCTCCCTCCCTGGTCTCTGCTGTGCATGAGCACTGGGACTTCACCGTGTCCGGGGTCAGGGACTCTCCTGGGGATCCTCCCTGAGACTCTGCCCCTGTGCCATTTTGCAGGAATGCGACGTCATGACCTACGTGAGGGAGACCTGCGGGTGCTGCGGTGAGTCATCGCCCACCCATGTCCCTGCCTCTCTTGCAACCCTCAGCCCGCCACCCACTGACCTTGCCGCCCCCCAGACTGCGAAAAGCGCTGTGGGGCCCTGGATGTGGTCTTCGTCATCGACAGCTCTGAGAGCATCGGCTACACCAACTTCACCCTGGAGAAGAACTTCGTCATCAATGTGGTCAACAGGCTGGGGGCCATCGCCAAGGACCCCAAGTCCGAGACAGGTCAGCGGGGCCAGGTGTCCCTGGCCGTGTCCTGACACATCGCACCGTGGGGGGACCGCGCTGGTCTCGGGGTGCGTCACACCGGCCATCGTTGCAGGGACGCGTGTGGGAGTGGTGCAGTACAGCCACGAGGGCACCTTTGAGGCCATCCAGCTGGACGATGAGCGCATCGATTCCCTGTCCAGCTTCAAGGAGGCTGTCAAGAACCTGGAGTGGATTGCGGGTGGCACCTGGACACCCTCCGCCCTCAAATTCGCCTACAACCAGCTCATCAAGGAGAGTCGGCGCCAGAAGACACGCGTGTTCGCCGTGGTCATCACGGATGGGCGCCACGACCCACGTGACGATGACCTCAACCTGCGGGCACTGTGCGACCGCGATGTCACGGTGACGGCCATTGGCATCGGTGACATGTTCCATGAGGGACATGAGAGCGAGAACCTCTACTCCATTGCCTGTGACAAGCCACAGCAGGTGCGCAACATGACGCTCTTCTCTGACCTGGTGGCCGAGAAGTTCATCGATGACATGGAAGACGTGCTGTGCCCAGGTGAGGGGACTCCGTGTTCAGGTGGAAGGGTCCCGTGCCCAGGGAGGAGGGTGTCTTCTGCGCAGGTTAAAGGGCCCAGCGCCCAAGTGGAAAGGGGTCAGCTGCCCAGGTGGAGAGGTCCTATGCCCAGGAGAGGTGGTCCCATGCTGGGGTGAGGGTCCAAGTCCTTTTCCCGGGCTAAGAAGTCTTGTGCCTGAGTTGGGGGGGGTCATCTGCCCAGATGGGGAGATCCCATGCCTAGGTGATAGAGGGCCCCGTGCCCAGGTGAAGGGGGTCCTCTCCCAAGTTAGGAGATTCCACGCTCAGGTCGGGGGGTCATCTGCCTAGATGGGTGAGGGAGCCCTGTGCCCAGATTAGGGGGTCCACTGCCCAGGTAAGCAGGATCCTCTACCCAGGTTAGAGAGTCCTGTGCTCAGGTGAGGTCAGGGCCTCTCCCCAGAAGAGCAGGGTGTTCACCCAGGTAAGCAGCAGAGCCCAGTGCTGACCACAGGGCAGGCCGTTGGGTGGCTGCTGAGGGCCTGGTGGGCACTGATGGAGACCTGGCCTCGCTCCTCTCTTCCAGATCCTCAGATTGTGTGCCCAGAACTTCCCTGCCAAACAGGTAACACGGGCGCCCAGAGCCTCACTCCCATGCTGGTACAGCAGTCCCACCTCCTCCCTCCTAGAGGCCAGGGCCAGGGTGAGGGGTTTGTGGGGCCTGAGGCCATGCGCAGTAGAGACAGCCCAGGGAGGCAGCCTTGGAATTCTTGGTGCCAGGGCCCAGCAGAGGGGAGAAGCTGGTGTCAGTTCCCACCTGACACCGTGGGTGGTGCTGCTGGCCTGGGCTGTGTGGGGGGCAGACATGCCAACAGCTGCGCGGCAGTCGACTGCTTGCTTTAACCCTGCCGGCGGCCTTCATATTCTGGCCCATAGTGCCAGGCTGGAAGGGATGCCCGAGGCTGGTGCTCCGCCACCTGGGCTGGGGAGGGCCGCAGGCATCTGTGCTCTGCTGCTCACCACACGGCTGCAGTGACCGAACACCAGGGTCCCAGGAGCCAGCTCCCAGGAGCGTTGGGGGCCCAGGGCTCCTCAGGAGTCACGTGGAGATGTGGTGTGCACCCCCCACCCCCAGCACAGGCAATGATCCTCTAGGTGAAGGAGCATGAGCCAGTCCTCTCACGTGGGACAGGACGTCCTAGGACCCCTCCCCACGGTTGTGCCCGGGCAGCTCTCCATGCAGTTGTTGTCTAGGGACAGTTCCGTGGGGCTGGAATCCGCCAAAGGCAGGTGTGGGGTCTGCCCCAAAGGGCCTGGTGGGATCCCAGGGGAGCGGCGCTTCCCACAGGGGGCACCTGGCCAAGACATGGGTCTGAGCCCGGGTGGGGTTGGGGCCCGGCCCAGCTCTGCCAGGGGGAGCCCAGTGCCCCCACAGATACCATGGGCAGCTCAGCCCCTCGGCCCGGTGTCCTTGCCTTGCTCCTAACCATGGTGAGAAGACCTTGTTTCTCGACTAGGAAGGGGCTGGATCTGCTGGACCCCTCTCTGGGTGCCTGGTGGGGACTGTGACTTCCCCGATGGCTGGTGCCCCAGTCACAGCAGTGCCTGCTGGACGCCGAGCGCCTCGTGCTCACTCCCGGAGTGCAGTTGCTGGGTCTCTGTGGGTGTCTGATGAGGGTCCACACATGGGTCCAGCACTGCCCTCTGTGTCTCCCTTTCTCGTGACATTGGTGCCATTCGGACCAGGACGGTGCTGGCTTCAGGGTACAGCGGCCCCAGGACCTGGACTGGGCAGGTTCCAGGGAATGGTGGGGGATGTGCCAACTCTGGGAGGGTGACAGTGAAGAGGGCAGGCAGAAAATTGGGACCTCAGCCACTCTCATCCCACCTACTACTCAAGCTCAGGACCCCACAAGACCCTCCCTCCCTGGCCTCCGGAGCCCTCCTGCTGAGCTTACCAAGCATCTTCCTTTACGGCCAGGTGAGGCTCTGAGGCAAATCAGACAGGGTGACCTTGGAACGCAGTTTACAAACAAAGTCCTCGGTGAGCAGCCTGGGTCACACAATCCCATCCACCCAGGGCCCCGGCCAGGAACCAATTCCCCTGTGTCAGGACCACCGAGGGTGTCAGAGAAACAGGACGAGGAGAGACCGCTGCAGACTTATGCTCAGGAAGGGAACTCCAATTGCACTGAGGGCCAGGGCCTGAAGGGCAGGCCTCAGGGTTTGCCAGTGACTCCTTCCCAACCAGAGGCCCACTGAGTCAGAGAGGCAGAGGAGGAGAGGGAAGGATGGAGACATGTGGGCTATGGGTGATGGGGGTCCAAGCCACGCCTTCTCTCTGGGCAGCGTTCCCAGGATGCGGCTTTGAGCTGCGGAAGCGGTGGTGGCGCGTCTGGTCAGTCTCTTCATCCAGAACCTCTCGCAAGGTCTCTGGTGGCTGCAGGTGCCGCCATAGGTCTCCTCCCTAGAACTATCACTCGTTGCCAGTTCCCCACCCACCACCTCCTGCCTAGGCCATGCACCCACCGTGCCAACCGCAGCTCCTCACACATGCCTGCCCAGCGCCCTCCCCTGGGTCCTCGCTCCACCTCAGTGAAGAGGCCCGACGCACCCGAGGCCCTAACGTCTTCTCTGGACGCCCCTTGCAGATGGACCGCGGCCTGGCAGCGAGCCCCCGGTCACCTTCCTCCGCACGGAAGAGGGTCCAGACCCCACCTTCCCCAGGACCATCCCCCTGATCCAGCAGTTGCTAAACACCACGGAGTTCACACAGGACCCAGCCGCGTACTCCCAGCTGGTGGCCGTGATGGTCTACACCGCCGAGCGGGCCAAGTTCGCCACAGGGGTCGAGCGGCAGGACTGGATGCAGCTGTTCATTGACACCTTTAAACTGGTGCACAGGGACATCACAGGGGACCCTGAGACCGCGCTGGCACTGTGCTGAGGCCGTGGGGCCGCTGTGCAGAGAAGGCCGGAGCCAGCTCTTTGCCCGCTCGCAGCTTTTCAGGGCTGCCCTGTAAGCAGGGTATAAGAACCAGGAATCCGCATTCCCAGTATGGTGGCCCCAAATACCCATTTGAAGCCGTTAGGGCCACGCCGCTCCTGAGCCTCCTCAGCCTCCTCACCTGCCCTCCGTCTCCCCACAGCCTCTTCTCAGTGGGCCCCTCCTCCATATAAGGACACCAGTCGCTGGATTTAGTTAAAGCTTCCCCGACTCTGGGCTGTCACCTCCCAGATCCTTAATTTAGGGCTGAGGTGGCAGAGCACTTGCTGTTACCACACACACAGACTCAGTTTGACCCCCTGTGCAGTCCTTTGCCACCTAAAGGGACCTTCACAGTCTCCAGAGATTGGATGTAGGGTCATTCTGTCGGCTGGCCACACCTGGGTGTAGGCGAGGGAGGGTGCAGTGCAGGGAGTGAAATCCCCCTGGCCCAGTTCTGGTTGAGCCCAGAGGCTGAAAGAGCCCAGTCTTGGGGCTGGGGATCGATTCTGGGTGTGGTGATATGCACATGCTTGAACCAGTGTGCCATGTGAAGGTGGCCAGGACTGGGTGACAGGTAGTCCTTGTGACCTTCTGACGTGTGACTCCTTTGAACTGATGTCACCTCTGTTAGTCAGACCCCCCAGAACTGCCCCTTCCAGGCATCCACACCCCCAGTCTAGTCCCTGTGGGTTTATGGGACACTGTCAGGAACACCCACCAGGCAAGACTTGCTCTGCCCTTGGCCACCTCAGCTGAGCACAGGGTGGGGTCCTCTCCCAGTGTGGGGACAGCTGGCGCGACCACGGCAACATCACTGCCCAAGGGGAGCTCAGATGCGGGACACCTGAGCCAGAGGGCAGTCCCATTCTTGCTGGGCTCCTGCCCTTCCCCCGCCATGTGCCAAGCCAGGCTTCCTGCTGTGGGGGTGCAGGCAGGAGAAGGGAGCCCACAGAAGGGAGAGGCGGAGCCTGCGAATTCTGACTCACCACCTCCTGTGTGTCTCCGTCACCTCCCCAAACCAGCTGCCCCACTGCCTGTCCGTCTCCATGTTTGTGGGGACCACTGTGGGATGGGGCTTGCTTCAGGGGTGCTGGGGTGCAGTCCCTGAGAGCTTACTAGATGCTCTAAGCAAGTTCCAGCAGCAGTTTACACCAAAATAAGCTACATTGTGAATAAGCTCAAAAGAAGTGTCCATCTGCCGCAGACACTCTTAACTGGGGTGGGGTTGTCCTCAGGTGCAGTGAGCAAGTGCTAGGCATAAAAACTGACATGTACAAAGTGAAAGCACTGCTGTGGTCGAGTGGGCTTCCTTCCCACAGGCTGCCACACCTTTGGGTCCCTCAAGCTGGGGGGACATTGAGCATCATGGAGGCGTTGCTGGCAGCTAGGACCCTGTTCCTGATGGGATCCCCAGGAGTCCAAAGACCCAGGTTGTAACAGCAACTGCTTCCTTTCCACCCTGAGGGGCCTGTCTGTGCCCTGGTGTCCAGACACTCGAGCCCCAGCCCACGGTCCCTGAAGCCACATGCTGATGAGGGCCCAGCCTCAGCATTGGCTGCATCCACACACTGTCCCACCTGACCGTGGCTGGTGACTGTCCACATGGGGAGGGGTCCTGAGGTCATGACGCATCTCGGTGGGGCCCACACAGGCTGTCAAGGTCTTGCCACACTGTGTTCACGCACAGCGAACCCACAGCAAGTGGGATGGCACACAGCTGTCATTCTGGGAGAGACGTGGCCCGGCCAGCTGTGGGGGTCTTAGGAGCAGGGCAGGCTGAGCCCTGGCAAGAGAAGGACAAGGGCCAGAGGTCTTCGAGAGGTCTCCTCCCCCTCCCGTTTGAAGGTGGCCTCTGTGTGGATGGCTGTGAGGGGAGCCCCCTGCCCAGGTTCCCTGGCCTGAATCTGGGATGGGTCCTGGTGGGAGGACTCTCAGGGAGGCTGTGGTGGGTTAGGAGGACGGAGACACATTCCCAGTGCAGCCTGGCCGAGGCCCCCAGGCCCTACACCCCTGGTACCTGCCCACCGCCCACCTGTGCCCACCTCACGTCTCCCCCACAGAGCTGTACGTGGCGCAGTGCACGCAACGGCCCGTGGACATCGTCTTCCTGCTGGACGGCTCCGAGAGGCTGGGCGAGCAGAACTTCCACAAGGCGCGGCGCTTCGTGGAGGAGGTGGCGCGGCGCCTGACCCTGGCGCGCAGGGATGACGACCCACTCAACGCCCGCGTGGCACTGCTGCAGTTCGGTGGCCTGCAGGAGCAGCAACTGGCTTTCCCGCTGACCGCCAACCTAACAGTCATCCAGGAGGCACTGGAGGACGCCCACTACCTCAACTCCTTCTCACATGTGGGCACGGGTGTCGTGTATGCTATCAACCATGTGGTACGTGGTGCCCAGGCCGGGGCGCGGCGCCACGCCGAGCTGTCTTTCGTGTTCCTCACCGATGGCGTCACAGGCAACGAGAGCCTGGAGGAAGCTGTGCACTCCATGCGCAAGCAGAATGTGGTGCCGACCGTGGTGGCTGTGGGCGGTGATGTGGATATGGACGTGCTCACCAAGATCAGCCTGGGTGACAGGGCCGCCATCTTCCGTGAGAAGGACTTTGACAGCCTAGCACAGCCTGGCTTCTTCGACAGGTTCATTCGCTGGATCTGTTAGCAAGCCCAGCTGCTGCACTCACCACTACTCCATCCAAGGTGCTAACCAGACCCCAGCCTGCCGGACCAGCCGGGCTGCGCACTGGGTCTCTCCAGTAGTGAGAGCCCCTGCTCCCAAGGAGGACCCTGAACCCGAGGCCCCGCCCCCAGTTCCCTGAAGTCCCCTCCCACCTCTCCATCCTGCCCACACCTGCTCTGGAGGCCCAACACCCAGGAGGCCCCCCAGTGCCTTCTTGGCTCTGCCCTCAGCCCCGGCTTCCCTCACCTACCTGTAGCCCCTCTGAAGGCTTCTGCCACCCCTGAACTCCTCTGCATGGGCCCTAGTCTCACCCTAACTCCTGAGGGCCGGCCTCAGGACCCTGTGCCACATACTCCACGGCCCAATAAAGGCTTTGAAACCTCCTGCTGCCACAGGTTCCATGTTTGTGCCTGGCGTGGGTCTCACCAACCTGGCCACACACCCACCTGCATCTCCCGGCCCCAGCCCAGCCTCCCCCAGAGGGTTAGGGACCACAGCAAGGCACTAGCCAGTATACGCCCAGGCTGTAAGCTCGGCGTAGCCTCAGTCTGTGGGCGCTGAGCTGGAAACACTGCTGTGTGGGTGGTAAGTTCACAGGAACCCTTCCAAAGGGTCCCAAAGGCAGATTCTGTGCTTTACAGTAGCTCAGGCCTCACAGATATAAGGCTGGGTAGCCTACAGCATTCATCATCTCCCAGTCCAGGGCCACAAGTCCAGCCTGGAGCTGTGGCTGGGCAGTGCCTCTCTTACAGGACTTCTAGAGACTGTGTCCACCGGCCCTGGTAGTTTTTGGCTTGCAACAGCACTGTTGCTGACTTCACATACTCTCCATGTCCAAATTCCCCTTTCTTTTTTTTTTTTCTTTTTAGGATAGTGGGTAAATTTTTATTGAGCCTTTAGTTTATGACTTGAAATAAAAGGAAAAACAGTTCTCCAGTCTTGGGCGTGGGTGCTGCGGATTGACTCAGGGCCTTGTGCTTGCTAGGCAAGTACTCTACTACTGAGCTAAATCCCCAACCCCTGTAACCAGTATTTTACACAGCAGTAGTAAAATATTTCAGAGTTCAGGGATGCTGAGGGACATCTCTCAGAAGTTAGGCTCAGTAGTTTTTTTTGTTTGTTTGTTTTGGGGGGGAGCTCAGTAGTTTTAACACTGAAGTCTTGAGTTTTCCAGCTGCCCCTCTGCTTCTCAGAGTGACACCCTAATTCCTTGAGTTTCAAGGTCAGGTTTTGTCATTGTTGTCGACATTTTTACATCTGAAATGCAGTTACTCCACTCACTATCCACTAATTCCACCTCAGAAATGAGTTTTGCTATTGACAGGACTTTGGCAGTGGACTGTCCTTCCATCGGGCCACGCCGATGCATCTCCAGTCCGACAAAAATCTTCTCCTCAGTGTTCACACACCAACATCTATTCAGTGCCCTTCACGACTTCTCCTCACCCTCTCCACACCAACATCATTACACCAACACACCCTCACCAACATGTCCTCGCCAACACCCCCAACCAACATATCCACATGAGTGCCCCATTAGCAATGCCCCCAGAAGGATCACCTCACCAACATCACCTGATAAAAACATGCCCACATCGCTACTGCCGTCACCTCACAAATATCCCTTCACCAAATTCCCTCACAAATGTCCCCTCACAAACATCCCAACACCAACGCCATCTCATCAACATCCCGTCGACCATATCGCCTCACCAATAACCTTTATCAACATTTCCGTACTAATGTCCTCTCACCAATGTCCCCTCACTAATATCCCTCACCAATATGCCTTTACCCACCTCCCTTACCAACACTTCCCAACCTTCACCCCTCCCAACAGAACCTCGCCGACATCCCTTTAGCAACATCTCCACACCAATGTTCCCTTATTAACATCCCTTCAACCTCTCCACTCCACTCCCACACAAATGTCCCCAACCAGTCTCTCCTCACCAGTGTTCCCTCAACATGTCTCACACCAGTGTCACCTCACCACCATCCCTCTACCAGTGTGCCCTGACAAGTGTTCCCTTCCTTCATAATTATCCCCTCACAGATTTCCCTTCACCATCATCTTTTTACCAATATTCCCTAACACGCGGCATCCTAACACCAGTGTCCTCTCACCAACATCCTGCCACCATAAATACCTCAACATGCCCAAACCACAATTCCCTCACTACTGTGGTCTTGCCACCGTCCCCTCACTCATATCCCTCAGACCTCTGCTGTGGTGGCTGTGGGCCACCTGTCCCAGACCCTGTACAGTACTGGCCTAGGAAAAAGCCTGTCCCGAGCCTCAAAAAGCCTCCCATGTGAATATTGTAGGCACATTCTTCTTTCCATGCCTGCCTCAGGCTTTCCTCCATGTTATGGCTTGCCTCTGGATGTCCTCTCAAAGCCTCATGCAATCATAAGTGGGGCTTTTCAGAGGTGGCTGAATCTAGGGTATGTGATGCTGGGTTCAAAGGTACGACTGATTCATGGTATGATGCTAGGACTAAGGAGGTGAGTAGCCTGGATAAGATATAAGGGACAGAAAGAGAGCTAGTGTGTGGTCACTGGCCACTTGTCACTTGTTTTTGGTCACTTGCTTGTTTTTCCTGCCTTCTGCCTGCCATGAACTGTTTCTCCTCTGCGATGCCCATCTGCCAGGCCACCCTGCCTTGGAGCCAGCCAATTATAAACGGAAACCTCTACGATCTGTGAGCTAAATAAACTTTTCCTCCTTTAACTTTGGGTGTTAGGTATTTTGTCTCAGTAATGAGAAGAGTAACTTAAGACACCCCACCACCATGCAAACAGCCCGTACCCTTCCCTCTTAAGGGACCATCACACCCATTATCTCTTCATAAAAATGACCTCATCCAGCCACCCTACTGGAAGTGTGGGAGAGAGAGTCGCATGAACTTTTGTCACTCCTGCAGCCTCCCGAGGCCTCGCCCACTTCTGGGTGACAGAGTCGGAGACAGTGGCAGGTGGAACTAGGCCAAGGAGGCCCATCCCTAGACTTGGCCCAGGGAGGGCCTGAGGGAAGCATGCCAGACCACTTTGTAGAGCTTCTGGGGGTAATTCAGATACACAAGCAAGTGGGGTGCCAGGCCAAGGCTGGGTATGGGCCTCCACTACTGGTAGAGCTCAGGACAGAGGCGAGTCTTGAATCATAGATCTTCATCGTGGCTGCCTCTAAGCCCCTGAAGTTCATGGGAACCCCTGCCCGGCCCCAGGATGGCTGCTCCTAGGTAGGACCTGGCTGAGCTGTGAGGAAGGACCCTTTGGGCCAGGGGTGAGGTGCTGGTATCCTCTGTGTCCCCCACCTGCCTGCAGACACAGCTGCTACTCGGGGCCAGGCCCTCTCTGAGGAAGGCACACCAAGCTCTGGGACAGTGGCCTCACGTCCCCCAAATTCTGTCAAGTCCTGAGTCCCAGATGTTAGCCCTTCCTTCTGTGAAGATACCCTGCAGGTCTTTCCTACAAGCTGGGTCTGAACCCCCCAGATTAACACAGCCTGTTCCCCCCTGGTGTTTTCCAGTGTGTGTACTGCTGAAACAGCCTGACAAGCCACAAAACCACCTCATTCCAGTCCTCACGGAGGCCTGAGCCCTGCAGCCTGCAGCCCAGAACTTTCTAGCACAAATCCACACAGAACCGCCAGCTCAGGGCCAGCACCCAGGTCCCACAGGGCGTGAGCTGACCATGTGCTGCTCCCAAGTCCGGGAACTTGAGAGCTGCACATAGGTCACTCTGTCCCCACCAGCACCCAGGGGACCCTAACGGCTGCTCTCGGGGGTTCTCGGCCTTAACAAGCCAAGGGAGAGGCACAGCTGGCATCCCTCAGGGCCGCAGGGCATAGGGACCCGGGGTCTCCGGCTGGCCTCGCACGCAGGCACCCACACCCCATCCAGGAGCGTGCCTGCCACCGCTCCTGTCCCTCGTTCTGACGCAGAGGGCCCTGGGCATCGATGTCTGCTGGATGCATTCTCTCTGCAGAGCAAGTGTTTAAACTGTAAGGCCTGTCCTGCTGGCATTCGGGCTTCCGCTGCGCTCAGCCAGAAAGCACCCCGAGACAGGCAGTCACCGGGAAACAGGCTGGGAAACAGTCACTGCCGCTGCTGGGCAGCTTAGGGGCACGCAGCCCTGTGGCAGCCACAAGGACCGATGGAGGCCTCCAGAGTCTCCGTGCCTGCTGCCCTGAGCCCTGAGGGGTCTTTCTCCCAGCACAGAGCCTCAGGCACGCGCACTGAGCCCAGCGCCCACAGTCCCACCACGGGGTCCCCGACCCTGCCCCAGACCCAAACGCCCCGCACACATCAGGTGTCCAGACTTTACTGGGGGCCACAGGTGACTGAGGGTGACAGCTATGCCTGCAGGGGACCCCGGGGCCGGCCCTGCCCCAAGCCCCACCCTGTTCTCCTCCAACCACACCCTGTGACCCCAGGGGACCAGCTGTGTGTGGAGCCCCCACCCCAGTGGGACCAAGAGGCTTTGCTGAAGCGGAAGGTCCCTGCTGGCCATCATGCCTGCCGGGCCTCCAGGCTGTCCAGCACCTGCGAGGCCTGGGTCTTGGCTTCCTGCAGGAGACTGGAGATGTGCTGGTGAATCTGAGGAACATGAGGAGGAAGGGGTCACCTCATGCCTAACATGGCGCACTGCAGGCGTCTCCACAGGCTGGACCCTGCCACCGCCCGCCCTTCCCCCAGCCTGCCCACCTGGGTGCCTGGGTGTCCTAGAATAGCACCTCTGGGGTCTCCCAGCATGGGCAGAAGTGTGGGGACAGCCAGGCTCACAGACCTCGAGACAGAGCTGTGACCCACATCCAGAGGGACAGCACTCATGTGGCTGGTGGTGGGGCTGGAAGAGGCCACATGCCACTGCACCATGTCAGAACTCAGCCTCAGATCACATAAGTTGCCCAAGATGCCCAAGAGCAGGGCTGGGGGCGGTGGGTCTGGGGATAGTGGGTCCTTCCTGGGAGTAGGGGTCAGGGACTTGCTGGAGGTGGCAGCTGCATGTCAGGAGAATGCTGAAGACCACCATGGGACATTTTAATATGGTGAATTGTATGTCCCATGAGTTCTGTCTCAATAATAATTAATAATAATAATAAAGTTATCACACAGGAGCTATGGCTGCTGACAGAAAAACCTTCCCCAGAGCCCATTGATCCTCCAGCCCACTGTGTTGCTGGTTTCTGGGGTCGGGTCCCCTGCTTAGGAGCCTCTGGAGAAAAGGGGACACGGGGTAGGGTGGGCATGAGAAGGGAATGCTGCCACAACCCCCGAGATGACACCCACCCTGGAGCCTTGTCCAGCACCCAGACTGTACCCTGCACAGAGCCGAACCACTCACCTGACCCTTGAACGCCTCGTCAGCCACTTCCTGTAGGTTGGTGAGCACGTTGAAGTATGCGCCAAATACACTCATCTCCAGGGCTTTGGCTGCCACCTGCAGGCATGCCAGGAAGCAGGGCTGGCTCCAATTGCACGGATGGCAGGGCTCCCTCCTCACAGGAACCTTACCCTGGCCCAGCCTCAAAAGATCTGCACCCCAGGGCCCATGGAGGGGCCAGGTCAGGGCACCCAGCAGCAGCTTCAGACCCCAGGACCTGGACACGGGAGTCTTTCTTAGAGACCCTCTATGGACTGTGTGCTCCTAGGACAGCTGTAGGACACAGAGTCTTAGCTCTGTCCCATGCTGTGTCCTCCACACCAGACACAGAGCTCAGGACAGAGTGGTATCCATCTCTCTCAGCTGTCTCAGGTATTTTCTGGAGATAGAGAGGGACAGAGGGGAGCAGGACAGGCAGCATGTGCACTACTGCATGGCACTGCTCAACACTGAACAAGACCTCAAAATGGGTCCTCTCATTGGAGGAGGGGGCAGAGATCAGCCAAGGGACCCACGAGGTCCCGGAGATCCTGGTACCTGCAGGTCCGACCGGCAGGCCGGGTTCACACAGAGGGCCAGCTCCCGTAGCACTGGCCACAGAGGGGACACTGTCTCCGCCAGCACCAGGGGCACTTCAACTGCCTGCCTCAGCCCCTCCTGCAGGGCAGCAGCATGCCTGGAAGGGAGGAGACCATGGCCTGGGCCAGGGACAGGGATACACTCTGTCCTCAGCCCTCCTACCAAGGCTGAGCACAAAGAGCCCCAGGGAACACCAGGATAGTCACTCAAGGTTGATGTGGCAGGGCCACGCTGGCCACTGGTACCCACCTGTCCCCCTCCTCAGGCGTGTTCCTGGGAAGCTTCATTGCCTCCTAACAGGAAAAAGACATAAGCATGTGTGAAAGATCAGCAGCTGTGTCCGTGACCACACTTGAGGGACAGTGGCGGGAGACAGACTGCTGGGACACAGAGGGGCAGCCAAGGGGCAGCAGAATTCCACACTTCCCGTGCCAGCATTCCCCTGGGCTGCATGACAATGTATATAGCTAGGGGACCAGGAAAAGTGCTTTAAGAATGGGCTTCGGTGGGCAACTGTGGTACAGTCCTTGGTATCAGTTGCTGGGAGCAGGGGGCCACACTGGGAGGTCAGAGACCACATGGTGGACATGGAAAGGATAGGGAGCAGCACTCTCCGGGGTCCCTGCTTCAGAGGAGACTGAGGGCCTGGGTGGCCCTCTGAATCCTACCAAGTTCCTCTCCCACAGCATCAGGTGCCCCCAGTGTCAACATTAATTTAATGTGTCACAGGGACCTGTGCTCAACAAAGCAGAACCCAAGAGGGCCAGAATGCAGAGGGCAAGCACTGAGCACACATTCACCTCAGCCTTAACCCTAACCTCAACCAGGCCTAACTCTAATCCCTAACCCTGCCCAAACTCTAACCCTAATATACAATCCTAACCTTACACTAACATCTAGCCATAACCGAAACCCTAACCCCAACTCCAACTCTAGCCCCAACACAAACCCAAATCCCAGATCCAAACCAACCCCACCCCCAACTCCCAACCCTAACCCTAACCCTAACCCTAAACCCAAACCCAAACCCAACTCTAAACCCAACCCTAACCCCGAAATTAACCCCTAGCCTCAACTATAACCATAATCCTAACCCCAACCCCCAGCCCTGACCCAAACCCAAACTCTAACCATAATCCTAACCCTAATCTCAACTCCAGTCCCAACTCTAACCCATAGCTGGGATTCATTTCTAGATGGTGTTCTCATTTCCTGGCACCATGTGGCTCCCTTGTCACTTTCAGGCCCCTCTAGTCTGCACCGGTTGGTCACCACTTTCTTCCTCTAGGACTTCTGCCCAGCTTCCAGCATGGTCTTCTCTGGGTCTCTCTTCCTCCAGTCTGGGGTCTAGTATCTCAGGGCCTCTCATGGCTACAGCCTGTGTTAGGTCGCCATGGTCTGTGCCCTCCTCAACCCCCTGGGCTGACAGGGGGACCTGAGCCACGGCCTCCCCCTGCCCCCTCATCCCCATGATTCCCCAGGCCCTGCTCACCAGGCAGGCGGCAAAGGCCTGGGCATCAGCATCCACCAGCAAGGTCAGCCGGTCTGCCGCCTTGTGGAAGGGTGGGATCAGCCGCCGCATCGCTGCATCCAGGTGTTCAAAGCGGCGCCGCCCATAGGTCATCTGACCAGCCATACAGGCCAGCGCCGCACCCTGGGGACAGGTATCCTTCTCTTGGGGACAGGATGGGCTCCCTCTCAGGGTCCTGCCCTTCCAGGGTCCCACACTTGCTGGTCCTTCTCTTTGGGGCCCTGTCCTTGGTTCCCCAAACCCCAGGTTTGCTCCCGGCCCCCATGCTCACCATGGCCCCAGCGGCCGCTGCCACCGAGCCACCACCCGGGGCCGCTGAGCGGGCGCCCACCTCACGGACGAAGTTGCGGAGGGATGAGTCCAGCAGGCTCTGGGCTGGGTTGTCGGGGACCAAATACCTGTGGGGCAGAGGCTCAGCGGCAGGGACAGGGCCTCACGGTGGCCCCCGCCCCAGCAGAGCTCTGAAAACAGGGGTGGAGGGAAGGGAGGGCTGGAGGGGAGGGGCAAGAAAGGAGCGAGTGGTGACAGGGAGCCGCTTACTCAATGACCCGCTCCTTGGGGTTGAAGGGTGCCAGAGAGTCCAGGCCCAGCCTGCTCACCACCTGCCAATCAGACACAAATGCCAGGTCCCCTCAGCTGCCTAACCCTGAGTTCTGCCTTCTGGGGGGCGAGACAGGATGCAGCAGGCCACACAACTCCAGATTTCTGTTGACCGGGCCCCTTCCAGATGGGGATGCCCCCCACTACCTGCAACCATAGGACACTGAGGGGTTGCCCACTGGCCCCACGCACCCCACAGCCTGCTGAGATTCCAATCCGTGTCTAGTAAGTGCTTAGCTTGGGAACAGCCCTGCCACATGTCCCTAGAGTGTGAGGGACAACGACTTTCACCCAGATTCAAAATTAAGTTGTGACTCCCATTTAAGATTAGAACTCAGTCCACCAAAAACCACCCCAGCACTTTACTGAGCCCCATACGAGTGATGCCCACCCCGTGCACCAAGGGCCCCTTCCCAGGAAGAGCATGAGTGACAGATGTGCTGGCTGGGCACGGCCTTTGGGGTCATGAAAACCGCAGGTCCCAGAGCTGGGTGGCAGAATCCACAAGCCTCTGCAAGCTGTGAGGCAAGCTCTGTGCTGACACCTCAGGAAAGTGCAGAGAATGCTCAGGATGAATGCGGCCCACCCAGGCCAAAGGAGTTGTCACTCATGGCCAAACACCACCAGCGGGTGGACCTGGAGGCCACCAGCCCTGAGGCTGGGAAGCTGCACCAGTGCAGCCCCTCACAAGTTGGGAGGTCTCAGGCCTTCGGAGAATGGGGCCAGACTAGAGATCCCAAAAAGGTGAGTGGGGAAACCCACCCTCCATAGGAAAACAAGTGTCTCGGGTCTGTCTTCCCCGTGGCAAGGCAGGGAAATCGGAAGTCCTGGTTCCAACAGAGTTCCCGTGCTCAGAGCAAAACACTCAGCTCCCAGGAGCCCTGTCAAGGGAACGTGAACCCTCCACAGAGGAGAAAGCTAAACCCAGGTGTCCAAGAATTGCCACAGACAAAGTTAAGAACGCACACTCTCGATCAAAAACCACACAGCCCAGGAGGAGAAGCGCAGTCACCCTGAGTCAGAGACAGCAGACTCAGCACTGTGCAAACCAGGCCTAGCCAAGACCCCGCCTAGCACCCACCAGCCGGATCCGGTGCTCCTCCTCCAGCACAAACAGGTTCTCCCTGTGACAGTAGAAGGTGGCTGCATCCAGCAGGGCCTGCCGGGGCACCAGCCCCACCAGCTGCGAGCCCACCACAGGGAGGCTCAGCTCCTGTGGGTGATGGAGTCAGTGCAGGGCAGCCAAGCCCCCGGGGCATGGGGTGAGGGTGCCCTCTCTGCCTACCTGTGCTTCCCTGCAGGTCTCCTCGTAGACTGTGTGCAGTGCCGTGACCTCAAAGTCCAGGAGGTTCATGGACACCTGAGCCAGGCTCTTCTCCTGCAGGTACCAGCCAATGCCCTGCACCTTCTTCAGACGGCCTGGCTGCAGAGGAGGAGCGTTTCCCAGGCACCGCCTGGCCTTACCTGTCTTCCTGCTGCCGAGCGCTGAGAGCCCACACCAGGCAGACACTGCAGCTCTCCTCGCTCTGTCCCTCTCTTACCCGGGCTGGACGAGGGAGGGGCAGGGAAAGGCCCCTCACAGGGAAACTGAGGCCCCAAGGTCAGGTGCAGGAATGGCCACCCATCACATCCTGAGGCCTGGGGACATTGATGTGGGGCCAGTGGGACCCCCTCCTGTCCCACCGTTGGGTGAGTAGGGCTTTCTGACCTCGTCTTTGAGGCCTTGAAGGTCACCTTCTTTGTGGGTGCTATGGACAAGAGGTGTGTGGTGGTAAACTGGGACCCTGGGCCTTGGTGGCTGGGGAACGCCAGGTCTCTGGGGAGGGGACAGGAAGCCTGGGTCCCCACCTCCTTCACCAGCTGAGTCACATGCATGCGAACTGACTCTGAGAGAGTGATGCTGAAATTGCTGTGCCCTGCTGGTGGGGACCCTGAGGTTGGCAGGGTGTCTGGGTGACCTGGACCATGTGGGGACACACGGGGTGCCTGGGGTGGGGAGGCAGCTGTCTTGCGGCCCTGAGGAGTGCAGTGTGTAGCCACAGCATGGACTCCCCAGCTTCCAGCATTTGAACCCCAACCCTACCATCCCCGGGGCTTGGACTCCAAGATGAGGCCCCTGCTGACAGCACCTCCAGCCCACTGTGGCCATCCCCTGTCATCTTGTCCCTGGGGCTGAGGGTCCCCAGGGTCAGGCAAGTCCATGTGGAGATGGACCGCACACGCCCAGCCACTCGCCTGGTCCTTCCCACGGCCCTGCTCGCGCAGGTTGAGGGCAATGCGGTGGGCCTGCTCCTTGGTGCCCAGCAGGTTGACGTTGAAGGCAATAAGGAACTTCCGTGCCCCCGTGACAGTTGCCCCCCATCTGGGGATGAAGGTGCTAGGGCCAAAGTCAGGGGCCCACTCGGCCTGCTTGAGCTGCAGGACAGGTGCCTGGGTGAAGAGGAGCCCAGCCCCCATCCCTCAGGGTGGCCATCCCTCCTAGCCCAGCCCTTGCACCTTCTCAGGGAGCCCCTCGTACTCTCCCGCCCGGATAGCCGGCAGGGTGCAGCGACTGGCCATCTGTGCTGCTTCACCGTACAGGTACACTGCAGGGAGCCAGCAGTCAGGGGAGGTGGACCAGGCAGTGTCCCTCTCCAGCCTCCACCCAGCAACTTCCCTCCGCCAGCCCTGGGCCTCAAGGGGTGGACGTCATTGTCAGAGGCTGATGGACACAGCCTGGACACACACCCACCCCGCCCTGACACCTGTGACAGCCCACAGGACAAGGGGTGGCATGGTGTGCCATGGGAAATGCTGACAGAAGGACATTCGTGTTCCCGTCTACAGTGCATTTTTATCATGTGATAAATGTAACCACAGATGAAGGGACATAGAGGACACAGTCCACGCATACGGCCCAGCCCCGAACACCAGCCAGGCCTGCGGGCCCCATCCTGTGCCGCCCACGTGGGCTGACATCAGCCATCTCCCACCAGCCCGGGCAATGGATGCACCTCGTCCCCAGTTTGTATCTGTTTGTTCCCTGTCATACTATTGATTGGGTTAATTCCCCAAAGTGAAAGATTTGTAAGGTTTGTTGACTCGTCTTGCTTAACTGCTCCATAGCATGGCTAAATGGTCACCACTGCTGGGTACCGCAGGACTGAGTGTGTGGGGTTACAGCTCTCTTACGGTTTGTTTTTGTGTTCATCCCATTGTTAGGAACACAGGGAATTTCCCGCATTACACAGTTGTTCACCTGTGGGGTTTCTTGTTTTATTTTGGGAGGTTCTTTGGGAGGCAGTGTTTCTTTGGGTTTGTTTGTCTTTTTTTTTTCATACTGCGGTTTGAACCCAGGACCTTTGCACTGAGCTGTATCCCCAGCCCTTTACCTTTTTCTTTTTTTTTTTAAACCAAGAACATATATTGGTACATTGTATACGTAATGATCACATTCATCATGGTTATTTTGTACCTGTACATGATATATCTTGGTTTCCCCCCCTCTTCCCTACCCCTCCCTTCTGCTCCCCCTCTTCCCTGTTTACAGCAGGTTTATTTACATTTTTCCAATGTTTCCCTTTCCCCTTTCTTTCCTTACAGGGTCTCACTAAGTTCCTAAATTGTCCATGTTGAGCTCAAACTCATCATCCTGCCTCAGCCTCCCAGTGCTAGGATAACAAGCATGGGTGCCTGGCTATGATCTACACTTTCAAGCAGCTTCAAAGGCAGAGAGCAAGGCACACTGGGGGCAGTAAACCGCTGTCGATGGCATTCGAGAAGCCTGAGCAGAGCCCTCCCGGTGCTCACCTGGCACGCTGAGCTCCTCTGCCAGCCGGTGGCCAAAGGCCTGAGCACAGAGCACACAGTCCTCCATGCTGACACCCCGCACCGGGATGAAGGGGCAGACGTCCAGGGCGCCCATGCGAGGGTGTTCCCCTGCACAGGAGCAGGCGGGTTTGATGGACAGACCTGATCACCCACCTCGCTGGCTACACTGGCCCAGGGAAGTGGCCAGCTCCCCCCACCCCAAGCCTTGGCTAGCAGCCCCGAGGGACCACAGGACACCACAGAGGCCCCAAGACTCAGGGCAGCAGCAGAGCCTTAGCAGTTTGGCACCTGTGGGGCAAACCAGATTTTTAGTCATGGCCAGGAGGCAATGTGGTCTTGGCCAAGCTCCACAACTAGCCCTGGTCCACCCAGCATCCCTTCCTCCCTAGTGGTGGACAGAGTCATGCGTCAGAGCCCTGACCCCCACCCTCCACCTTGAGCTGGCCCTGCCTGCTCCCAGTGAACCTCTGATCCGCTAGGTCCCCTCCCTGGGGAGAGTTGGTGCCCTGGTCTCTGACCTGCTTGGACGCCACTGACCTTTGGCCCTGCCTGCCACCCCCACCCTGTTTGGTTTTGCACACAGTTGACAGGTCAGTTTCTGGGGCCATGTCTTCTACCCCTGCCCTAAGGCCTGCTCAGAGCCACTGCTGGCCTCCTCAGAACCCGGAATCCATTCCTCCCCACAGGGGATCCCCAACCCTTCTTCCCTCTCCCCTTCATTCCACCCCACTCCACCCTGAAGCAGAACCCAGAGGGCATCAGAGCCCACTGGCCCCAGGACTAGTGTCAGAGTGAAGCCCATGTGTGGCTTGAGCCGCCTTCCACAGGAACAAGCAGGGACTGAGATGGGGACTCGCGCCTGCCTCGCCTCACACCCTCACCTCGGTGCCTGCTCATGTCGATGAGCCGCCAGGCCACGCGGGCAGCATTGAGTGCGCCCTCAACCACGCACTCTGGCCGCCCCACGAAGGTGTAGACCGTGCGGTTGGTAGATGGGCCCGCATCCACATCCAGCAGCACACAGCCCGGGGTGTGTTCGATAGCCCCTGAGATGGCACTGATCACCTGGGGACAGTGCCAGCTCAGCTCTGGCCCAAGACGAGGCTTGGGGTACCCACACGGGCCGATGGTGCCGAACAGATGTGGAGTCACTCCAGACCCAGGGGAAGGAATAGGTAAGTCCCTGGCCAGGGTTACAGAGGCCACCTCCCCCCACGACCTCTCGATGGGAGCGTGGGGTGCAAGTAGGGGCCAGGAGCCCCCAGGAAGGAGCAAGGGCTCGTGGACCATTCGCGGGGTTGTCAGTGACCTGCCTGCCTCTGTGCCTCACTTTCCTTATAGGTCAAGGGGTGGTAATGGTGCAGGAATAGGGGAGTTAAACACAAGTGGCAAGAGGGTCACCTATGGATGACTGCGATCTCAAACAGCCCTCTGGGTCAGCCTTTGAGGGACCCCTTTTCAGAGGGGTCCAGCACTGAGGCCCAGCAGGCATGGGATCTGCCCAGACCCCCCTCCCCTGCCCGGAGCAGCCGGCCTAACCCTAAACACCAACCACCCTCTCCTTGGCCTGAGCCCATGGGCCTTACCTCCTTGTTGTTCCCCTCTGAGAAGTTGGGGACACACTCCACCAGCTGGGACATGGCCAGCACCCTGGTCTGGACTCCTCTTGAGGGGCAGGGAGGCAGGAAGACCACTGCTCTAAAGTGGAGAGGTCCTTATACCACCAGACACCATTCACAGTGGGTTTCTTATTAACCAGGAGGTGGGGGGGAGGGTGGGGTGGTTCCCTGGAACAGCACATGACCTGAGGGGGGAGCTTGGGTTGGGGATCCTGGAGACCCTGGAGGAGTAAAATCCTGGAAGCCGGGCCGGGGTGGGGGGAGTCACCAGCCTAGGCCCCGTCTCAGCTTGGCCCAGGGTTGCCCACTGACCACCCCGGTGACCCTGGGCCCTGGGCTGTGATCCTCTGGCCCATGTCTCCTAGAGCAGGCCCTCCACAGAGGTCTGCCCAGTGTCAAGGGCATGGGTGAGTACAGCATATGTGTGAGTGTGCAGGGGCATGCACTTGTGTGTATGAATGTGTAATGTGTGAGTACGCCTGGGTGCCAGGGTACATGCATGTGTGTGGGTGCTGGTGTTCATGTGTAAGTAGACACTGGGTTTCTGTGTGGGTGGGCTTGGGTGTTAGTGTGTGTGGTTATTAGTGATTGCACATGGGTACATGTTGTTGGGGAGGGTGAGTGTTATGTATGTAGTTCACCAGAGCACCTGTGCATTCCCCAGGGAGCTACCCAGAAGGCTGAGGCAGGAGAATCACAAATTTAAGTCCCTCCTGAGCTACTTAGCAAGACCGTGTCTTTAAAAAGGGGCTGGGGATGTAGCGCAGTTCAAAGACGCTGGGTTTAATTTTCAGTTAGCACAAAAATAAAATGAATGAATAAGGTAAGCTGGCATTTCCTTCTGCAAGGGGCTCATGTGACACTGGCCCTGCTGTCCTGACCACACCTCAACCCTGGAGTCCCCACCTAATGTCAGGTCCCTTTAAAGCCCCACAGACCCCCACCCAGGAGTGGCCCCATACCCTTTGGTCTAGCAGGGTCTGAGACTACATCTCCCCATGGTAGTGCTGGGTGGCCACAGGGCCCAGTGAGGAGATCTGTGGCAGCCTGGGGAACTTGGAGGAGGGGCTATATGAGCTGAGACTCTCAGGAGCAGGGGCAAACAGAGCCCCCAGCCTTGGTCCCATGTCTAAAGGCTGGAGGGGAGGAAGGGTCTCTGGTGGGCTGAATTGTGTCCTCCCCAAATCCCTATGTTGAACCCCAGGATGCATCCATATTGGAGACAGGATCTTTAAAGAATTGACTTAGTTAAAATGAAGTCTCTATGGTGGGTCCTAATCCAACATGCCTATATCCTTTAAGGAGCCAGGACATAGCCACACCCCAAGGTTGACCATGCAAGGACACAGAGAGAAGATGCTGCCTTCCAGCCAGGAGGCAGACCCTCAAGAGCAACCAGTCCTGCAACATTGTGGTCTCAGACCAGCAGCCCCCAAGGACACAAAATGACAAATGTGTGTGGCCCGAGCCCTTAGCCTGTGGTTTTGGTCATGGCAGCAGAGTTGCCTAACCCAGGGTCCTATGGTGCTGGGCCTCCAGAACACACCCAGCAGTGGGAGCAGGGACAGACCATCCACACCAGCCTTAGCCCAGAAGCCCCATGCCTCCATTCTTTCACCCACAGCGGAGGGACTGGAGCCTGTGGGGCTCAGGGACAGCAATCAGAAGCCCCCAGCAGGTGGTGAGCTGCGTTCCCCATGGAGTCAGGCCTGGACTAGAGCTAGGAATGTGGGATACACAACAGAGACAGAGTACATGACATCAGCCCTGGTTCTAGAGACAGTTCTGAGACCATGGAAACCAGTGGGTGCTATCAATAGCTCCTGAATAGAAGGCCTACACAGCCCCGCTGCTTATTGGGAAAATAATGGAACTGATACCCAGACTCTGGTACTCTAACTTTCTCCAGGGAAAGGACCAGGGCTCCCAACTCTAGGAAATCAGGAGGACCCAAGATGAGCCTGAAGCACCTGACTGAGAAGTCTGGAGGTGCTTAGAAAACAAACCCAACACACAGCCCTCACAATAATAAGGCAGTCAGTGGACAGGAGAGCACCAAAGACACCCCCAAAACCGGGACCACCTGACTGCAGAAGTGAGTAGTATTGTACTATAACCCAAATGTAAAAGCAAACACCCCTGAGTCCATGAATAAATGATGGGCTCAGCAAATAAATGTGGAAAGCAGATCAATCTCCAATGCAGAATAATCCCCAACAAGTCTGTGAGGCTGCTCAGCAAGTAAGCTCAACCCCACAGCTTCAACTTGGGCCGGGGCTGCAGACAAGCCAGGCCTAGACTTGCCCCACCTCCCCCAAGTCCCCATTTACAAAGCAGGATGCTACCAGGACCTAGTCACATCAGCTCCACCTTCCAGACTGGCTTGAGTCACCACAGGTCCCCTCCCACGTCCCTATCTCCTCTCACTCTTGTAACAAGAGCAAACGCAGGAAGTCTCCGCACCCTCTGCCGGAGCACTCATCAGGAGCTCCTGGTGGAGTCACCTATGGATGTGGCCACTCGCATTGCGCAGCTTCTCCAACAATAGGGCTCCTGGTGCAGCCGTAGTGCGGACATGGTCACATACACTGTGGGGAGCTTCACCAATATGGCCCCTGGCGTGGCTCCGCTGTGGACACGGCCACCCTCACCGCCTGGCTTCTCCATAAGCACAGCTCCTGGCGAAGCCCCGTGTGGACATGGTCACCCTCATTGCCGTACTCATTGCCCACAAGGCTCCTACTGCAGCCCTAGTGTCGAGGAGGTCACCATCACTGTCTTCTCAAAAAACACGGCTTGTGGTGCAGCCATCTGTGAACGTGGTCACCCTCACTGTCCAACTTCTCCACTTGCATGGCTCCACCGTAGGCCTGCGTGGAAGTATTCACCCTTTTCTTCACTCACATCTTATGGTGCAGCCACATGTGGACACAGTCATTCCTACTGCCCAGCTTCACCACCCTCATGGCCCCTGGTGCACCCCCACGTGGGCACCATCATATTCGGTACACAGTTTCTCCGCCCATATGACTCCTGGCGTTGCCCACTGTGGACATGATCATCCTCCCTGTCTGGGTTCTCCAACAGCATGGCTCCTGGGGTAGGCCTATGGCAACATGGTCACCATCACTGACCAGCTTCTTCACTTCCACAGTTTCTGGTTCAACCCATTTGGATGTGGTCACCTTCCCTGCCCTCTTCTCCATCCACATGGCTCCTGGTACAGGTCTACTGTGAATATGGTATGCTCACTGTCCAGCTGCTCAGGCCAAATGACTCGCTCCTGGTGGACAAAGCTTCACATGGACAAAGTCACCCACACTGCCCGGCTTCTTAGCAACGTGCCTCCTGGTGTGTCCCTGTGCAGATGTGGTGACCCTCACTGCCCAGTTTCTCCACCCCATGATTCCGGGTGCAGCTCTGCTGTGAATGTGGTCACTCTCACAGCCCGGCCTGCCCTCCCACTTGGCTCCTGGTGTAGCCCCCAAGTAGATGTGGTCACCTCACTTCCCAGCTTTCCTCCCATGTGGCTCCTGGTACAACCCCGATTTGACATGGTCACCCTCAGTGCCCAGCCGCTCCATCCACATGAACAGTGGCCACCAAAGGGCTATGCTACCCATGATGCTGACCCGAGCCTCCAAGAAGCTCAGGCGACTACAGTCAGCCAGCCCCTCCACTGCAGGGCACTGGAACTCACCTAGGATTCCACCTGCTCCCCCTGGAGCCTGAGCTTCCTCCAGCAGGGCTCTGCTTAGGATTCTGGTCCTGAACCATTCATGAATGAGACAGGGCACCCTAGGTGCTCAAAGGACAGTGGGGAACACTCTAGGAGGCTGGGCGCAGGGTGTGCCCAGAGGTGTGACAGTAGGGTGGGGACAGAGCAGCAAACCCCAGCTCCTGCCCCTCTGGTCTCCTGTGTCCCCAGGGTTGACTCGCCTTCCCACACTGCTGCTTCCCTAATCCCTGTCCTAGAGAATTAGCTTACCCAGGGTCGAGCACATGCCATCCCAGGAACTGCGAATTCCAAACTTCTGACCCAGAGATTGCATTTCCATTCTGCAACAGCCCTGTGTGTTCCTAGCCGTCCTGTTGGTGCCCAAACCCTTGCTTTGGCTCTGCCTTTAGGGAACCCTAAAAGAGACAGGACTTGCTGGTCCTTTCAAAGGAGGCACCAAGAATTTCAAGGGTGCCACACGTGTTGGCTCGGCGGGCTCTTTTCACAGCTGCCTAGGGGCAGCTCCTGCAGCCAGCAGAGCCCAAGCGCTCTCCATGCCCTCAAAGAGCCAGAGGTGAGGCAGATAGGCAAATATGCTTTAATAAGGCCACAGTGCCCAGCTTAGGCGGCCAGCTGCTGGGCCCAGGGCCAGCACAGGCTGCAGGGGGCTCTCCCACCACTGCCATCGCACGGCAGCCCGGCTTCCCCAGAAGGGACGCGCAGGAGGCACGGTGGCCCCCAGTTTGGAACAAACACGTTTATTGCAGGAAGGGCGAGACCTCGGCTCACCAGGCGAAGAGTGGCTTGCTGTCCTCCTTGGCGAGCTCACACAGACAGTTCAGCAGCAGCAGGGAATCACCCAGGAACTTGGGCGGCACGATGTCAATGACAAGCTTGCGCAGCGCGGCTGGGCTACTGTGCAGCGGGTTGGCACGCAGGTCGGGCCGCTGCTTGAGGATGCCATAGGTGTTAATGAGGAACTCACTAAACACCGGGTGCACCTCGCGGCTATAGCCCAGCTTCTCCAGCCGCGCCGTCAGCATGAGGTAGCGGTGGGTCAGCTCACGCAGCTTCTTCTCATCCACCGAGCCATCCAGGGACTTAATGGAGGTCTGCGGCCAGTGGGTACATGCAGGGCCACATCAGGGCAGCCAGGACCCTGCTGTGGGCCTGAAGGGTCAGGGTTGCCTGGGCCACTTAGAGGTGACATTGAGGCCACAGGCCACCTATCCCAGCATCTCAGAGAGACTGGCCCGCTGGGCCTGCCAGCCCCCAAGCTCGGACTCACAGATCCCAGAGCCTTTCTCAGGGGCCGCCCTCACTAGGGCATCATCGAGACGCACCTGTTTGATCTTCTCGGGGATGTTGGACACGGTGAAGCCATACAGCCGTGTCACACCCGGGAACACATAGGCCAGGATGCGTCGGTCCAGCTGGAAAGCAATCTCCCCAACAATGCGGCCATCCTTCTCTGTGCTCACGAAGCTCTGGATCTCTGTGGCAGGTGAGGACCAGGACATACTTCAAAGGCCACCCACATACACACAGCCCCACCGTAATGATAAACACAAATCTAAAAGAAAACTGAAATTTTTGGAGCTGAAGGGAGAGACCTTCTTCCCTCTCCCAACTGTTCTCAGAGTGGTCCCTTGGGAACTTGGTAGTGGGCTCCTCTTTGGTGGGAGATGTGTAGTAATTGCTCTAGATCCTAGGGAGCCCTGGTCTGCTGCTGCGCTGGGGTAGGGCACCCCTGCTGGTCCTGGAGCCACACCACCAGGAAATTCTGGATGGACAGGGTGTGCTGTGGCCCAAGAAGATAGTGGGTAGCTGCTCTGCCTGGCTAGAGGAAGGCACCACAAGCAGCTGAGCGCCGTTTCTTTTTGAGGTCTGGGGAGAGGACTTTGAGGCTGGCAGCAGAGTCTGTTTTCCTTGTTTCCCAGACTTTACTTGGGACACTCAGGTCCCTTGCCCACTTGCTTCTAAATGACCCCTCCCCACCACAGCTACTCTCATCTTCAGGGTCATTCATTAAACAAAGCCATTTGTGTTGTAACTTCCAAATCCACATGCTCCTTGAAAAATGAGCCACGTGAATCTGAGAGACATCAAAGTAAGAAAAGACCTGCATGGGAGTGGGTAGAATATGCCCTCCATCCATGAGGCCCATGTAGACCAGGGTGTTCCAGAGGCCCCTCAACCCCATCTCCCTTTCCACTGCATCCCACGTCCCCTGCTCCCTAGAACAAGCTGCTCTGAGTTGTTCATCCCAAGCCCTGTGTTCCCGCCCTGAGGAACACACAACACCCACACCCATGTCACATCCATTTCTGAATTCCCAGGGCTTTTTCCAAAGAGCATCTGTGACATGAGCTCCTGAGAGTGGCCACAGGCACAGTGGGGTGTGAATGCAAGACTTCAATGGCCGTGTGCGGCCAGCCCCAGGTCCCACACCCACCCCAAGGTGCTCAGCACCTACACAGAGGACACCACACCACACAGGTGCTCTGTGACCACAGGCATTATTGAGCTGTCCCTCCCTAGCCTAGAGACCCAGGACCATTTGGAGCCAGGGGACAGGCCCCAGGACCCATTTCATCCCTTGAGGTCAACAATCTGATACCAAAGCCAGAAAATTACATTATAAGAAAATTATAGAACCAAAAAAAAAAGGAAAATTATAGAACAATATCCCTCATGGATGTCACAAATTCTCCACAAAATTTTAGCAAATTAAATCCAACAATACAATAATCATAATAAATTATGATTAAAATATATCATAATAAATTATAATAAATAGGATTTATCTCAGAAATGCAAAGTTGCCTTAATATTCAAAAATCAATCGGTGTGATTTGCCATATGCTATGGTTTGAATGGGTATTCCCCAAATGTCCAAATGTAAAGGCTGGGTCCCTGGGTGGGCTTTGAAGAGATGGGGCCTAGTAGGAGGTCCTTAGCCCTCAACAGTCACTGTAGAACGGAGTTCGCTCTCTCTTTCTCTCTCTCTTCTCTTGCTCTCTCTCTGCTTCCTGGCTCAATACATTGACTGCCAGCTCAGAAAAATGCTCCTACTATGTGCTGCCCTCACCAGAGGCCCACACACAAGGATGTCACCAAATCTTGGACCTGAACCTCCAGAACCCTGAGCCAAAATAAACCTCTCTTTACTTCGTAAGTAGCTTGTGTTGGGTTTGCTGTTATAGTGGAGCAAAGCTGACAGATACACAGAATCACAAATGAAAACCAAATGTTTATCTCAATAGATGCAGAAAAAGCATTTAACAAAATCCAACATCAATTCGTGATAAACAAGCAAAGTGGAAATCAAAGAGAACTTCTTCACCCTGATGAAAGGCACCTACAAAAGCCATAGCTAACCTCAGACTTAATGGTGGCAGACTGTTAGCCTCACCGTAAATCAGGAAAAGACAAGGATATCCACCGTCACCACTTCCACTCAGCACTGGTCTAGAGCAGCGGTGGCAAACCTCTGGCACGCGTGCTGCAGCCAGCTGCTTGTTATCCCTGAAAGCTCTAGCAGGTTTGCCATCACTGACCTAGAGGTTCTGGCTAGTGCCGTAGTTGGGGGGGTTGGAGTTGGGAGTGTAGCTCAGTGGTAGAACACTTGCCTAGCATGCACAAAACCCTGGGTTTGACACCAAGCATTGAAAAAAAGAAAAGAGATAAAAGGCATAAAAATTAGAAATAAATGTATCTTCACTCACAAACTACACAATCATTTATATAGAAAATGCTAGAGAATCTACCAAAAAATCCTAGAACAAACAAATGAGCTTAGCAAGGTTGCCGGATATAGAACTATATTAGTCAGTGTTCTCTAGAGAAACAGAACCAATGGTGTTGGGGTGTGTGTGTGTGTGTGTGTGTGTGTGTGTGTGTGCGCGCACGCGCCCGCGCACACATGAGCTCACACACACGGTAATGAAGACTGAACCCAGGGCCTTCACACTGACCAACATCCCTAGACCTTTTCTTATTTTTCATTTTGAGACAAAGTCTCATTAAGTTGCTAAGTTTCCCAGGCTGGGCCTATATTTGCCATTCTCCTGCCTCAGCCTCCCAGAGTGCTGGGATTAAAGATGTTCACTACCACACCTGTTTTGAAGAAAGATTTATTATAAGGAAGTGGCTCACAGGTTTATGGAAACTGACAAGTGCCAAGATCTGTAGTCAGCAGGCTTGAGACCCAGGAAAAGCCAAGGTTAGGTTCAAGACTAAGGGCAGCCAGACAGGAGGAATTCTCTCTTACTCAGAGAAGGGTCTATTCAAGATTTCAACAATTGGTTGAGGTCTACCCCCAGGGCCAATCTGCCAATGTAAATGTTAACCTTCTACAAAAACAACCTCACAGCCTCCCCAAGAATGGTGTTTGGCCAAATATCTGAGTACTAAAGGGCCAGGCACATTGATACATAATAAAATTAACTATCACAAGGGTTGATAGACAAAAATCAACTGTGTTACTAGATAGAAAAAATACAGGAAATTGATTAAAAATAATACTATCTATACAGAATCAAAAATATGAAATACAAAGGGCAAATTTGACAAAAATGTGCAAGATTTGTATATAAAGAACTATAAAATATGACTGAGAATTGCTACAGATGCTATTGAGTATTTGCGCAGATTCAATGTTGTGAATGTGCCATTACTCTGGGAATTGGTCCGCTTCACCTGCAGACTCAGCATAATCCAGTCAAAGCCCCAGCAGGCTTTTTTGGTAGAAGTGGACAGTTTGATTCTAAATTTCATGTGGAAATGTGAAGGACTTAGAGAAGTGGCCAGAACAACTCTGAAAAAGGAGGGCAGGCCACTGTGAGCTCTTTCAGTGGCCCACCTCACTCTGCAGAGCATCCTGCTTTGCCTAACTTTAGTAAATATAAAATCTCACTACCTTTGAAAAAAGAAAAAGAAAAAGGAGGGCAGAGAAGATCTGCCTATATCACGGTCTCACTATACAGCTGCAGCAACCCAATGCTGGTCACAGACAGGTGGAAACTGCATGGAGGGTCCGGACACAGATGCTCATGTTGGCTGACACTAACGTCCGATAAGGGGCAAGGGCAGTGGGAAAGGACCATCTTCTTAAGCACTGATCTCAGAGGGGTGGAGGTCTACATGCAAACCTCACATCATAGACAAAAATAACTCAGCACTGATCAGAGATCTAAATTGAAAACCTAGAGCTATAAAAATTCTAGAACACAGAAGCCAGAATCGCTGGGACTCTGAGTTTCACAAAGTCTTCCTAAATTTGACACAAAAAGAAAAAAATTAGTACATTGGACATCATCAAATTCAACCATTTGCTTCCCCTGAAAAACACAAAAATGGAAAAGCTACAGACTAGAAGGTCATTTCACCAAAATGTATACCCAAAAAGGACATGTGTCCAGAATATATAAAGAACTCTTGCAATTCGACAGACGAAACTCAGCTTTTCTAAAAGGTTAGAAAGGACACAGCCCTGGACCCTGCCTACCCCAAGCTCTCTCCCCGCTCTGCATTGTTGGAGAAGCCTGGCTGGCCGGACTGCCCAGACATGGCCTACCCCACCCAGGGCCACCTTCACACACAGTACCGTTGAGGTAGTAGCTCCTCCTGGTCCTGTCCCCAGCCGGCGGGCTGCCCTCTGAGAAGCACACCTTCTTAGGCCGCAGCATCTCCCTGGGCTCAAGCAGTGCTTTGTCTGCCAGCGGGTCCTGCAAGGGGCTCAGGAGCGGGGACAGCTTCTTGTCACCTCGAGTGCGCAGCTCAGGGGAGTTCAGGAAGGACTTGAAGGGTGCCTGGGAGGAGGTCACACAGCCTGGGGAGTTCTCGTCCTCACTGGAGAGGGGGGCATGTGAACATAGCAGGTCCTCCAGGGATGATGTTGGCAGCTGGGAGGGTGTGTCAGGGACGGTGGCAAACCTCCCAAAATCTGAACCTGGGGCGGGAGAAGGGGCCAAAGTCAGGCTTGGGCTTCCCAGACATCCTGTAGTGCAGAGGATGAGGTAGGGGACACCAAGGTTGGGCACCTGCCTCAAAATTTGGTTCCTAGAGCCCACAGACCTCAGTGCACTTGCCAACACTTCCTGGGGTAACATTTACATGCTTTTTAAATCTGTCCTAAATGGTACCATCCTAATACTTTTTACCAAACCATGTATATTTCTGAAACTTCTCTTTGTTCAGCTACTGGGGAGCCACCAGAGTCTGTTAACTACTTCCCAGCACAAGAGCACACAGTGTCTTTCCACCCATTTTTGTTATGAATGCAAAGCTGCATCAGCCTCGCCAACACCCGCCTTGCCCACGAGTCCCCTAGGTCCACACCTGGGCTCAGGTATGTGTGTGTTTGACTGCCTCTGATTCTCACGACTGCAGGGCGATCCTGTACCCTCAGGGCACAGATATTATACCATGTTCCCCTAATTCCTGGTCATACGTAACTATTTTTTTTTAAGGCTTATGAAGTCCTTTCCCATCCCCATGTCAGGAGTTTATTCTCCTATCAACAAAGCAAATACATATTTGAGAAACCATGTTTAAGAACCATATTGAAAAATTGTCTTAAAATGTACATACACCAGAACCAATTAACTTGCCCCAAAAAATATTTCCCAAGGAGAAACTGCTCAAAAGAATACTTGTCTGCAAGATCTGCCTCCTGTCTGCTGTGCGGGAGGCCAGGGGTCCTCAGGCCTCAAGCCCCACACCACCTCCTACACTACAAAAAATCATTATGTACTACTGTGTCCCAACGGGAAAGGTTAAAAAATGAGAGCTCTTCTGGAAAATTATGTTTAAATGACTCAATAAATAGAAACCTAAATGAGCCAATAAACAAGAAAAATAAAAGTGTTATTAAATGATTGCTCCCCAAAGGATTACAGGTCCAACTAGGGTATGATGAGGTCTTTCGAATTCCCCAACTATTCATAATCCTTACATCACAGAAGTGAGGCTAGAACACTGGAAAAAATAAAGGTGCTCAATTAGGATTAAAAACTTGTCACAATGCTGATATCAAATTCCCACAAAGATAATCTCCAGAAAAAACCGTGGCTCAGGCTCACATTAAAATGGAGACCAGGAAAAATCCACACAAAGTCCCATCCAGGAAGATGAGGGCACCGCCAGTGACACAGAAACAGCCTCAAGAATTGAGCAAAATAAGCTATTTTTCTTTTTTTTTTAATTTTTGTTCTTCAAAAGTCAGAACTAGGAGGACTCTTCCCCAGTGCCGAGTATGTGGCCAAAGGCTGCTGTCCCACGGGCTCCTAAACCCAAGAGAAGGCCTGACTTTGGAGGACCAGCTCCATGTGTTTGACGGGAACCCACGTGTACATTTGTGTTGCCGAACGAAGAGACGATGCCACACACCCTCCTCCTCCACAGTGGGTGTCAAGGCTGCAGCCTCCTGGGAGCATTTGACAATGTCTATCCCAGCATTTCAAATGCACATAGCCTTTGACCCAAGGAATCCAGGCTGAAGACTTCCCCACGTGGCACAAGGTCACAGGCTGCCAGAGGTGCACACATGACCACTCACAGCAAGGCTGTCTGTGGTAACAGAGACCTGAGGGCATGCTACTGCCTGTCATGGGGCCCAGCTGAAGTGACCAGCATCAAAGTGTGCTGGGCAGACACAGAAGAGACGTGGAAAGAGAATGAGAGACATGGACAGTGACTGGGAAAGTCAAATTGCAGAATGGCATGCTGCTGTTTAGGTAAAGCAAGGAGATAAAAGGCACACATGTGAAAACCCATTAGAAGTGCCAGGAGCTGTGGGCCAGGCTGCCCGTGGGGGTCAGCCAGGAGGCAGGGTGAGCTGAAGGGTCACAGCATCTGCAGCTCACATCATTTGGACACGGAAACGTTAGAAAAGCTGATTTTGAAGCATACAGCCTGTTTTGAAGGGGCTTTCAGAAATGTACAAACCATTGCTATGTGGAGGCTTCCTGTCTATAGACTTCCCTTTATGCAAAACTTCAGCAGTGTCTTTCCATACTCCAGTCCCCAATGCTAAGTTTGTGCCCTGCTGCAGACAAACCTGCTCATGGTCCTGTAAGTGGCTGAGGTCAGCGCAGTTCAGAATGCAGTGTCAGGAGCCTGGGATTGATGGGCTGATGCCACAGGAAGAGGAGGATGGAAATATCCTGCCTTCCTGGGCACATCCAGAGCTGAGCTAACTCTCCTGCCCAAGGGAGACATGGCCAAAGCCTGAGGCCACTCTTGGCCCACACTCTTCAGTGGGCTCCAGTATGATAGGAAGACGTGGTGCCTCCAGGGTGGGCTCCTGATGAGACTGATATCCCCAAGATCTGGTTGCCCTGGGGATGGCCCAAGGCAGGGTGCTAAGGCACTGTTCGGAGATGCAGCCCTGGCTTAGGACCTGACCAGGTGGCATGAGCTTGTGAGCATTTGACAGCGGTCATCAGCAACAAGACCCGGGCTCAGAGCCTGCAGCCACAACTCAGTGTGACCTTGGCAAAAACACCTGTCCCATGTGGCCCAGTGCTAGTATCTTGAGGTCTCTCGGCCACATGCCAGTAGCACTACCTCCATTCCCCACCCCAACTCTCTGCATGGAACCCCAGCTGTCCAAGCTCCCTTTTAAGGGAGAGAAGGTGCTGAAGTCTCGTAAGATACCTCTCATACCCTATGTGCACTAGGGTAGCCTGACTCTGGCCCACGCAGGGGCCCAGTGGACTCACCACAGGGCTGGAGGATGCGTAGCGCCTTTTCTGGTGCTGGGTACACTCAAGAGAACAGTAGCTAGGTAGTGATCGACCAGGACAGGGCCCCAGAGCTGCCCTTGGCAGGCTAGTAGCTGACCTCAAGATATCACACGGACCTTGGCCTCTGCCTGGACACACGCCCCTTTCTCAGAGACAGAAAGGTCCACAGGGCACTGGCCAGTCATCTGCTTGGTCACGGACAACTGGGCAGGCTGCAATGCATCTCTGTCTCCAGCACTGAGTGGTCACCACATGCAGCAGGAAGCTGACCTCACTCAGTCATAGGAGCCTCCAGCAGTGCTGACTGGGGTTCTGCTGGCATCTATTTGCCCCAAAGAAAGGCCAGCGTCACATCCATCAACCACAGCCCAAAAGGGAAACTTTCCGCAGAGCCCTCTAAAACAGAACCACCTTTGCAGAAAGTAGCAAGCCCTGTTTTGTTGTTGTTGTTTCTGGAAAAGTCCTTACAACGATGGAGTCAATGCTATGTGGTAAGCGAGACTGCAGTGCCACCATGTCTCCTGCCCACTCTCCCAGGAGGCAACAGCAGAGCTTCCCTCTGGGGTGGACACTGCCTCCCACTTGTCACCAGGCCCAAGTATACACCTTGCCTTGGCTGATGGCATGTAAGTGGACAGGACGTGAATGTGAGAGGACACCTGGCCAGCTGCACTCCTAGGACAGCAAGAGGCACAGAAGCAGAGCAAGCTCCCTGCCACGCCCAGTAGCACCTGAAACAAGTCCAGTGGCTGACCTACCTGACCCCATCCCCAGGCATGGACTGTGACTTGAAAGAGCATTCCTGAGGAAACCAGGCAGGTAGCCCACCCTGCCACTGCCCTCTGACCCCCACCCACACAGGCTCATCCAGCCACTGTGGGCCACGCATACCTCCACTCCCTGGTGAGCAGGCCTCAGGATATGGGGGTGCCTTGGGGAAGAGGAGGTCACGGGCCCCACAGCTGCCATCCTGGCAGCTCTCACTGAGCAGTCGCTTCAGCATCTGGTTCTCCTTCAGGAGGCGCACCTGTTTCTTCAGGTCCGCATTCTCACTCATGAGCCTGTTCATCAGCTCACTGCCCTCGGCCATGACCGCCCTGGAGTGCTCATGGGCAGGCCTGCAGCCCCATGGAGGTGGAAATCCAGAGCCCACAGCCCACAGAAACAGCCGAGACCACGGAGTTCCACAGCTGCCTGGCCTTCCATGGCCTTGTGATGTCACCACCCTTAATGAGGCAGCACTACCTCATCCTCTTCCGTGGCCCCCAGACACCCCCTAGTGTCCAGCCTAGGCTGGGTCCTGGCTCTGTAGTGGAGGAGCCACACATATCACACACACAAACATCCCACATTGGGTGATGGATCGTGTCACCAACATTAAGAGGCTGCAAGACACAGGAGGAGTGCAAATTTTGGGTGGTGTGCTGAGCTTCTAGGAGCCGAGCAGTGGGACAGCACACACAACTCCAAGGCCAGATCTTGTCAGTGGCACCTTCCGGGAGCAGCTGGAACACCCTTGCTGGGCAGGTGTGTGTCAGCCATCTACAATGTGTGAAATACTTGGCAGCAATGGAATTTGACCTTCACCCTGTGTGACACATGGGGCCATCCTGTGACATGTACCCATTAGACAGTGGATCCCATGTTATTTTCTAACTCCAGTGCCACAAGTCAGTGGAACCCCCAGAACCTGTATGGTAACTGGTGTGCAGATGGTTATTGGGGCCCACTCAACTTGGGGAAGGGGCAGTGGGTGGCAGGGAGACCAGCCTAGAGCCCCACAGTGGCCCCCACACAGTCTGGGAGCCCTGAAGGGGCTGGGAAATGAGGTCACCTACAGATCACATCCCCTCATGAACATATTTTTGGGAAGCACAACAGTGCACACCCCACAAGACTAAGCACTGGGTGTTTGACTGGACATCACCACCAGACCTAGCTGGAGATGTGTGGCATGGGACAAAGCCATCTGGACCTTCCACATGAGACCTGCAGAGTGCTGGGCCCCTGGGACTTCTAAATAGCAAAGGCACCCTTTGCATTTCAGGACTAGCATCAATGAACCTATAGGGTTCTCACCCCAGGTGGGGGCGATGAGAATACAGATGGAGTTAATCTCATAGAATTTAAGTGATGCATCCAGGCCTAGGTTTCTTCTGATAGTTTTAAACTTCAACTTCTTAAATAGATATAAGGCCACTAAAATGTTATTTCTTCACATTGGTTTTGGTAACTCTCAAAGAACATGTGTGCTGCATGTAGGCTAAGATGAGCCTTCGTGTCCACCTGAATCTCACCCCTCCAGAGACACAGATCCAGTAGAGGCAGGAAATAAAAAAAGAATCTAAAGTAGCATTGGCAGGATTTCTTTAGCAGGGACACAGCAAAGGGGCAAGTGAGAGCTGTGACTTTAAGGTAGACAGGCTAGTGAGGGGCACTGTCTCAGGGGTCCACATGATGGACCTAAATGCCTGATACAGGCTTTTTTAAAAATGTGGCCAGACCAAAGGTTTGTTAATCTTGTCAAAACGCCAACTTTTGGTTTCATTTATTTTTATTGTTCTTGACTTGTTTCCTTCTATTTGGCTTTAAGTAGATGCCTAGATCACTCATTTTAAACCTTTCATACTTATTTACTGCATCCTTCAGATTTATCACAAATTTTGATGTAATGTTTTTACTTTCAGTCAGCTTCAGATATTTTCCAATTTCCCTTGTGCCCTCATTTTTTAAGCTTTTTAAAAAGCAGTTTCAAGTTCACAGCAAAGTGGGAAGGAAAATATGTAGATAATCTACATACCCTTGCTCCCACACATTTACAGCCTCCCACTACCAACATCCCCACCTGAGGGCCCATTTGTTGATCAGCGGGCCTGCACTGACACATCACTATCACCCACACATACTGCTCACAAGGGCATCCTTTTGACGTGTCCATTACAGTATCACATATTAGTTCAGTGTCATAAAATCCTGTGCTCTGCCTGTTCACTTTTCACTCTCCTCTAGCCCCTGGCAACCACTGATCTTGATACTGTTTCCACAATTCTGCCATTTCTGCAGTGTCATTACAGTGCAGGCACAATCATACACTATGCAGCCCTTTCAGACTGACTTCACTTATAGCAAGATATTCAAGGTTCTTCCTGTTTTTTCACGGCATAGCTGATTTCTTTTTAGCTGTGAATCGTCCAGAAGTATCAATTTAACCATTCATCTACTGAATACCTGGTTGCTTCCAAGCTTAATTATGAATAAAACTAAACTTTTGTGAAGGTTTTTCTGTGGATACAAATTTTTCAATTCCTCTAAATACCAAGGAGAGCTTGGTGGCTCTGTGTATATTTTAAGTGCCCAACTGTCTTCCCAAGTGGCTGCTCCATTTTGTATTCCCACCAGAGTTCCTGTTATTGCACATTCTGACCAGCATTTGGTATTGTGGTCTGGATTCTGGCCATTCCAAGATGTGCTAGGAGTGTCTCGCTGGAATTTGCATTTCCCTGATACATGATGAGGGGCATCTTTTCACAAGCTTGTTTGCCATCTACATACCTTTTTTTGGCAAAGTGTCTGTTAGGGTCTTTGGCTCATTGTTGAAAACTGGGTTGTTGATTTTAAGTTTTATGAGTTTTTGTTTGGATAAGAGTGCTTTATGTCTTTTGCAAACATTTTCCCCCAGAATATGGTTTTTCATTTTCTTGCCATTGTCTTTCACAGAGTAGACATTTTTAATTTTAATGAAGTCTAGCTAATCAATTATTTCCTTCATGGATGCTTCCTCTGGCGTTGTACTAAAAAAAAAAAAATTTACTGAACTCAAAGTCATCTAGGTTTCCTTTTGTTATCTTTTACAGTTTTATACTTTACATTAAAGTCTTTCATTCATTTTAGTTTGGCTTGTTTTTTTCAATACTGAGGACTGAACCTAGGAGCTACATTCCTAGCCCTTTTGTTATTTTTTGAGACAGGGTCTCACGAACTTGCTCAGGCTCGGACTGAACTTGCCATCTTCCTACCTCAGCTTCCCAGAGTGCTGTAATTATAGATGTGCACCTATGCCCACCTAGCTGGGTACATTTTGTATAGTGATCTAGTTGTGGCTAAGAGTTCCTGAGGACAGCAGTCACTATTAGGGCAGATTTGCCCTGATGCAGGCGGGAGGAAGAAAGGTCAGTGTGGAAAACAATACAGGCTGTACCTGAGGCAGGAGAGCCCAGAGCTGCTGCAGATGGGGCCGTGAGTAGGAGCTCCAAGAGCTGGGCAGAAGGAAGATGGCCCAAAGCCTCCAGAACAGCCCCAGAGAGACAGCTCTGAGGATCTTGGGCAGGTGAGAAAGTCAAGTATGGCTTTTCTGCTGAAGGAGCATGGTAGGCTAGGCGAATCCAGGAGCTGGCAGGAGTGCAGAGCAGCAAGTGGAGAAGGAATTAGCCAGGGACAACAGCTACAACTCTGGGGAGGCTGAGAATGTGAGTGCTATTACACGGGTCAATGGCAAAGCCACGGCCTGAATTTTCTATCCTGAGCTACACATGCACACAAGCAGACCAGACAGAGTTAGAAGTCAGGATTCAGGGTGCAACCCAAGAGGCATGACCCCAGAAACCTGTTCCTTACCTCAGTTCAGCACACAACTGACGGCGGGCTTGACAGCCTTGAAGTGCCCTAGCATTCTCCTGAGTCACAAGGTACCAGACCTGCCTAGCAGGCTCACTGAGTGGTGATAACCACTGACTACTCCACCTCTCACCTGCTACACAAGCCTCCCTGTACAAGACAACTGTCAGGACACTAGAGCACAGAACACTGGCATCTCCCCATACTCGGAATGCCTCAAGTCCTGGAGTACCCAGTGAACAAGGGCCCCACCCCACACACACTGGGCCAGTCCTTCACCCACTGGCATCACAGGGTTGTTACTCATCCCTTAGCCCAACACACAAAAGATGCAGGAACAGTGGTCTGCATGAGTCTGCCCCAGGGCTGCTCCACAGCAACTCCAGGTAGGAAGTAAAGCAGGCATAGATGCTTCCCCTGAGGATAGTGACTGGTCAAGAAAACCCTTCAGAAGGTTCATCTTGTTCTCTTCTTCACCCCAGCTATGTTCAGAATTAAACCTATACTGAAGATTAAGTGTCTAAAGTTGACTATACCCATCCCTGTTCAGGCCTGGTCTTAGACTCTTGTCTGCAGAAGGGGAAAAGGAGGGGCTGGAGGCCAAGGCAGGGTGACAGGGAGCTCCACCACCTAGCCAAGACACCTTGGTCTTGCACAGACCTTGTGAGAAACCACTGCCCGCCACCCACCCACCACTGACAGGTAACTCTCAAGGGTGGCCAGCAAAGGCTCTCTCAGGGTACAGGTTGGAAAAGCGGCCGAGCGCCCAGATGGGGAAGACATTCCTGTAGTTTGTGTAGCTGATGGCGCAGGACTTGTTGAAGACCCCAGAGACGTTATCCTGGAAGGACACAGAAATGATCGCAGAGGCTCCGTCAGGGCTGAGGGCTTACCCCAAACTGTGCCCCTAGCTATGCAGCTGCCCGTATAGGGCAAGTGCACCCAGGAAAAACTGACTGAGCAAGGGCCAGGAGGGCATGCAGAAAGGCAATGCTCCCACCCAGCCTCATACCCACTCAAACTCACCCTGAAGCCCCTGCACCAACTTCTGCCAGACTCCCCTGAGGGGGGGGGTCTTTTCAGCCCCACAGCCCCCTGGGCAAGTAGAGACCACGGGGCCACACACAGTGCCCAGGGTCTGTCCCCAGGGCCTGCTCCCACCCAGCCCTTCCCCAGCCAGAGGTTCGTTCACAAATAAGATCCACTTAGGACTTCAGGACCTGGCAACCTATCTCAGACCTACCATCATCACACAGAGTTCTGGCTGACAAGAGTTCACACACCCTAAACCCCTAAGTACCCCAAAAGGGACACTTGGGGGTGGGGATGGGGTGGAAACTTGTGTGCCAGCCAGAGGTCAGTGCTTAGCCTCCCAGTCCTCACATACCTGGGGCCAATCGCCATTGGAGAGCTGCTTCTCAAGCAGACATCTGACTCCTCTCTCCTGGGCCTCCACATCAGGATGCCTGGGGGAGAGTAGACACTGCTGGAGCACAGTGGCCTGACATGCTCCTCAGCATAAACCTATGTTCTCACCCTCATGCAACCAGGTGCAGGGACAGAACCCAAAACACTGCAGTGACGGTGAGTGTTGGGGACTGACTAGCCTGTATGTCCTCTGCCCGGGAACCCCAAGAAGCAAGGGCACACAAACACACAAGTGAACAGAAAGGCGGATACGGCTAATGGTGTGACTTGGCACAAGGTACCTTCTCTCCTAGTTCCCTAGCAGAGAAAGTCAAGCCTAGTGTGCACCTGCCACACTGGAGTGCATGCAGGCAAGGATGAGACCAGGGTCAAGGGCTCAGCAGGACAATGACCGACTATAGCGGGAAGGGTGGCAAGCAGGAAAGGTCTCTGTGTCCTGCCCTTGGGTCTCCCAGGCTCTGACGCATTTGCTCATCCCAACTGAGGCCATTTCAGGAAGATTCTCCAAGTGGCTCATTTAACAGGACAGCACAGATTGGAGCACACATACCTGTGTGTGTACCTGTGTGCACCTGTATCTGTGTGTGCCCTGCCTGTGTGCACGTGTACCCGTCTGGTAAGTACACGCATGTGACTTGGCAATGTACACAAGAGACCCAGAGCAGCTGCAGGGACCTGTGCTCTGACAGTTGAGGCAGCCACCAATGTCACACTGGGAAGCAGCCCAAAGCCTGCTGATCTCAGGCCCCACTCCCCTTGCTCTGCCAGCCAGTGCTGGCTGCCACCACCATTGCTGGTAAGCAGTCCACTTCTAGGATGCAAACCTCTCTGCAGGGCCCCACTCAGGTGCATGAGATGCCATGCAGCGCAAGCACCAGGGCAACAGGGCTCATGGAAGTGCCTTTGTCATAGAGTGGTCGCTGAGCAGCAGTGCAGCCCTGTGGCCCACTCATCTCCCACAATTGCGTCCGCGTAGGCCACCTGTTTATGGTTCAATGTCCCTCCTCCACCCCACCCAAGGCCCTACCTGACAGCCATCAGACCCATCAGGGCCCAGCAGGTGTTGTGGACCTGGGACTGAGCACTCTGAACATAACGCCGCTGCTCACAGGACTCGAAGTCCTCCCCCCAGCCTCCATCCGCCATCTGCCAGGATAGCAGGAAGTTGCAGGCCTGGGAGACCTCTGCACAGGCAGCCCTGCAGAAACCAGGAGATTTAGGACACTGTCCTATCGAGTCCACCTGCCAGGTCTAGCTGCCTTGGGATACTGGGGAGGGGCCTGCAGATGGGGACAGACAGACCCGCCTCTTGAGCTGCACATGAAAAACACTCTGGTGTGGCAGATGGCCACAGAAACCCATGGACACTTCAAGACATGCCCAGGAGCACCCATGCTGCGCCTGGCCAAGCCTAGCACACTCCTTGCTCCTAACACCCACTAGATCCAGAAGCTAGTTAAGGCAGCTAGAGCCAGGGCTTGGACCTGAGGCCTCACCCTTTGCTGTTGGGCCCAGCAAGTGCCCTGGGTCCTAGTTCTTGCCTACTGGGGGGAAGGGGGATTTAGGCACTGTAGGGAGAGTCTGGGTGCTACAGTTCTTTGAGGTAGCCCATAGCCCATGGCCAAGGCTCAAGAGCTAAGAAAATATCCTCATTTCAACCTGGAACTCACATTTTCAGGGATACTAATTTTATCCCATTATTTTAAAATGCCATTAAAAAAAAAAATCAAACATCAAAGGAAAAAACACTACGGCCTGGCACTTACCCATCTTGGTAGATATGTCCCATGCAGGCAAAAGCTTCCAGGCCAAACCAGGTGCCATAGGTGAAACAAACACCCCACGAGCTACAGAGAGAGGAGGAAGGCCTCATCCTGGGTCCAGGGCACAAGCACTCTGCCTGGGCACGCTGGGGCACTATGGCAATCATCAGAAAAGCACACATGCATCCTTTATCCAACCACACCACTCCAGCAGCAACGCCCACCCACTGAGCTACCAGACACAAGCATTGCACAGGCAAGGAAGAACAACCACACTCAGGCCACATCACTTCCCATACATTGCCCAACTGCTCGCACCACATGAACATTCACACCAGAAATAGGCATCAAACGAGGAGCAAGGGTGCACCACGAAGTCAGAGAGACAGCTGGTGCAGCACACAAGCCCCAGCCTCACACACATCTGCACCCACATATGCCAGCACCCCACATACTCAGCTTGGGCACACACTTACCCCTCCCAGGAGCCGTCAGTCCGTTGCTTCTGCCGGCACAATGCCAGGCCCTGCTTCAGGGTCTCCCTGCAACACAGGGAGTCAGTCAAATGGACATTCCAGAAAAGCCACAGTTCCTACCCCATTTTACCCTGCTGCAGTCTCAGAGTGGATATAGTCTCCCTTAAAAAACATGTCAAAATATTCAGACAGAAAGGAAAAGGGAGCAGCTATAGAACATGAGAGAGGGAAGCAGACTGTTAAGAGCTCCACAAAACAATGAAAGAGCAAGGTAGACCTCAGGGACGATGCCCATGTTGGAAGCAGGATCAACAAGCTGGGTATGCTGGCACAAGGTTATAATCCCAGCACTCTGGGAAGCTGAGACAGGAAGATTACAAGTTCAAGCCCAGCTTGGGCAACTTAGCAAGACCCTGCCTCAAAATAAAAAATAATGGGGGGGGGAACTGGAGAGGGAGCTCAATGTGAAGGCCCTGGGTTTAATCCAGTCACACACACATAACCAGCAGGTGTCAATGATAGGAAAATGGGTAATGTGACATCTACATTCAACGAACAGTCAAGAGCAGAGAATCACTGCTACCAACAGTTTCAGGAAGTCACGTATGGGTTCTACTTACAATTCAAATGAGGAAGGGTACCCGTGACAGAGGGCAGCTGGACAGACCCTCATGGGGGAGGCAAGGAGAGCAGGGATGTCCCCTCTCATGAACCCTGAGCACAATGGCAGGGCCTATCCGCTTCTCTGAGCATTTGCTGCCTCTCAGTGTGAGACTGCTTAGATGTCATTTATTTGGACTTACCTGGAGGAATGAGGTCTGTGTGCTCATTTTTAGCATTAAGATGAGGAAAATAACCCGTTTTTGTATTACAACTGCTGTCTTCACCCTCTTCTACCCTCCTGCTCAAAATTCAAGGACACCAGAAATGGCTCCTGGTGTGTGTGGGGCGGGGGGTGTCTTTTTTTCAGTACTGGGGATGAAACCTAGAGGCAGTCTACCACTGAGCTACTTCACCACCTCCCCCATACTTCTGTTTTGTTTTGAAACAGGGTCTTACTACATAGCTCAAACTAGCCTCCAATGCATGATGAGTCTCCTGCCTCAGTTTCTGGTGCTGGGATTACAAGTGCATGCCACCACACCTGACTTTATTTTTTTAAATTCTGAGACGGGGTCTTGCTAAGTCACCCTTGAACTTGAACGTGGACCTTGAACTTGCAATCCTTCTACCTCAGCCCTCCCAGAAAGGCCAGCTCACTTCTGTGTTTAAACAAGCCATTCCCTTCAGCTGCCCTGCTGAGGTGGCCAGGGCTTTGCATTTAAGAATGACACGCCTGAGATGTGGCCCTGGCTTGCTGGCATGGCCACATGGCAGGTGTCCTGTGCCTCGGCCTTCCTTACTTTATCTCTGCTGCTCTGTAGTCTGGGTAGTTCTTGTGGAAACATTTCAGTGCCTGCATCACTGCTGAGGTGCACTCCACGTATGTGTAGTCGATCATGATGTCCCCTGGAGAAGGAAGCAGAGACCAAGGCCTGTGAGATCCACTGCCACCCAGGGCCTGGGACTCAGGCCAGATCATGGTGAGTGACAGCCTCCCAGCATTCAGGGCCTATGCCCAAACATCACCCCAACCTGCCCACACAAAACAGCCACAGGGGACAGAATGCATGCACACCTGTGCCATGCAGGGCAAGGAAGGGGGCACTGTCAAGACAGATAGCTGTAGTCCACCTCAAACATCATTTGACAGGTTGAGGAGCAAGATAACCAGAGACCAGAAAGGAGGGTACAGTAGGTACTCAAAGGTCCCTCAGGAGAAAATAACCTGCCCTACCAGACCAGAACTTTGGTGCCAACATGCAGATATGGCCCAGCAGCCCACAGCACAGCCTTTGAGGGCACCCTGCACCTCCCTGCAGGTGCTGGGTCTGCATCAGGGTGCTCAGGACACACAGTGGTCTCCTGTGGACAAGACCTGGCCCAGGCTGGAACCAGAGAAATGAGTGTAAATCCCACTCAAAGGACAAATTGCAGCCCTTCATCCATGGTACAGAGATTCCCAGGGTGGCTCTGCCACCATGTCAGCCCTGATCTGTGCACTGCACTGCTGCCCAGTCCACTCACCAAAGACCTCCGAGGAGTTCAGCAGCTCCAGCAAGTACCCTCCACGCATGGTCTCATAGGTGGCAAACCCTCCATCAGGATTCCTCATGCTCAGCAACTAAAACCAGAGGGACTTCCTGAGAACAGACCACTCTCAGAACCTACAGGTCCTAACAGAGCTTTCTAGAAGCACGCCAGGGCTGACAACCAACAGGGCAAGAGTAGTAAACTTTCAAGTGCTCAACGCAGCTGCTATAGCCACAGCCTTGTACAGCCATCTGGTGACAGGCCTGAAGTACCCATTCACTTGTGAGTCACTGACACAGTGGGACCAGTGCCAGCTCCAGAGCCAGGTGTGCTGAAACGAGTTTATGCAAAAGCACAGCCTCTTCTTTTGGACACCCAGCAGAGACCATGAGCCTTCAAAAAGGATACCCACGGGAGTCAGAATGTAGAGGTGCGCAGAGCCTACAGTCTCCAGCACCAGAGAGGCCAGGGCCCAAAGGCCTCATGGCCTCCCCTGGCTGTCAAGGGCAAGCCGGGCCCCAGCTCCAGGCGCAAGGCCCAGGGCACGTGGCACACCCAGGGTTCCTAATGCCAAGATTTGATGCTCCTGGGCACGAGCTGTCACAGCCTGGCCCCCATCTGCCCAGTCAGAGCCATGGGAGTGAAGGTGAGTACATGTGTCTGCAAGACACAAGGGCAGCTGCACGAGTGAGCTCACCACAGCCACAGCATCGCAGAGCCGCTCTCGGGGGATGTGCTCAGTGATACAGGGACACTTCTCCTGCAGGAGCAAGATGGCCTTCAAGGCCTCAGCTGTGCAGTCAGCCACAATCCAGCTGGAGTCCAGGGTGCTGAAGGGGAAGCCGCCCTGTGGAGTGTGACATGACCATCCATAGCCACAGTGCTCCTCACTCCCAGAACTGCTGTCTCCACAGCAGCCCAGGCATATCTAGGCAGACCGCCAGCTCAAACACGGACTCCCAGGGCTCGACCCCTCCCTGGATGCCTTCAGGGAGGTTGGGGAGCTTGGGGCAGGGTGGAGCACACATACCTTGTTTGGGTGGCGGTAGTACTTCTGACAGTTGGGAAGGTTGTCTGGGACCTGGGCAGCACCAAGAGACACATGTGGAGAGCACAGAGACATGCTATCACCAGAGACCCCATACTGCCTCCTGGGAGCCAGATCTGCTGCCAGCCTCAACACCAGGAGTACAGCAAGGCACGTGTGAGGCACTAGTCCCACAGCCCTGTCACTGGGCAGAGCTGGCTAGAACACTAAACAACCCTCCCACCCCAGCTTCATAGGCCTTTTGCTCCTCAGGGAGAGCTGATGGTCTTCAGTGTGGGTAGGGTCCAGCCTGCCTCCCATGGCCCCTGTGCTCAGTGCCTGTCCCGGGAAGGAGCCCAGAGCAGTCCTGCTATGGGTCCCCCACCAGCCCCAGACAAACGAGGAGCACCCTAGTGAGTTCTGAGGGCCCCAAGCTGGAGGCGGCCAGTGTGTTTGGGGTGTGCAGGCAGCACAGGACAGCAGGGCACACGATGGGGAGCTGCAGGTGGGAACAAGACAAGGAGAATGTCCACTCAGCCTCTGGGAAAGCCTCTGGCAAGTCAGAGGTTGCACAAGGTCCCAGGAGGTGACCACCACAGGCTGGTGCCGTCTCCACTGGCCTGAGATGCCTCAAATGTGCCAGGGTGAAAAGAGCCTTGGGGCTCAGGAATGCAGCTCTGAACTGCACCGCAGGCTGGGCCAAGCCCTTTGCATACCACTCAAGCACAAAGTGCGAAAGCATCAGTTGGGCACCTGTACTGCAGCCCATGGCAAGAGCAGCTCTGGGGTGACTGGGCTGGACAGAAGCAGCAGAGGTGCGGAGGGTACCAGCCTCACCTGCGAGAGTCGCAGGAACATGTGTGCCTTCTGTAGGCAGGACAGGAACTCAGGCCTATGATGTGCACCTGCCTGGAAGACAGCAAGACAGCACAGTGGAGCCAAATAACCCACAGTCCTGGTGACTTCTGCCCCTGCTGGGAACCAGAAGCAAACTGACACACATCTCGGGAGAGTTGTAAGGGGGTTTTGCTATACTTACCCTTAAAGACAGAAAGTCAACAAGATGTGACTAGAGATTGGAATGAGTAGGAGACACTGCCCTAGACAGAAGCCGGCACCCACTGGTCCCTCAGAGGACCTGCCACTGCCTCAGGCAGTCCCACCTGGCCAGAAAAACCCCCGGGATTCCCCCAACACAAAATACCCTCATTCTCTCTAGCACCTACTGCAAACACAGCCAGCTGCTGAGGTTCTAAGAGACTCATGTCCTACCCCCTGGGGCACTGCACTACCCAGCTGCCTCTTGCTGGCTTCTCAGGTTGCCCTCTCAAGTCCTAAACCCAGTATCCAGGGCTCATGAGAGGAAGGGACAGTATGCGGTCACAATACCATGTCCCTCAGGGTAAACATGCAACCCATACACACAGGAAGGTGATATAGGCACTGCAAAACAAACAGAGCCACGTACCTCCAGCAGAGCCTGGATGGCGAAGGAGGTGTCCCAGATCTGTGAGCCATTGGTGCCCTGCGTACAAAGATGGACATTACAGCTGCTACAGCCACAAAATCCCCCTTACCCCCACGCCTACCTTCCAGGACTGAGGGGTCAGGGACTTCACTCAGCTGACACCCCACCACAGGCTCGCACCCCTCTGTACCCTCCTAGCTACCAACGGCCCAAGAGGAACCTGCCTTCATGGTCACCAGCCAGCACAATGACTCTGGGTGTTTCTAGGATTGGACCATCCCTCACAGGATCCTGCATTTCCCCCACAGCAGGGTACTCCAGTTACAGGAAATGCCACTTCCCATCACAGACTAGAGTCTGGTTCCCCAGACGCTTGGTCTCAGTTCACGAGGAGGTGGGGTTCCAGTAAGCTTTGTTCCGGGGCCTATGAAATATGTGACAGAACCCTGGGCCCCCACCTCACAGAATGATCATAGGATCAGCTCTTCTATAAACCCTCCCTCGGGGGTCAAGGACCCAGTCAGGCACCTCTGTCCAGAAAGGAATGCATCTGCTATCCACCCTGCACAGGAAGAGTCTGAAGAGATGCCATCCACACACGTACCATGTCCTGCAAACCCCTTCCCCCTCCCTACACCCTGCTCTTCAGGCCAGTGGCTAGTGTCCCTTTCCTTACCACTGGGTTCCACAGGAGGAAATCCTTGTGCTGCCCCAAGGCCTGGCCATACCCACTGACCTACAGTTTCCCCTCTATCCACAGCTCCAAGGACAACCACCAGGATGAGACCAGGGGCCAGGAGCTCAGGACAAAGTCCCAGTGTCTTGCTGGAGGAGCCTCCAAATGACTGCAGGAAGAGGCCCACACCACTCAGTGCCACTCTCCTGTCACAGCTGCAGAACAAGTGCTTCTGCAGGGACCGAGCCACACCTGGGCCTGTCACTGCAGTGGTTTAGCCCACCCTGACAAATGGTGCTAAGAGCAGACACTACAGCTGCAAGCAGACCTGCGAAAATGGGCAGCAACCCCAGAGACTGAGGTGCCTGAGGTGCCCCCTGCCCTGCACAGACTAGAGACTGAAGGACAACTCAGCCTCTCCTTTGTGCACTGCAGATTTATTCTGGGAAGAGTCACTTTTGAATCTCAGCGAACAGTGGCCAAGGCTGCACAGCCCTTACCTGCATTTTCATACCATCAAGGCCCAACCTATGAGGAGAAAAAAAGACCATGTCAGGAAGACCCACTGCCACATGGACCCACAGCCACCCGTAGCACACAGGCCTCATCATGAGTGTCCACACTTGTACCCTGAGGCCTGGCGACAGCCTCTTCACTGCTCAGCTAGCTCACAGGCCTGAGGACTATACTCGGCAAGAGATGAGACAGCAGCTCACTACAGAGGGGCAGCAGGAGCCTCTGGCCTAATCACCCTACTGGCCTCATCCAACATGGTGTCGTCAGAGGAAAAACTGCCTCCACAAGTGCATGGCTTCCTACTGTGGCCCTCCTGGCTGCCCCACCTTGGGGCCAGATGGAGCTGACAACCTCCCACCATGAACCTTCCTCATATTGACCTGGACTGGACCCACCCATCCACAGGCTTTCTAGCCCTGCCTGCCTTCCAGAACCATCTGAAATTTCTGCTAGGGGGTAAATCCTCCCATCCAGACAACTCCCACACACCTCCTGGTTCCAGCAGATATTCCCAGGGGCTGGCACCTGGCCCCCCTCATCGGACACTAAGGGGTGGGAGACCTAGCACCACACAAGCCTTCGTGTCTACAGTTAGCACTCAGCACCACTGCCCATCCACCTCCTGACCACACTCACCAGAGATAATCAGGGATAGTGGAAACGTGTTCTTGGAAGGCAAAGGAGGCTGGCCCATCCACAGCCCAGCGCACAAGCATGTTGATGGTTTTCGAGATCTGTGGCAGACATGGCTGTCAAGGCCTGTGCATCTCACCTCCAAGCCAGGGCACCACTGCTCCAAAAGGAGGTTCCTAAGTACTCCAGATGCACAGCTGTGTCCGGGAAAAACTCAAGACCCAGGCTGCTATCAGCCAAGGTCAAGCAAGAGCCATCTCGGGGTGTGGAAGAGTCAGAAGGGTCTCGGTGCCCACAGGTGGGGGAGGAGGCTTAGTGCCAGCTGGTCTGCCCAGAGAACCCATGGGCTAACCCACCACAGTATAGTGGCATTGCAGCCCACCCCACCAACCCAGCTGTGTCCCAGCCTTGTGACAACTTCCTCCCAGGTCCATGCCAGCCCCGCCTGTTCTCAGCTAGCTATATGTCCTGACCACTAGGAACATAGCCCCAGAGATGGTGAGTGTGTCCACACCTGGCTTCTGCCAGACACCATAGCCTCAGGAGCCAAAGCAAGATTAGCAACCAAGGGAAAAGACCAGTAACAGAACACAAAGCTCTGCCACCCCCAGCCTGAGCACCTCTAAATCCTGTAAGAGGGCAGAGGGTTAACTCTCTGTGATGGGGACTAGGAGGAAGTCAGGGCAGGAAATCACCCTTCCCAGTTGCTCAGAAAGCTCAGAGCAGGTATCCAGACATAAGTAGACAAGAGCCAGGTGGTAGGGACAGAAGGGCAAAGGACATGAAGACAGGAGTCCTCCAAACAGGCCTCCTCCCAAATGGAGGTGCCCCAGGGACTATATGGAGGCAGGAGGCAGAAGTGGCAGGGCACTGACCGGGCCAATGCTGAGGCTCTTGGTGAAGCGGTCATCGGCAGCAATGTGCTCATACAGCACCTTGATGGCCCAGCGCCGCAGGTAGGTGCTGTGGAAGCGCTCATACAGGTTGAGGAGTGCTGCAAGGCAGCGGTATTAGTGGGCACCAGACAGCAAGGGACACCTGCCCCCACCTGGCATTCCCATGCTGACCTGCACCCAAGGTCCCCTAACAGGGAGCAGTGCCCGGGCCTCTCCCTCACCAGCTCCTGCTTCTACTCACTCCATCCTTCCCTGTTTGCCTCCTCCTCTGTCCTGCCAAGATGCTGGTTGGGGCACCTCCCTCTAAGGAAATCCAGCCCAGGTGGTCCTCAGTGATGCCCAGGGCAGGACCCAGCAGAGGTTATTCATTATCATGAACAGCATGAGTGAATCAATGAGGGCACAAATGAGGGACTCCCTGACCCTGGCTGCCAGGTCCACCACCGTAGCATGCACCCACCATTTACTGTGCGCAGCAGCCAACTGTGCGGTGTGTACAGCTCATCAGGGGACACGTTGCTCCTCTGCGCTGGCCAGTCAATGCTGGCGTAGTCCTCCACGTAGAGCTCCTGGAGAGTGGGTGGCGCCTGAACCGCTGATGGGGCATCAGCCACGCCTCCCAGACAGAGCCACCTGGCTCCAGCCACAAGCGGCCTCCAGCTGCCAGCCCTGGGGCACCGGGTCACACTCACTCTCACAGTCAGGGAACACTTACGAAACGACCACTGCTGGGTGAGGCCTGCACGGCTCAGCGGTGTCAGGGCCACTCTGAGGAGTAGCCCAACACCCATCCCATACTCCACCCCCATCCCGGGGCCGTTTCCCAAGGACACAACTACACAAGAGGGTCAGGGCTGCTCCGGAGTTGGACATCCATGTCCTGTGGCCCACACACTCTCCATGGCCCCAGGACACTGGGCAATAGCAGCTGCCTGTCCCATAGCACAGGTCCCTCCAGCCACAGCTTGTTTATTTCTCACTGTTTACAGGAAAGGAAGGTGGAAGCTCCACAGGGTCTTCAGTGTGGATCTCCTGTGACAAGTACCCTCAGGGTCAGAGGACTCACCTGGCGGAGGCTCTGGACCAGTGCATCCTCCGAGGTGCTCATCCGGGTGGCATAGCAATAGCTCATGGGCAGGTAGACCTGCCGGCAGTGGCACCAGAGAGTGGAGGGGTGTGCAGGCATCCAGGCAGGAAACAGCCTGGAGGACAGCACGTGTCACCAAGAGCACCCAGGACACAGCCTGCCCCACTGTCAGCTAGCAGTTATGGGTCCTAAGTGTGAATGCACTTCTGTGGGTGCAGCAAGACCTATGTATTCACCTGCCAAGGAGGTGGCAATCCCTTCCTACCCAGCGTTTCATGTTCTAAGGGGACGTAACCATCTGTAGTTTAAAGTGTACTTTAAAAACTCTACGTCTCCTTGGAGCAGTGTTGCAGTGTTTCCCCTAATTCCAGCTGCTCAGGAGGCTGAGGCAGAAGGATTCCAAGTTTCAGGCCAGACTGGTAAACTTAGGTAGACCCTGCCACAAAATAAAAAGAGCTATGGATGTAGCCCAGTTGTAGAGTCTCCTGGCTTTTGCCCCTCAGTACCACAAAAAACGAATGATAAAAAAGTTAAGCTTGTCAACCTCCTCAGGGCCTCAGTCCTCAGTCTCTGTCACACAGAAGAGCCATAGAGCCATTCCAGCTTCCCAGGGCAGCGTACACCTGACCTGCTCCCCACCCTGGCCCCTCAAACTTCCATTTCTGTGCATGAGTGAGGGTCATGAGAAGCCACACCACTGACCACACTTTCCCTGTGCTCTAAACGTGAGCAATAGGCCTCAGCTCCTCTGCTCTCCTGAGGGCTCGTTCACTCACTGCAGAGGGCAGTTTTTACACCCTGGGTACAACTTCCAGCTTTTTTTGCAGCCAGACTGCCTCAAGGTCTCTGGTCCTCCATTTCACTCCGTATTATTTATCCTCCCGACAGTGCAGCCCAGCACTGACCAATGGAGTCTACCATGTAGGGACAGAGAACAGACACACCCCCAACCCCAGCCTCTAGCACCCACCCCCTCCCACCTTTCCCAGGGCCTTCCTCAGCCTGTTCTTCACACAGCAGGCCAGCCTAGCCAGCTCCCAGTAATGGACCACTGGATGCCAACATGGCTCAGGGCATCTCCCTGACTGGTAACAGACAGCATTCCACCTGCCTCACACACGGGCAGCACTGCCCACAACCCCCACCCCTCACTCGGCACCCACCATCCCTCCTACCTGTCACTATCCAGCCTGGCTCAGGAGCTAAGCCCTTGGTCCTTGTTTCAGGACTCTGCCATCTTCCCTTAGCAGTCCCTTCACTTCCTGCCTTCCTCCAGCAAAGTCACAGGTCCCTAACTCCTGTTTCCACACTATTCCAGGGACATGACAGGGGCTACATCTGGGTTCTGGAGTCCCACCTCCCAGTATGCATATGCAGTATGATCATAACATAGTGAACATTTAAACTTTAAAAAAATATAAGAATAAAAGACACATTGTCATTAATCTCCCCCAAAATACCTGCCTACTTACTTTGAAAATACTTATTCCATTGTTCTTGCCATTTTCTAAAGCAGTTCCAATGTCCTCTTCTGAGTATCTTTGGTTGCACTGCTGTGGCTGCCTCAATGCTCTGAACTGATTCAAAACTGTTACCTTTCATGGTCACTGTGACTTTGAGCAAGAGCTACAAGTTGCATCATAGCAGATCTGGGGAATATGGTGGACAATGACACATCATGAAGTATTTATAAGCCCATCTTTCCATTGGATTGTACTAGGCAATGATATTCACTCAATTTTTAGTCACATAATGTAAAAACATCAAGAAAGAAGACACCTAAAACTGCTCAGAAAGTGGCAAGAACAATGAGAAGTGTTCCAACTCGGGCAGAGTACTCTAAGGGGGATTAACAGTAACGTACCTTTTACTATAATGAATTTTTAAAATTTAAACATTCACTGTGTATTTTTATATATTCTGATCACACTTTGTAACACTGGAGTAAATACATGTATATAGGTGTTTTCTGAGGAGGACCCCACAGCTTTCATCTATTGTTTACAAAACATCAACAGATGCTGGCAATAGGTTATGCACTTCTAAGGAATGAGCCAGGTGTGGTGACATGTGCCTGTAGTCCCAGTACTTTGGAGGCTGAGGCAGGAGGATTACCATGATTTCGAGGCCAGCCTGGGCTACATAGTGAGTCTGAGACCAGCCTAAACTACATAGTAAGACTCTGTTTCAAAAAAGCCAGAAAAAAGAAAAAAAAAAAAATTCGAAGGAATGAGCATGGTTCCATTAAACCAAACCTAAAGATGCACACAGCAGCATTCATGGATGAAGCGGTATCTATGACTTGCTAAACATTCATCCCAAAGTGGGCAAGGGGAAGGACAGATGCAACTGCCATCTGCCAGCCAAGGCTGGGTAGAAGTGTGTCTCTTGACTCTACTTACGTATATGCTCAACATTTTCTATAATTACCAGGTATGAGCTACTGTCTACCTCACAAAGTCTGAACTTCCTTCTATGCCACACAATAGGTTCTGATATCGCCTCACATCACCCCACACACTCAACCTACACCCAGGTCCTGTGGCCAGATTCAGTGCCCCTCCCCTGCTCCTCCTGCCCAACAGGGAACCCTGATTCCACATAGCTCTATGATTTAGTAGAAGGGCCTCTGCTGGGAGCCTGGTCCACCATCTACCAGGGCAGGCAGTGTGACTGCAGGGGCAGACATACCACATCTCAGGGAACAAGCTGTGGAGGCCTTCCCAGCTGTAGACGTTCAAGACAGCCAGCCAGAACTTCCCCCAAGAGGGGATGGCCACAGCACCACCTAGGAAGAAAAGAGGCTCATGTCATCTGTCACCTTTCAGCAAAGCCAGCCCTGCACTACCTGTGAAGACTAACCTACAAGGGTCATGTGAGATGCTTTTTACATGAGCTGAGAGCAGCCCGCTGCAGGTCCTGCAACCCCAAGTGAGAAGTGGATTCCAGAGCTGCCCAGGACACCAAAACAGGTAGGCAGAACCAGCAGATTCCCCAGGACTAAGTGTCCAGCCCTAGGAGAGCTGTTTACAGCTCTTGCCTCCATAAAGGAGCACAGGCAGCTACCTGGGAATGTGCAGGACACTCATACTCAGGAGACAGAGGGGCCCAGATTCACTCAGTGGCCCACAGCCACACACACCTGGAGATGGTAAGAAGGAGTGAAAAGGTGTGCTTGGATCTCCCTTGCAGACCAAGCCTAAGCTGCCTGTACTTTCCCACCTGAGAGACAGTCCAGCACAGGTAGAATAACAGGCCAGATGCCACAGATCTGACACTCTTCATCCATGTCCAGATCCTCCCCCTGCAGCAGCTGCTGTCAGGCACCACTGATTACAACATTGAGTTGAACACATTTTATAGGAAGGCTCTGGCCCCAACCCAGGTGTGCTAAAAATCAAAAAAGAAAAAAGAAAAAACCCACACAGCAACTAGGTGAAAGTGGCTCAAACAGGTTCTCCCACCAGGCAGATGCCAGAAGCGCTGCAGGGAACCAGACCCTGGGAACGCAATGTCAATGACACCAAAGGCTGACGATGAATTAAACACTGATAAACATACAAAAAAGAATGCAGGATTTCATGAAAAAGTGCTCAGAACACATTTCACAAAGAAATCTCAAAGAAGTGACATTTGAGATGCAACACAAAGAATAAGTAGAAGTTTGCAAAACTGCAAAGTGGGGGTGGAAAGTGGAATGAAGAGGTGCAGGACATAGACAGGAAGGGGTTTTTAAGTTTTAGCAACTTTTGTCTCTTGTGAGACAAAAAGAATTATCAGGTTGTTTTTAATTTGCTTTTAAAAATTAAGCAGTTAACAATTTCTACATATTTTCACTTAGAAAAATTCTTTGTTCATGTATTTTGCCCACTGTCTCCACTGGAGGTGCATCTGACTCATTTGCAAAACCTCATAATACTGGTGTAACATAAATTCTTCTTTCAGCACATGCCGTGCAGGGCATACCTTTCTTATGAAGGACATTCCGGGCATGTACCAAGTCAGGATCATCAGGCCCAATACCCAGGATTCTGAGAGCCACATAGTTGAGCGCAGTCCCAAGCACTGTGGATTTGTCCTCAATGTGCCTATGGGAACATCAAACTGGTAGGAAAATTATCTCTGCCTTACTTCTAAGAGATCAAAACCAGGCAAGGTGCATAGCCCTGTAATCCCAGCATTCGTAGAAGCTGAAGCAGGAGGACTGCCAGTTTTTGATCCTACCCTGAGCAACTACGGCAAGACCCTGTCTCAAAGTAAAAAGGGCTTTTGCAGCTCAGGGCAAAGGCTCTGGATTCAATCCCCAGTACCAATTTTTTAAAAATGCCATCATTTTAAAAAATAAAATAATGCTGGCAATGAAATTTGCCTAAAAAAAAACAAAAGAAAAAGAAAAAGAAATTTGCCTAAAAAAGAATCCTAGGAGAACTTCAACGAACATGGCATGACAGCACAGGACTCACTAGAGGCCACTCCCCAAGAGAAGTTGACTCATTTCTCTTGACATCTGTACTGCTCCAAAATCTCCTGGGCCATCTGCTCACCCGTCTGCTCACTCCCCACACCCAAATCAACATGTCTGTCCCCAGACAGTCCACTGTGGGCAGGGTTCCTGCTCCCAGAGTGTGCCCCACACCAGGAAAGCACACTGAGACAGAAGCTGCTGGGCACCCCTACCACCAGAGTTGAAGACAGTTTTTTCCTGTCTCAATGATACAACACTGATGGCCTGCACATTCAAGAGGCCCCTAACTGATCATGAAACCCATTTACAATACCAGGTATGAAGTCCAGCCTGCACATAACTGTCAGCCCATTCCCCTCTTGCCGTTCTGCCTCACCTCACTTCAAGCCCTCAGGTGCAGTCAGCCCATCTCTCAACAGCTGCCTGGGATGTACATGTAACCATTCCCCAAGACAACTGTAAACTACATGATCTGCAAACATGTACAAATAAAAAAAATTAAAACAAAAACAAACAACAGCTGCCTGGAAACCTGAGCACTGCCTACACAAAAACACATGCATGCACACACATGTACATATATGCAGTTGGGCACACTCACAGGCCCCAGCCGCCATCAGGGAGCTGCACTGACCGCAGGTACCGCACCATCTCCTCTCTGTATCCAGCTGGCAGAGGGATGCGTGCTATGTGACACGTGATCAGGAGGCCTGTGTGGCAGGAAACATGGTCTTCACTAGGCTCAGTATTGCTAAACCCAGGTCCCTTTCTTCTTGAGGACCCCACCCCAATAGGGAGCTACTCCCACTGGTCTCCTTCTCAGGGAATTGAGCCCAGGAAGATCATTCCTTCTGGGCTCCACCATGGACTTTAGGAACACAGCTCAAGAGTTCCAGCAACAGCACAGATGACACTCCCAGCACTGGGCCCACAGAGTCTATTAGACCACGCCTGACTTCCACAGCAAGGTCTGAGCCTCAGAAGCACCAAATGGTATGCAGGGCCCTGAGGAGGCCTCCCACAGGTGCCTTAAAGGCCCAAGAGGAGTTAGCATTCAAAATCAGTGGGCTACAGGGAGACTTGCTTTAACTGTTGCAGAAAAAACACTGAACGGTCACACCAGATGGAGAGATGTTTAGTGCTTATTTGTATTTTCTGTTTTGTAAACTTCTTAGATACTCACACCCTTTGCAAATGTGGAGGGAGACAACACTTCACAAAGAAACTTCTTTCCTAGCCTGGTCTTCTTGAACATGCTATGGTGCTCTGGGTCTCCCTCTATCCCCATTCCCCATGTGCAGGCTTCATCGGCACAGGGTCCCAGGGCAGAATTACCACAGAAACAAACCCATACAGTATTTGGATAAGATATTAGGGCACTGAAACAATGTGTTTACACCATCAGTGGGGAAAGGGGACCTGCTACATAAATTCTAGGAGGAACCCTCCCATATTACAAGGGTGTTTCTGTAGAGGATGAAAAATACACTTGTCTAGCCAAATCGGTTCAGTGTCCTGGGGCTCAACTGCACTTCTATCACCACTCACCAGCCAAAAGCTAAGGTTTCCTGCCAGAACTCTGTCAACCACATTTTGGGATGAGTTCATAGCAGATATCACAGCACTCACACTGCTCCCTTGGACACCAATAGAGCCTCTACACAGACTGGGCCTTCCATACAGAGTGTCCTTCCTGACGTGCACTGGAACACAGAAGCCCCCCTGACTTGCCTTGCTTCCTTATCAGAGCGCCTGTCAGTGTTCGCTTCGGCAGCACATATACTAAAATCAGAGTGCCTGCCACCCGACACTGGGCCAGCTGTACCTTCCCTCCTACTGGCACCAGCATCAGGAATGACTGGGGCCGACAGCAATCATCCCCAGCCCTTCTCCTGTGTGTTCCTGGGTTTACACCTGCTTCACCAAGTGCATAGAGCAGTGATGGCAAACCTTTTAGAGCTTTCAATAACCAACAGCCTGCTGCAGCACATGTGTCGCAGGTTCACCACCACTGGCCTAGATCAAGCCAGGCCGGGTCCTAAGAATAATCCAGGATAAGCTTGCCCTCAGACTAGGGCAGCATAATCCTACCTGGCAGGAGGAAGAGTGGGCCGCCGTAATCACCCGTCCAGTGCCCATCCTCAGCCTGCAGCCCCACATAAAAGGTTACACCGTTCAGAGCACCTTCGTGGGCTGTGTGAGCTTTCGGCAAGTCTTTAAAGTAACTCTTCTACAAAAGAAGAAAAAAATGAGTGCCTACAGTACCTCACCCACAGCGCAAATCAAACTAGTGAGTCTAAGTTACCTTAAAAGCTTCAGCTCAAAGTCTTTGATGACATTACACCTCATCAAATGAAAAGAACAATTTCATGGTTTTACTCTCCGCTTACGTATTGGCAAATTTCTTCACGACTTCCCCACAATGTCTTAAATAAGCCCAACACCCACAGGGTGTGGGACAGGGCACTGATCCCCACCCGGGCTGGCACAGGAGGCGCTGGGCAGGGACTGGTGGCTAGACCTTGGGAGAGCTCCCGTTCACTCCTCGGCTGTGACTAGCTGGCCTTCGCTTATGCGTGCACACAACCAGAACATGGTGTCAAACAAGTTCTTTTTGTGAGTAAAAACAATATCACAGGGGTTGGGGATTTAGCTCAGTGGTAGAGCACTTGCCTAGCAAGAGCAAGGCCCTGAGTTCGATCCCCAGCAAAAAAAAAAAAAATCCCCAAAACAAAATCACAACTACCTCCCCAACTCTTCTGTCAATCTACAGTGATTTCAAAACAAAGGACCCAAAACAAAACGAGGGCCATTAATGACGCGACGCGGACCTCCGTCGGGCTCCCCGACAAGGCCCCGCGTGCCTCCCGCGCCACTCACCGTGTCCAGCCCCACCGCGTGGGCCTCCAGGCCGCTCTGCTCGCGCGGCGGCGTCTCGTCCTCGGGGAAGTACGTCCACGTCTGCCGCCCCAGCTTGTTGTGGAGCCGCCAGCGGCTGAGGTCCGTGGCGGGCTCGGTTTTGTAGGGTCCCCCCCGACGACGCAGGTACCTGGGAGGACCGGCGCGGTGGCTGAACAGAGTCCTGCTGCGCCCCTCCCTCGCCCGCCGCCCTCCCTCGCGCCCTCAGCCACCCCTCCGGGACCCCGCGCCAGAACTCACGTTCCCTCGGCCATGACCGCAACAGGCTCGCGGACGCCTGCGACGCGCCCACTTCAACAGCCACTCTGCAAACGGCGCAGGCGCGCGCCTCGGCAGACGCGCCCAACCCGGTGGGCCGACGCTCGCGCAGCCAATCAGAGCGCCTTCCGGCGAAGCCCCGGGCGCGCCCCGCTACCGCACTGGTGGAGCGCGCGACGCTCCACGCGGCGAGACGCGGATCAGGGGGCGGAGCCGGAAGCAGGCCAGAACCTGCTGCGGAGGGGACGGGGCCGGAGGAAAGTGGGGGAGGAGCGCCGCGGGCGGCGGGGACTGGAGGAGACCGCGGGGCGGGCGTAGTCCTGGCCGTGCCCCTGGTGCCCGCACCTGCGCTCGCCAGGTGGCGCTCTGCACCCAGCCCTAGAGGTCAGCCCTCACCACGCCCCGGCCTCGGGAAGCAGAAGGTAAAGCTCATGCACCTCCCCATGGATCCTAGAGCAAAGGTCTGGTAACTGCTTCACACCGAAACCAGACGTCTTCCAGCCTCGGGGTCATCGAGTCCCCGGCAGCCCCAGGTAGCTGAGTGCCCAGAAGGACACCCCGAAAAGGCAGGCAGAGAGGCCTAAGCACACCGGACTCTCTCTGCTCTCCCAAGCTCACTAACCAAGTAAGTCACTCCGTTTCTCAGGAAACAGAAAGAGGCTAGAAGCCCCTCCAAATAGAAACGTGAAGAGGGGGAATAAGGGGCTCCATAATCTCAAACGATGAGTCTGGCAAAGCTAGATGAGAGGACAGGTTTCAACTGGGAAAGGTTCAAGTTAAACTTCACTGGACTTTTGATAAGTAAAATAATGGTACTCTAAAATATAAGGAAAAAGTAAAGCCCACCTGAGCATTCATTAATAAATTTCTAGACATGGATCATGGGGAGAAAAAAAAAATTTCTCTCACATTGTACCCTACCAAGTCCGGGTTATCCAATAAACTGCATACAAAAGCTTTGAGAGTTTTGGGCTGAACAGGTAGGTACACAGTGGCATCATTTACTGAAACAGAGAAGATGTGATTGGAAATTTCAGCACAGTCTGGGACATGTTTCGACAGTGATGTTCTTCAGAAATTGAAGTAGAAATGTTGAGGAGAATGGTATTCAGGACAGAGGACAGGGCTAGAAAGTGAAATCTGGGAGTCATGTTTTCAAGTGGTATTTAAAGTCATAGGATTGGAAAAGATCAACTAGGAAATCAAAAGTTCTAGGATGAGCCCTGGGGCCCCAAACCTGTCTAATTTAGAGGAGAGAGGAGGTAAACTAAAAAGAGTGTGAAGAACTTGGGTTTGAGGCACAGTTGAAAACACCGAAACCAGAGGGAATGAGGAAACGTCCACACTTGTGTGGGAACCCAGTCCTGCTTCTCCCACTCAGCCAGACAGCTCACAGCAGTAGTGGGAGGATTCCTTCAGAGCACCAGTCTACAAGACCTACAAAAACTGGCAACCGAGACCTAGTAGAAAAGCAAAGAAACCTAAGAGCTAGTAAACTGCCCAGCAGAGCTTCCAACAAGTTTCTCAAAGCCCCATCACCAGCATGAGTCAGGGAGTTGAATAAAATAATGCAGAAGCACCTCCAGCTATGCAGAAGCACTTGCAGTTATATAAGGATGTCCATGTTGGACATCCAGCCCAGACATGCCTTCAGATGACTGCAGCCTGAGCTAACAAAATCTGACTGCAGCTGAATTGGAGATTCCAACAGAAAGCTGCCCAGCCGAGTCCTTAATTTAAGCAACGTTTAGGGTAGCTTATTTATTAGGGAAAAAAATAACCCTAGAAGAAAAGAACTACTAAATGCCCAGCACAATAAATTGGGCAGGAGGTGAGAGGAGGTCAGCACATCAAGTACTGTATGTGGTTAAGGCTGAGTTTTGGGAAGTAGTGACAAGAACACAGAAAACCATGCAATAAGAAAAAAAAAAAAAGACAATTATTAACTCTAGGAAAAATTAAAAATTGTACCTAAAGAAAATACAAACTAATACAGGACTCAAAAGCCAATGGTAAACATACAGTTACACTGAACTCTAAGGATTACAGCCAACAAATTAAACTAACATGAGAAGAAATGTAGGTATATGTCTGGGGATGACAAACCTTGCAGGAAGATTTATGAGCACTAACTCCTCGCCTATTGTAGGAAATCAACAATGTCTAAAATCAAGATTAAGAAATGGTATTAAAGCAGAGTGTAATAGCACATGCCTGTAATGCCAGGACTCCTGTAATGCCAGAAGCATCAAAAGTTCCAGTGCAGCCTGGACAATTTAGCAACTTGGTGAGTCCTTATCTCAAAATAAAAAATAACAAAGGGCTGGGGATGCATGTAACTTAGTGAGAAAAGCCCTAGGTTTAATCACACACACATACCCCCAAAAGACCTGGGCTTGGTGGCACATGCCTATAATCCCAGCACTCAGGAGGCTAAGGCAGAATTATGACAAGTTGGAAGCCAGTCTGAACTACATAGTGAAATCTTGTCTCAAAAAAAAGGAAAAGAAATACCTTAAGTCCTTATTGAGAAACACAAAATGAATTACTGAAGAAATTCCTAGAAGAGCAGTGTTTTGGGGAAGAAGGGATTGGCCAGTGGATGTAGTGGCAGTGGTGGAATGAGGAAGTCCCTTCTTAGTACTTTTGTTTTCTCAATGAAATAAGTAGAAAGGCTGTTACCCAATAAGGGAGGTTTGAAGAGAACCAGAAGACAAGAAACTGTCTTCGAGAATCTGGAGGATATAGGACTGTAGTCAGGAGATGCTGACTGCTAGTTTAAAATTGATGGCCATACTCAACATTATCAAAGTCTATATATACTGCCTTCAGGATATGGCTCAAATTCATCTCTTTTCCATACCAGCTGCCAACAAACTCAGGTTTATACCTTTCTTAACACTCCCCTTTCAGGATTCCTGTCTCATGCTGACCATCTGTCACCTGCCATTTTTAAGACAAAATGTAGCTATGTCACTTTCCTGCCTAATGTCCTCCAACAACTGATTCTCATAGGTCAAACCTCAGAATATGGTTTGACTTTCCTGGCCTCTCATTTGACCACACAAATCAAAGGGATGCCTCTGGGTTTTCATCACATCCTTTCAGGTACACTCTTCCATCTTTCCCTGCTTCCACTCCCTCAATGTGTATCCATGTACATTGTTAGACAGCTATGCACATATGTATCTATTGGCTTAAGGTTTGTTGGTGGTCCTGGCAGGCAGGGAGTTTTGCCTTATTTATTCCTGTATTGCTAGTGTTTGGCACATCAGACACTGAGACTGCCGAGAGATTTAATCACTTATTACACATGGAAGTGTAAGCTGCACACTCCCTCAGAGCATGTGCTGGTGGGTGACAGTCTGAAGAGATTATGAAACAGATAAAAATACCAAAGATGTCACAGTGGAAAATAGATTTTCATTCTGAAAACAGTAAAACTGATCTCACTGGAGATTCGAATGGTTTACTGGCATGATTATTGATTACTGGCGTGCACATTTGCATCAAGCATCTGAGAATAACATAATTTTGAGTAAAGGCAGAAATTCTTCTAGAGAGAAGAGCTCCCCTCAGGTCAGGCTGCTTAAATGTCCACCATGTCCAGCAGTGCAGAGAGATGGAGCTCAGAAGAAACTTCCTCTTCTCTTGAACTCCGGATCAGCTGTTCCAGGTGCTTTAACCGCTCTGTCAGAGATCTATCTGTTGCCTCTGACCGCTGCAGTTGTTCCCTTGTTCTTGAATTCTATTTGAATAAAAAAACAAAAATAGTCTTGAGCTATCAATAAACCAAGACTTGTTTTCTGCGAAGGGACTAGATCTGGTACATGCTAATCTCATCTGGGGCCTACTGGGCTCAACAGACACCCTTTTAGCATCCACTACAGCCTTCTAATATCTTCTAGTACATAAACAGGGCAAGTATTATCTACACATGGGTTGTTTCTCTTTGTATTCTACACAGATGAGTCCAGTGTCATTTGTTCTTATAAAATATTTTGAAAGGTCTAAGACAATACATCCATTTGAATGTACTCTAATTGCTTAAACAGACTCCCATCTTTGGACATTCGCTTTTGTTTCCACTTTTGTGCAATACAATCAATGCTACAGTCAACATTTTTATACATTAATTTTTAAAGACTATCTTGACAATTTCTTCCAAATAAGTCAAAAGGTGTATATTTTTAAGGTACACATTTGCTGAAGTGATAAATGGAAGCAGTATGTCATCTTAACTTGCCCTCCACCCTTTTTGAAGGATTTCCTAAATCCACTCCAGGAAAACCATTTTCACCTGTACAGCTAAATGCTCTTTCTGCTTTAACCAGTGAGAGAAGGAACCAGAAAACCCTGGGCTTTGGAGCTAGTTAGATTAGGCTTTGAAAAGTAACTCTGCCCCTGACCAGCTGAACTCTGTAGTGTGAGGCTCTTGACTTCTGTGAGCTTACCCTCGTCATTCACTAATTTTTCAGGGAAAGTTAATCCGAGAATAAGTCTGGGTGATGGCAACGTTTGGACAGTATGTGTTCCCCAAACAGAAGCTACTGTTGTCGCCTTTGTTCCTCTCATCAATGTCCTTAATTTCACATGCACAAGCAGAATTAGTTGGGTCGCTCTAACACTGACACATGGAATTTGAGAAAAAGGTGTCATTTAAGCTAATGCTGTATTGGTTATCACGATGAACTGAAACATTACTTTGTTCCCCAGTCCCACATTCTTGAATTTTTTCATTTTAACATAAATACCAAATATACTCTGTTCTCACCTGTGGGCTAGTGGTTGTAGATGTTTTCACCACAGATTCAATAGTCTGAGGAAGAGAAACTAGTGTCTGAGGAAGGTAGAGGGGAAGGGAAGTTGAATCTGTGAATGCCCCCGTATCTTGAGACAACCACTGCCAAAGTTGATCTTCAAACCTGAAATAATATGTGATCATGGAATTCAGAAACATTTGAGCACCAAGAAGCAAAATGTTAACTATTACTCATTTCCTTTCTATATATACTTTTACTTTTTAAAAGCCCTTGCTTTTACTAAGGTTAGAACTAAAGTTATACCTGAGAAGCAGAAGTGTACTTTTAAAAAATTTATTTCTCTCTTTTTTGGGGAGGGGTGCTGGGGATTGAACTCAAGGCCTTGTGCTTGCAAGGCAAGCACTCTACCACTGAGCTAAATCCCCAACCAAAAAGTTTAATTTTCTTTAGTTTATAAATCTAGTTTATATTTAATGAGAAAGGTGGCATTAATCAAAAAAACTGCTTCTATATGTTACTTAGTATTACTTATAATTCTCTCACCTGGCTTATCTTTTTTTTTTTTTTTTTGGTTTTATGCCTTCTTAATTCTTACCTCTTAATGGATTATTCAAAAGTACAGATTGCTACTTACTGTTTTAAATTAATTTGAAATAATATCCCACTGCCACCTAACATGCTACAGAGTTGTCTGTCTCCACATACTGCTCTTTTCAGGACAATCAATCTGAAGCTGGGTGCAGTGGCATGCACTTGTAATCCCAGCTACTTAAGAGGCTGAGGGGGAATGAGCACTCAAGCTATGGAGTTTGAGATCAGCCTGGGCAGCACAGCAAGAGCCTCTCTCAAAAAATACAAACATGCACAAACACACACATGCACGTGTGCACACACACACAATGCATGTGCCTAGCATGTAAGAGGCCCTGGGTTCAATCCTCAACACCACACACACACACAAAAGAAACAATCTCATCCAAAATCACTCAAATTATATAAGCCTAGGTAAACCTACTTTTACCAATCATTACAAACTCATTTTTCCAACATTTATCAAGCACCCACCAAATGTGAGGCACTATTCTAAATACCAAGGATACAGCACTGACACAAAACAGACAAGACCCCAGCCCAATCAACTTTTATAAGGGGAGACAAACAAGGAATATGTAACAAGGGAAACAGTCTGAAGATGAGAAAGCAGAGTCATGGAAACAGGAAAGGTGGGGGCATATGAAGAAAGCCTAACACGGAAGATGTTTGAGCAGAGACCTGCAGTATACAAGAGGTGAGCCTGGGAGAGGGAGGAGTGGCTAGAGAGTCTCAGGCAAGAGGAACAGCAAACTCAAGAGGTCAGAGAAGAAATGACTAGGCCACCCTTACAAAAAATTAGTCTTTAATTCCAGGTGAAAGAGGAAGCCACTGAAAGTCTATGAGTAAGAAGTAACATGACCCCTCATATTGAAAGGTACCCAGTGGTCAGCTGAAACCAGACTGCAGCCTACTACAACAGTCCACAAGGAAAGTGACAGTGGCCTGGGCCAGTGGGTAGCCATGGATGTCCAAACAAATGGTCTGAGTATATTTTCGGTAAAGCCAATAGGATTTGTGAATGGTCAGGGTGTAGGAGATGATTCCAAGGCATCAGGCCTGGGTTGCTGAATAGATGGAGTTGTCACCAACAGAGATCACTGAAGGAGGGACTGGTTGGAGGGAAACTGGGAATTGGAAGTGGGCTATATATGGTTATGACTTTCAATTAACTTCGCAAGTGCCTCTGGTCACCCAGTAGATGTCCAGTGAAGATTTCAGAAGCAGTAGTATATTCAAGTCCAGAGTTCAGAGAACTCAGGATTCGAGATGTAAATTTGGAGTTGTCAGAATATTGCTATTACATAAAAATCCATAAAAGTGGGTGAAAGCATGGAGAAGCGGGTATAGATGATACAGAGGTGAGGTCCAAGGGCCTGCAGGGCAGTTGAGGGCTAAGAACCAGTAGGGAGGTCCTGGAAGGAAACTAGGGGCATCCCAGAAGCAGGAGGAAGAGCCAAAAGGGTGGATCACTGCAGGGATGGGGGTTCATAGCCACGTTCAGTCATGTGCAGGCTGTAGGGATAGAGAAGCTGAATTACCATAAGCAATTTTTAGGGAATTTGCTGTTTAAGGGGCAGAAACATGGGGTGGTGACTAGAGAGGGAAATGGGGCCAAGAGGAGGAAATGCCATAATGTCTTAATGTTTGTACACTGATGGGCACAACCCAGTACAAGGGAGGGCAATGACACAAGACAAGGACAACCACTCGTGGAGTGCCCTTGAGTGGGTGGGAGATGAGATCTCAGTCCAAGCAAGAGCTGACTTATCAGGGGCTTCCCCTTTAACTGCAATTAAAGGCAATGAGCTAAACCAGTGATGGTGAACCTTCTAGAGCTTTCAATGTAACAAATAGCCCACTTTGGCACACATGCCATAGGTTTCCCACCACTGAAGATGGCTCTTCCCCAGTAATAAGAGGGGCAGAGGGGATGGGATGGGTGTAAGGAGGTTGCTGGACATGGTTGGGTAGAGAAGTGGAGGGATGAGCTGTATAAAGTTCTTTCTTTCTAGTTCTATTTCTCAGTGAAGCTGTGAATAAGGCCACCAAGGGAGGGTGCAAGAGGAAGGTGTGTGTGAGAGGGAGGGGAGCAATGCAGAGGGTCGGAGTCAGCTTCCACCCACTCAGTGTGGGATGATGCACAGAAGCCTCAGGCTGGCCAAGGGCAGAGAGTAAGTAGCCCACCACCGTTGAGTACTCACCATCTTCTGAGTGGACTTGCCCACACGTATTTCCCACTGAAAATCTGATGCTAACGTTCAATAATAAGCAATCAATGAAATCAATTTCAAATAATAAAACAAACATACCACCTAGGGCTCTCAAAGAACTTATACTTCGAGAGTATTTGACTTGCCTTTTTAAAAACAAAGACATATCACCAAAACCCTTGTTAACCCAGCTGCCCTTCTCTACCTTGGCTGTCTTGATTCAACTAGGCAACAGCCAGTCTTCCTCTCTCTGCATGAAGTGGAGTGAGGGACACATGAACTGGAAGGGAAAGAATCTCACCTCTTACTGTCCTCTTTCTCCTGAAGCAGGCTGCTGGACAGACACTGTGCCAGGAGCTCCTCAGCAGAAGCTCCCTGCACCAGATCCTCCACACTGGGACTTTGCCCCAGTCGGCAGCACTCTGCATTCCTGTTTCCTTTACGATGCACATGAAGCAACGGACTGGGAAAATTGCTTGTAGAAGGATGAAAAGTCTTTAGCCCCAAACTGTAAGTACATGTTTTGAAATGCTTTCAGTCAGTAAAGAGGAAGAAAGGATCCTTATAGCATCATGTGAGGCACATGCACACAGCCACACACACAAGCTCACCTTGGACCCACACCCTTCTGGGAGCTCATGCTCAGGTCAGACCTGCCTGCAGCAGAGGGAAGGCAGCCCTACTCTGCATGGTGATCCTCACACACGGCAGCAGCAGGAGACACTGTCTATTGCTCCTGGAAGCTTCCACTATTCTGAGACAGCTGGGCTCTCAGAGTTTCTCTATTCTGGGTCTTGCTGCCCATTCCAGAGTTATAAACAGGTTGGTTGTTTTTCCCTAATATTGCCAACATATTTGTTCTTTACATTTAGTTCTTGAATCCTTCTGGAAATAATGTTTGCAAATAATAGGAGAGAGTTTCTACCATTTTTTCCTAAATACATGCCAACGTCTGTCCTTTCCCAACTAATTTCACTAACAGGACGACACTCTTGTCACATATGGTTCTATTTCAGGGACTTTCTATTCTGAACCATTTTTCAACTCCAGGATCACTACATGGTTTTAGATACTATGGAGCATTAGTGTATGTTTGTGATAACAGGCCAAGTAAATAGATCCTACTTATTATTCATATTCAAAACCTTCTCAGCAATTGCTACACATTTTCTTATCCTGATGAATTTTAGAATCTATCTGTCAATACCAAGGGAAAATTCTATTGGCTTTTTGATTAGAAATGCCCTGACTTTATGGTTTGAGAACAGACATCCTAACAGTTGCACATCCTCCAATGACAAAGCTAGCCTGTACCTCATTTATCAGGTTTACTTTCCACACAGGACCCTGAGCACTCCCCTGGACAGGGGCTCCGGCCTCTCCTGTCCATTCATGCCCATGAGTTACAGGACTATAGCGGTACCTTGGTTCACAAACGTACTTTGTTCCATGATTCTGGAAAAGATGGCCACCTTCGTATTTGTGCAGGAAAGATGGCCATGGTCAGGTTCATCACCTGATGCAGTTCACACACAAAAACAAACTTGTCCCAAATGTTTCTGTTTGTGAACCAAACTGTTTGCAAACAAAAGTGTTCATGACCTGAAATACTATAGTTAAAATATTTACACAGAAATATACAGTTGGAATATTTATATGACTGTATAAATATTGTAAAACGTTAGAATATTTATATAAGTTGTAGGTCACCTATCTAACTTCTGGACAGTCCTATGGCCCTGACTGTTGATTATCATGGACAGTTGTATAGTCTGGAAATAACTCTTCTGCTTTTAATATGTGCCCATCTCCCCTGTGTCCCTGAAGTGGTCAAGACAAAAGGGGCAGCCTAAGCTGGTTTCTAAGCAGTGTTTTTAATGTCTTAATAAGAAGCATATTTTGGTGGGTTTGTTTTCTTTTTTGGTAGTTGTATGGTAGGTAAATAACTCTTATCAAATTAAGGAACTTCTTTTTAATAAAAAAATCTAAAAATTTCATAATCGAAATTAGAGTAAGGAACTTTTTTACCCAAATGTGACAACAAATTTTATCAGATTGAGCATAAATTTTAAGAAATGTATTCCAATGATATTGAAACATCATTTATTTTGCTACTGTAGCAACAGTTTCCATTAATAGGTTTCCACTGTTAATAAATGTTTATCCTGGGATGAAACCCTACTTGGGAATTTTTTTTAGATGTTGTAAGACTACACGTGCTAACACTTTATTCGGTAATGTTTTTTGTAAGCAAGATAAATACCAGCTTTCTTGTCTATATGACTTTAGGGTCAGGTGCAACTGATAAATGAAGTAAGCAGCCTTTAACTCCGCTCTAGAAGAGTCTGTGAGATGACAAGGAAATGATCACTGGATCACCTCACAGCAGGGCCAGATCTGGTGTTACTGTATGTTAATTTCCATAGTGTACATTTGGATGGGAGCAGCACAGTTTAAAACAGCAACAGAAACACACACTAAACATAGACCTCACCATCCCTGACTCAGCTGTAGCTCCTTCTGTGTCTGCATTCTGGCTCGTTGCCATGACAAAGGAACGTCGTATTTCAAGTGGTTTTTTAAAAAATATACATATATCTGGCCATCTTCACTCTGCGCCCCTGAGAAAACAATACAGAAACAGATAAAAAGAATATCAAAAGGGCAACAGGTGACCACCTGACATTTGCTCAAACTCACTGATTTAAGGACAGCCTTCTGACTGGTGTGACTTCCATGCTTGAGAGAGATATTCAAGGGTCACTCAAGGTCCAGACTGGGCAGGGCCAGGAATGACTCTCCACCACACAATTCCCTCTAATTTGGAGTAGGCCTGAGAGGTCTGTGTCAGGAAGGGCAACCCAGGCCCTCCAGGAAACTTCTTAGCTCTTCCCAATATTTCCAAGTCACCTAGAAGTCACTGACCTTAGAAAGAAATCCTGAGGAAGGAGGATAGAAACCCAAGGGAAAAGAAACAATATCCAGTGAACATTCTTTGCTAAACTGAGACCACAAAAGTCTCATGAGAACGTGGCCCCACAGTACCAAGCTCCAGCTACCTGATGTGACAGGGAGCCGGGGGGGTGTCCAGTCCCTCAGCTTGTGGTTGATACACAAGGCAATGATGTCATCCCAGGGGATCTCCGCAACTGAGGGCCCTGCCCCCTGGCCCAGGAAGGAGTTCTTGCTTTTCCACTTGCGGTACGTTCTGCGGAGCAGGTTCTCCACTTGGGACTGCAGGATGGGCTGTGTCTGAGGTGAGCTGGGGATCTGGGAAGTATACTGGACAACCATGGCGCACACGGGCAGCCAGGGCGCTGGAGGGAAAGTACCTCATTAGTTACAGGTTTGACCAAAGTACAGGCAGGAAAGTACACAAAGACGTTCTTAGTGCTCCACATTTCCTCCAGAGAAGGCAACCATGTGGTTGGGAAGTCTGTGTCCATATGCACATATAGCAGAACCACAGCTGTTGAGGAAGGACAGGCAAGGGGTGCAAACAGCCACCCTGAACAGGCCCACAGCAAAGGCCAACCTAGCCATAACAGCACAGGCCTGTGGCTGCCCGGGGACTGTATTTAACAGGAAGCCAGGAGCGCCTGGTGTAAGGAGTCTTGGTTTCCCCACAGGGACCCCCACCCAGCTGAGGGTGCAGTGCAGAGAGCTTGAGCCAGCTCGTTCATTTCCCCTCAGCTTCCTTGGATACTGAGCATCAGTGAGACTTGCTGAAGACCACATTCCACAATTTAGAAGGGTGCCTGAGGCCCCACAGGAGCGTGTGCAAAGGACAGACACTGTCAGGTAAGCAGCAGATGGTTCATGGGCCCCCAACAGTGTTGAAGAACAGCCCTTGCTGCAGTAGGATCAAGCCAAGCTGTTACCCTTTAGGAGCTGTGTCACAGCAGCTCACAGGCCTACCTCTGGCACACCCAGGCTTCAGAGGAGTATTACGTAAGCCAGAACTGAGGGCCTATGGCCGTAGCAGGGCCAACAGCCCAGGGGCAGAGCTGTGTAGGCCCCATGTTCTTTGCTCTAGCCCATCTATTCTGCTAACTGGACCTGTGGGGCAGGTGAGACCGGCCTGGGACTGAGGCAAGGCCAACAGCCCCACTCCTTAAACCCCCAGCTCCTTCTGACCAAAGGCAGATACAGAGAGGCTCATGGTCAAGGTAGACTGTGGACCTCACAATGGAGCATGCTATTCAGGAGGCCAGACTGTCACTACTGAGAGAAAAAACAAGAAGCTCAGCCACCGTCAGCCCTCCCCCTCCTTCCCTAGCACATGCACATACCCTCAGGGGGCGGAAGGTCCATCTGTGGAAGCTGGAATGCTAGCACAGCCTGCCTCAGCCAGGCCAGGTGTTCTGGGGAGTTCCAGTGCAGGTGAGGAAGCAGGTGACTGCCCCCCACTTCGGCAAACTCAGTGACAGGCCAGGACAGATCACACAGCTGCTCAGAGGATACCACAGAGGCCAGGAACTGCAGCACACTGTTGAAGAGCTCAATGACGGTGCTGGGCTCCTGTGAGGCCAGGCCACCCATATGCCTTTCTCTTCTGTCATGGAAAAACCGGCCACTAAACTCACGGCCAACCCCGTCCTCGATGTACTGAATAAGGGTCTGGCAGCAAAGGTCAAGGGCACAGGGGCAGCGAGCGACCAGCCACTGAACTGCCCACGAAACCTGAGAAGCAAAGACAGTCAAAGGAGCATAATTAAATGATTCACACTCATTTTCTTTTTTTTTTTTTTTCTTTTGTGCTAGGGATCGAATTCAGAGCCTTGGGCTTGCAAGGCAAGCACTCTAACCACTGAGCTAAATCCCAGCCCGTCACGCTCATTTCCACACACTTTCCCAAAGGGGCTTGATGTTCTTCCCATGGCTGCCCAAAGCAGATGCCACTGGAGCACCAGGTTCTCAGCCACAGTAGGAAGGGCAGCACATGCTTCCTAGTGGTTGAATCCAGCTTTCTCAGGCTCCGGAGGTGTATGGGATAGAAGCACCTGGAGGGCCCCCTGGAAAGGCCCAGGGCTTCTATCCTGGCACATCCTCCTGCTCACCACACAGAAATAGAAGCCACATCTTCTTGTGCTTAGTGGCAATGGCTTTATTTCATGCCAGGATGCCTTCATACCCTATTTTCTTTCTTCCTATACTTACTTTTAATCTCCAGTACCTGTTTTCCTAAATGTGCTTGTCAGCAAAGACTTCCTTTTTAAGGAAATCTCAGACAATACTGTTTATTCACATATTCCAAGGACAATCACCTTAAAAAATAAAATATATGTAATATATATATATATATATCTGATGTTCAGACATAAGGCAAAAATGTTCATTTTAATTTCATAAAACATTTTAAAAATTACAATGAAAATTGAATTTCTTGCCAACAGCAGAGCTATGGGTGAATTTTATCTCTTGATTCCTGCTTATTGCAGTGAGCAGAACAAAAATATCTTGATGGACCTTTACAATGATGAAACTTTACCTTTCTTGTGCCTTGTAAATCATTAATAGAATCAGGGATTTCAGTAACAGTATAATCTGAAATAAGCTTTGCTGAAACCAAGTCCTGCAGCATCAGACCTTTAAGATAAAAAGACGAAGGTCACACATCTGCCCTCTTGTGCACACCCAACACCTTACAGTGTTCATCCCACCCACCCTGCAGCTAGTTCATAAATAAGACTTCCTTCACAAACCATCCTCCACTTCCTTCCCGATGATGTCCCCTCCGGAACTGGGCACAAGAACCACCAGTGGAAGTGATGGGTGGAAGGGCTTGGCCTGTAGGAACTGTCTGAGTTGCAGCAAGGCCGAGAGCCAGTACACATCCTCCTCTGCTCCATCCTCACTCTTCACTCTGGGCGGAAGCAGCAGCATGAGCCCACTGGCTCCCAAGAGGTCCTTCTGGGTCGCCACAGCCTCAAGGGCAGCATCACTGAAGGTGCCGTGGGCCACCTGCAACAGCACCCAAACCATCAGAATGGACCTTCCAGAGGACAAGCCTACACTGAATGGTCTGCCACAGAGCAAATGCAGCCAAGTTCTCCACATACCAAATGTTCACAGGGCCCTGGAAGGCCTCAGGACACCACCAGGGCAGCACTTCCTTTGTGAGACCGTGAATTAGTGAGACAAATACCCAAGTCATCAGATAATTTAGCCTCCAAACAGAACTGTTTGACCACATTGCTATAATCTTAACAATGAACCCTGAAGCAGGAAAGGTCTGCTGTGGCCCCAAGCGCTGCCCTGATATGAAATACGGCCAGGCAGGGTAGCAACTCCCACAGAAGGAATGCTGGAGCCAGGGACAGGGATAAGGACACAGATGTGGATGAAAGGAGGCCATGCCATGGGAAGGGCCCAGAGGCCTTGGCTGCAGCGTCCCAGCCTCCACATGACTTCAAAGTGGGCATGGTCTTTGAGGAGCTGTCTCACAATGTCATGTGTGACCAAGCCACACAAGGTTCCAGGGGCTAAGGAAGTATGCAGAGAATGTGGCTTCTGCTAGTGCTGCCACCACACCAAGGTGCCTAGGCAGAAGTTCCTCAGTCACCACCTGGCCAAGTACTTCCATGACACTCAGGCCTAGACATCCAGGCCACTAGGGACAAGGCAGAGGACAATGCCAAAGCCAAGGTGGAGCCAGGGAAGGAGGTAAAAAGCAAGGCAAAGAGAAGACAGCATTCAAGGAGGAGAGCAAACTGGAATAAGAAAACAAGATGGAGGAGAGTGCGGATGAGAGAAAAAAGAGAGCAAGGAAGACAGGAAGAAATGGAGAATGAACAAGAAAGTGAGGCAGAGGAAGACAAGAAAGGGTGCTCGCTTCAGCAGCACATATACTAAAATAGGAGGACAAGAAAGAGAATCAAGAGGCAGAAGGAGAAAATGAGGCAGAAAGAAAATAAGACTCAGAAATAGGAATGGAAGCAAAGAATACCCAAGAGGAAATGTTCAGACCATGGGCTCGATTTGAGTTCCTACTGCCAGGAAGATAGGCAGCTCATCTTCGTGCTGTGACCAGTCACTGGGGCTCACCAGAGTTATCAGTTCTCTAACCTAGATGAAACCTTCAAAGAACTAAGAACCAAAGACTCTGCCAGGTGTGGTGGCACATGCCTGTAATCCCAGCACTTGGGAGGCTAGACCAGAAGGATCACTGTGAGTTCAAAACTACCCTGAGATCCATAGTGAGTTCAAGGCCAGCCTGAACTACACAGCAAGACCCTGTCTCAAAGAAAGAAAGAAAAAGAAAAGAAGGAAAGAATGGAGGGAAGGAGGGAAGAAAGAAGAAAGGAAGAAAATTTATAGAGATGAGAACTGGCTGAGGGAGAACAAGTCAGGAAGTACAGCAAAAGGCAGGTGATAATGAAAGATTTTTGGACTTATTCTGTGAATAGTAGAAAGGTACTTCAGACTAGATTATTTCATATAGAGTCATCTGTATAATTGGGGGCATAACTGCTAAATTAAGAATGGCATGTGGGGCCAGGTATTGTGGGTCATGCCTGTAGTTCCAGCTACTCGGTAGGCTGAAGGAGATCACTTGAGCCCATGAGTTTGAGACCAGCCTAAGCAACAGAACAAGACTACAAAAGGGCATCTTGTAAACTGAGACATTGTGAACATGAGGAAAAAAAACAAAAACAAAAAAACCAGTAAGAGTGAAAGATACAAGGCAGATTTGCACCAAATGTTGGTTTTAATAATTTCTGTATTCGTCGTTATTTTGTAACAACAATTAAAGATTTTAGGGATATTGCCAAATAATATACTTAGGCATTTAGAATCTACTTCTAAAAATAATTTAAGGGACCCATTTTTAATAAATACAAAACTTGTATTTCAGCTTCCAAGGAGAGGCTAGTGTTATCAGATTTCACAGCATTAAGGCGAAAATTCTGATCAAATGTATATAAGACACACTCAGGGCAGCTTCTTCTAGAGGAAAACCGAGGAGAGTCCTTTGGACGTGCCAGGACCTCTGCTGACTCAGTGAGCTCAGCTTAATGACGGTCTTGCCTGGGCCCATAAGTACCTGGGCACGGAGTAAACCAGCCAACAGAAGATCCAAGGGGTAACCCAGGAGCAGGTATTACTCAAGCCAGCCCAACAGGAAATATGAGAGACCCTTAGGCCGTGCTGTACCCATCCAGGGCTCTTGATTAATTTTCATCAATATATGAAAAGAACAGCTCTTGTTCTTTTCATTTCGTCCTCCTCAGAATTAAGAAAGTATATGACTTAAATTTCCAGATAACCAGGAGAGTACTTTATAATCATTTCATTTAACCCCAGTGTTAGCTTTCACTCACTCCATTTTACAGTGGCATATTGAGATGCAAAGAACTACAGGGACGCTGGCCCACTGTCATTTACTTAGTAGAAAATATAGCCAAGATTTAGATTTAAATTTGTCCTACTTCATTGCCTACATGTTCCTTCTTATGTGCTGTATGCTAAGGATCCCATTTGTATGTGTGGGAACAATTAGGAGAATTCAGTGTTCTTGCATACCTGAGATCTTTTGCAATGTAGAAGTGGTCATTTTGTGTCTTAATAAACAAAAAGTTCAACCAGAGTTAACTCAAGGGACCAACAGTATAACTGTCTCAAATTCCCCTCATATTGGACCCTCACATTTATTGTGTATATTGATTAGGTTGTTCTTTCAAAAATAAAGATCTGATTTGAGGGGAGGGGGACAAAAACAGAAAAAGAACTTTAAACAAGTAGAAAAACACTCAAATTCATAATGACAGAAAGGGGAATGGTAAGCCAGCAGAAGACATGGATTCTGGTACATTTCTAGACAGCAGCAGTGGGATGGCACCAAGCACTCATCAGTGTGGCACAGAAAGTCATAGGGAAGGCTGCAGGGGCCCTGGCCACCCCTGGCCCTACCTTGACAGCCTCAGCAGCTGCCCTGCTGAGGGAGGAGTGGGACAAGTCCTTTGCAGATGAACTGAACAATCCACAGAAGAGATACCCAGATCCAGAACCCTGGGAGCTCCTCCCAAAGGCTGGCTTGCCATTCAGTTACCTTCACCTCACGCCAAACAGAGCTTCTGGGCAGCCTTTAAGGCCTCCCTCAGGTGCGGTCAGACAGCTTCTGCTGAGGTATCAGAGAAGAGTCTCCTACATAAGAGATACCTGGGGGTGGGGGCGCTGAGGATTTAGCTCAGCGGTAGCAAGGCCCTGAGTTCGACCCCCAGAACCTCCCCCACAAAAAGAGAGAGACCTAGAGGAAACAGATGATGCACAGAACATCCAGAAATTTAGGCCCCCAAAGCAAGAAAACACTGTGACCACTGAGTGACAAAAGCATGGGAGGCTCTCCATACTTCTCTTCTCTTTTCTTGTATCTTTACTTTTTTTAGTATAAGTGCTGCCAAAGCGAGCACATCTTTACTTTTTTTTAACCTGTGTTACTTTTATATTTGGGAAATACAATAAATATTTAAATGAAAAAATGAAAGAAACAAAACCCCATAACTGGGACTGAGGCTGTAGCTCAGTGGGAGATTGCATGCCTTGGATGTGCCAAGTCCTGGGTTCAATAGAAGAGAGGGAGGGAGGGAGGAAGGGAGGGAGGAAAGGGAAACAGTAAAGAAGGATGGAGGGGACCAGAGGTGATGGAGAAGGGAGGGGCAAGAGAAAAAACTGATATGAAATAGTTGTTGACAGGATAGAGGGACTGAGCGCCACTCGCAGTTGTGTCCAGGGCCTGTTATGAAGGAGACTTTGTTAAGAAGAGGAGAGGTCTGGGTCCTGCATGCCAATAATTTCAGGCAAGAGCAGACTTACTGAGCCTTCCTCCAGGCATGGAACCCTGCTCATCCTCAGGACACTCTGATGCTGTGCCCAGGATACCAAGTCATGGAAGAAAGTGAGGTCAGGTGCCCCGCCCAGAGGCTCATGAAGCTGGCCAGAGTGTCAGCCACTGATACCAGATCTGTTCAACAACAAAGCCTATGCTTTCTGCCCTGCACTGCCATTCTCCAAATAAAGAAAAAAGAACACATCTGGTTTTATCCCTGAATACATATTCTAAAACCTAAAATTTATTTATGCAGATTAGAATCTAATGAGGACAATTAGGTTCTTATTAAATAAAACTTCCCAGGAAACAAATTAGGTTTCTCAATACTGCATGAACAACCACAAGAACAAAATTAGCTGGGTGTGGAGGCACACGCCTATAATCCCAGAACTCAGTAGTCTGAGACAGGAGGATTGCTGTAAATTCAAGGCCAGCCTGGGCTACATGTTGAGTTCAAAACCAGCCTGAACTACATAGCAAGACCCTGTCTCAAATAAGTATAGGAAAAAAAAAAAAAAAGAACAAAAGTTAGAGTTTGTAGTAAAAAACAGAGGCCACCCTGAATGTAAAACAAGAACAACTAACCTAGGTGGGTGATAGGTGGGTGTGATGGCACATGCCAATAACCCCAACACTCTGGAAGATTGAGGAAGGAGGATTCCAAATTCAAGCCTACCCTGGGCAATTTAGCAAAACCTTGTCTCAAAATAAAAATTTTAAAAGGGCTGGGGATGTAGTTCAGCATGAAAGCCATGGGTTCAATTCCCAGTACCAAAAAAAGAACTAAAGTGAAATGACCAATAATGAATTTAGTCACTAGCTGAGCCCCAGCAGTTGGCAAACCGTATAACAATTATTGCATTTTTGTGAAATGTTCTGGCTTTCATCCCTCATGATTTAATTACCAGTGTACCACTGACAGTTTCAGGGCTTCTGAATTATATGCACATCCTAAGTGCACCTGTGCATTTTTCAGGATGGTGGAGTTTGCACGAAGTTCTCAGGGGTCCGTCACAGCCAAAGCTCACTGCCTGCTAGCATCTGGATCTAGCTGCTCTCAAAGGCTCCAGCTTGGCACCAGTGAGAGGTGGTAGACCCTGGAAGCCTAGTGGATGGTCATCAGGTCACTGGGGCCACACCCTCCAAGGGAACCATGGGACCTCAGTGCCCTTCCTCATCTCTGTTCCCTAGACAGGAGCTGTGCAGTTTTGCTATGCCATGCTTTTCCTCTAAGAGGTGCTGCCTCATGATGAGGCCCCAAGAGTCAATCAACAATGAACTAAAACCTCCAAAACTGTGAGCCAAAATAAACCTTTCTCTTAATAAACTGCTCATCTCAGGTATTCGTTAACAGTAACAGAAAGCTAACATATTGCTCTCCACCCTGGAACCTCACACCAAATAGGTACCCATGGGACATCGGCAAGTTACCAGGAAGGACCGACGTGACACTTGCTTCTGAACCTGTCTTTCAAAACCACTGTAGAGAACAAAGAGAGTTTACATAAATCCAGGGCTGTTTGACAGAACATGAAATAATGAAAACATGGAGGTAGATCATGAAGTAATTGTCACGCACCTTTACACACACGCTGACAGAAATGGTCTTATCCTCCTTGCTGCTGAGTGCATTAAAAATTGTGAGTGTCTGAATCTCACCAGCATTACTGCACATGTCACCAACTGAGCCATCACCTCCCATGAACTTGACCTTGAGCCAATCTGCTAAGATTCTGTAGGTAAAGGAAAATAACATTTAAAGAAATATCTAACTTGAAATTTGAAAGACTGTCAGAAAAAGGACCACACACCAAATCTTATGATGAGGTTCAAGGGGAGTTAGTACCTCCACCAGATTACTTATTTAGGTGAGAGGAGCAGACACTCAAGAAACCGACTTATTCTAAGGTGATTTAAGATTCTAAAGCACTAAGAGTCCAAACAATAGAAAATATACCTGGAGTTTGAAATATCTGTTTACAGAATCACATTTCTTTACGCCTGAGCTCTTAAGAATTCCTACATGACATGTTTCCAAATAAACATAGCAAATAAGAAATAGCTGTTTTAAGAAATGAATACATTTAAAATGCCACAACTCTCTTCATTGTTCAGCTGTCCTATGAGATGAACCTCAGGACTTCCTCTTTTTCCTTAGCCTGCATGTGTCCCAATAGCAACTGCTGGAAAGTAACATGGTCTGAGAACTTGAAGCCCGCTCACACTGCTGGTAGGATACAGAGAGGTATAGCCACTGGAGTCAGCTTGGCAGCTCCTTAACAACTCAACTACAGTTACCTTACAACCTGGCAGTTCCATGCCGAGGTATACAAGGGAGTTATAAAACGTGCTCATATAAGCACTTACACCTGCGTGCTCACAGCAGCTTTATTCAAAACATCCAAAAAATGGAAATAACCTAAATGCCTGTCAAGCTGTGGGGTAAGGAAGAATGGAGATTTACTTCTGTTCAGGTGGAAATAATGTTCTAAACTTAGATCATGACAAGACTGTAAAACCCTGTGACTGTAACTAAAAATTGCTGAAACAACACTTAACATGGGTAAAATTAATGGTTTATGAGTAATACTTCAATAAAACTTTTTTAAAAAGTACCATATTCTAAACTGATACTATCTTAGCTTTTTGAGACAGTGTCTCACTATGCAGTTCAGGCTGGCTTGAACTCACCAAGTAGCCCAGCCTGGCCTGGAACCTGTGATCTGCCTCCGCCTCACAAGTGCTGGGACGACGGGCATGCATCATCATGCCCAGCTTTCTCTGCTTTAAAAGTATGATTTCCAGAAGCGATTTGTTTGCAGGAACAAAATGCCATATAATTTTCTTTTTTTTAAATGAAAGAAAGTTTTTTTCCTAATAATAAAATGGAATTATAGTAGACAAACTATGGACCTCTCCGGGAATCTAAAACGCAATGGGCTTTTATTGATACACTTGAACATGACTCTAAATGATAACCCACTCTCACATGATTCTGGACTAAGACTACTGACATGTATGTGGAATGAAAATTAAAATAATCAAATCTAAATATCAGCTTCAAATCTTGAAAATCATGTGCAAAACAGACTACAAGTTTAAGCATTACAACAGAAACCTACGCTTCAGGGTTCCTACCACATGTGAGAGGAAGACCCCAACACCAGCCCACAGCCCTGCCCAGCTCCGTGCTCAGCATTCACAGCCCTTGGAAGGAAACCCCTCTGACCTGCCAGGATCCCCTGGGGACTGCTCCTCTCCATCAGGCAACACCAGCACCAGCTTCCAGAATTCGTGCTCTTGCCTCACGAGGAGGTGCTCAGCCACAAGAGAAGGCAGGTCCAGAGGTGCCCACACAGCATTGCTGAAAGGGACAAACCACTGTGGTCAAGCACATGTATGCACCCCGAGCAGAAGCAGACACATGCGAGGGGGTGAGGGGGAAGAGACAGACCTCAGCAGTTGCTGGTGGAAATGCTGAACCTTCATCTGGTGAGCTGTCTTGTTTCTGAGCTGCCTCAACCTACAAAGACAGGAGAATGACACCATGCCAGTATGTGTCTGGCTTGCACCCACAGAAGAGGCTCAGAGCACTTACTGATGTCTCTGAACAAAAAGTAACTAACCGGCCGTATCTCCTGAAGGGGAGTGTTAAGAGACCGAGAAAACATCTTCTGATGAACAGATCAGAAGACCCCCTTTGTTCCACTGTGCCCCGGCCATGGGAGATTCATCAGTACACAGACAAAAAACCTAGTGTGTGCTCTCCCGGAGGGGACAGTGCTGCATTAGCCTGCAGGACATGTCAGTGGCGTGTGGCAGGGCAGACAGGAACAGTAACACGAGCTGTTGTCTCACTCCAGTATCAGAGGAGGTGAAAGTCAGACACAGATCTCAGGGAAGTAGCGCAGACAGCATGACCATTTCAGGGGTTGGTGGGGCTAGGTGGAGCATCAGGAGGGGCAGTGTAGTCCAGGGATGTTAACAACAGGTGAGGTGCCTAACTGGGATATCAGAGGACCCCACTGCTGTGATAGAGGACTCTGGCTAAGTGCGGGCAGTTGTGAAGAAAGCAGGTCAGCCCTAGTAGGCTCTGAGGATGGAGTTGCAGGAGGGGTCTGAGAGAAGGCTGGCTGAGGCTGTGACCTAACAGGATGCCACTCTGAAAGCAGGGAAGGGCAGGCTGGGGAAGGCTGACAGGGTGTGAATGGGGTACAGCAGAAGCACAGGGAACCAGAGGGAGGTGAGAACCAAGGCCCACATGGACCTCTGGCTCCACAAAAAGGATGGACAGTGTATACTTAAACTGAGAAGACCAGGAAAAGAACAGGGGGTTCAGAGTCAGTCTACACCAGGACCTGTTTCTTTCAAGGTGAAAGCCACATGAGACCACAGACCTGCTTCCCGGTGGTAAAGCAAGTCACATGTCTACAGCTGAAGAAAAGACAGCTTTCAAAATGCAGAGTCCTGCTGGGTGTGGTGGCACACATCCATAATCCCGACATTCGGGGGTGCTATGGCAGATGAATTGCTGCAAGTTTGAGGACAGCCTGGGCTACATAGAAAACTCAAAGTCAGCCTGAACTACATAGCTAGATCCTGTCTCAAAAAACAAACAAACAAACAAAAACTCCTCCCAAAACACAGTCCTGTGCTTGTCCTCACTTCCTGACTCCTAGAAATACATAACCCAGCTGCAAGTGAAACCAAGGGAGCATTGAGGAGGTGTGCAGCTGGGCACTGACCTGGTGCAGGAGATGCCCACTTTCCCAGCATGGCCCAGGTCCAAAAGGCTCCTGTCCAGGTTCTCTTCAGCAATGGGGCACTCTGCACTGGGCGCCAGAGCCTGCAACTGGTCATTCACATCCATACAGCAGGGTGCCGCCGGAAAGGCCCGCATTTGGCGCCTCAGTTTCTTCCGGGCTGCAACAGCTTCCCTCCATCTGGAGGACACACCAATGTATCACCACTGGATGTGTCCAGGGTTAACCAGGGGCAAACACAAATACAGCCTAGCTCCATAACATGGGGAAACAGATTATATCTGTCAATCTATGTAGTGTTTGTTAGTCTACATGACCTTACACTGAGAAATGAATCAGAATTAAAAGACAAGCCATGGTGACACCTGTAATCCCAGCATTCAAGAGCCTGAGGCGGGAGGATCACCATGAGTTCAAGGCAAGCTCAAAAAATAAACTAAAAAAAGCAAGCATGATAATAAAAAAGATGAGTCTGCATTGAAACTACTGAATTTAACAGCTAACACTGAGGATCTCTTCAGGTGGACCTGGCCACATGGATACAGATCTCAGATACAAAGGCCCTGCACCCAGCAAACATCATGACAGAAATTAAACTCTGACAGCATGTATATGTGCACAGGTATGAAATGATAGTACAAAATGGTCACTGAAACATTCTACATGGCTACAAAGAGAAAGCCACGTGAAAACTAACAACAGGAACCAAGGTCATCTACGGCACACACTTGCAACAACAGGCTGCACTGCACTGACATTAACATGGAGAACGCGACAGACTGCCGTGGTCAGGCTCCACCTCACGCTGAGTGGAAGAAGGCTTAGAACACAGTAGGGACATTCTGGAAGGGCACACAGCAGCTGGTACTCCTGCGAAATAGGCAGGAATCTACCCTGGAAGGGAGATATACTCCTTGCCATGTTCCCTTTTATACTGCTGCAGTTATCAAAGATGCTATCATTCATTCACCAAACAACATACATTAACACCGAAATGCCCAGAGTTAAATGATAAATCAGGCACTCACATACTTCGCTGCTGAGAAGCCATGGCTGGAATGGGCACTGCCTCCCTCTCCAAGATAAACGATACTCTGAACTTATGTTTGTTATTTTCCTTCTTTTCTTCAGAGTTTTACTACTCTGTATAAACCCAGAATAATCTATCTAGTTTTAGTACACGGTGTTTGAACCTGTAAACATTTCCCTATGACCTGCTCTTTGCCCTCCTCACTATGGAGTCTCCGACTTAAAGACTTGACTTGTAGTCTTAACTTTACAATACTACAAAAGTGAAATAAGTTCAGCAGAAAGCAAACTTCAAATTTTGAGCTCCTAGGCTAGCAATATGCTATACAACACTATCTCACAACACTGAGCACATCATATGTGAGTTACAGCTCTGAGTCAGCCACAAAATCTCAAAGGTAAACAACCAACACTCTACAGTGTACTGTGTTGCTAAACTACAGTGTTGGGTAGGTTAGATGTGTGAGAGGTGTTTTCAACTTATGACAAGTTTATCAGGAGTTAACCCCACGGTAAGTCGAGGCACATCTGTACTTGTGTTTTGGACATTCACTAGTGTAGGTGCCTGCAGCTGTGGTGCACACGTGTGTTCACTTGCTTCTCCTGGGGTCTTGTACAGTCTAACAAGAGGCACCTATAGACAAGTGTCTGAATACAGACCAACCACTGTCTCGACACAGTAGGCACGCTGCAGACACCTGCTGAAAGGCACAACAGCCACAACCCTGCTATACGCCTTACTTACCCACTTGGTCTGTACTACGTAAGAGCATGTACACATATGCGTGTAACCAGTTAGTCCTGAAAATACAATCCGTTAGCATCCATTATAGCTATCCATTTTAGCTATGAATTATAGCTATGAATGTTCTGTTATCCTTCCGTCTTTGACTAAAGGAACTGACGGCTCAAGCAAGTTGAACATGGTAAAAGATTTGCCCCTTGTGTGGATTTTACCCGTAAGAACACAGGACTCACCGCTGTAGATACTTGCAGAAGCACTGAAGTTCTTGGAGTGTCTCCTTCACAGCCTGGAAAATTTCCTCTGTGAGAAACAAGTCCACCAGGTTCGCACAGACAGCCTCACAGCAGCGGGCCACACGAAGCCTTTGGTCAGCTTCCACTGCACGCCTAGGAAACAGGGCAGTCATGCAGCAGCGACTGGAGTCCAGACACCAAGGGCTTGCCTTAAAAGTATGAGTCTATGTCTGTCATATAAAAAGACAAACTTTAAGATTTTCATTTTTATTTCAAAGCACAGACACCTGGCTGGGCATGGTGGCACACGCCTGTAATCCCAGCACTCTAGGAGGCTAAGGCAGGAGGATCTCAAGTTCAAGCCCAGCTTAGACAATTTAACAACTTAGTGACACCCTGTCTAAAAAGGTCTGGCAATGTAGCTCAATGTGAAGGTCCTGGGTTCAATCCCTGGTACTGCTGGGGGAATGGGAGAGGACAATACAGACACCTGGAAAAATAGGGAAAGGAAGAACATAAGTGGTACAGACGGCCAGAGTATAGCTCAAAGGGGTCACTGTAACAGTGTAGAAATAAACCTTTCGCCTAGCCAAGTGTGGCGACCTACTCCTTGGAAGTAAGGTGGGAAAATGACTTAAGCCCAGAAGCTCAATACCAGCCTGGGCAACATAGGAAGAAAACTATCTCAGAAAAAAAGAAAAAGAGGAAAGAAATCTTTACCTTAATAACACAGTTGGAGTTTCTTTTAAATGACCACTGAGACAACTACAAAATCTCATCAGCAACATCTATGTTATAATTTATATCTACATGTCCCCACAAAGCCTCATGTGCTCATAGGTAGAGCTTTGGGGAGGGGATTGGATCATGGGGGTGTGGCATTCACCACTGGATTAGTCACTGATCAGTTTATAGGTAACTGTGAGGTTGGGAGGTGAAAACTGATCAGAAGTGGGTCACTGCAGCTATGTGGCCTGAAAGGGTCTATGTCCCTCCCTCCTCCCTTGATCTCTCTGCTTCCCTCTGCCGTGCCCTAATTCCTCGTACCACATACCCTGCCTGGAGCCAGCAGACTAGGGACTGAAACCTCTGCACTGTGAGCCAAAATAAACCTCTCTTCTTTTAATGTGTGGACGCCAGGTGTTGTGTTTCAGTGAGAGGAGCATACTTGGCATTTACAATCAGAAGAATCTCAAACATCGTAACTGCCCCTGTACTGCTAAGGATGTCCACCTCTCATCACACAGTGGTGACCTCTGGATAAACCAGCATCACAGAAAGAAATTTTGACAGCAAAATTCTATCAAGAGCACACACACATACACACACACACACACACGCACGCGCACGCACGCGCGCACTATAACCAGGCATGATTGGGCATCCCTGTAATCCCAGCACTTGGGAGGCTGAGGCAGGAGGATCGTAGCAAGTTTGAGACCAACCGGAACTACACAGAGAGATTCTGTCTCAAATAACTGGGGGGTGGGGAACACAGAGAGCTACATCAAATATATTTAGTCATAAAACTGAAGTAGCTCAACAGGAAAGACACATTTCCAACAGCTCACCTTCAGGGACAACTGCAGACAACCCAGGGCTGAGCTAAAAAAAAAAAAAAAACCTCGAGGGCTCCTAGAACTGCAGGACACATTCCCTGCACCACAGTGAGCCCTAGATTTTACCTGCCTACCAACACTCCTTCCTGGATATGTGAACAGATATATCACCATCATCTGTGAAATCTCTTCCTCACAGTAACTAGAGAAACAGGTTCCCAATTCACAGGAACGAAAAGAAACACAGATTCAAGGTACACTGCCTGAGGGCTGGGCCTGCCACCTGCACCACACCAACAGACTCTGTCAGCTTCAGCTATCTGAGGGACACTGGAGCACAAGGGCAGGCTTCTCTTCCAACTGGTATCTCTTTCTTGCAAGCTTGGCAGCAAAACCATTAAAAGTTAAGTGACTGGCTCAAGAAATTTTCCAACACATGAAACAAGGGAAACAGCTGTTTGAAAAACACTGAAGGTGCATGAGCTGGTATGGAGAAGGCTCCACCAGCCAATTTGCTAACAGACACATCCCCATGGCCAGAGTGGGGTCCATGAGAAGAAGGACAAGGAAACAGAGTCCCTGCCGGCCTCCATTGCCTGGAGTATGGAATGGCATGTTGCCATTTGGCTACAAGATACACTCTTCGTCAAATTTGTTTTTAATGGAAAGTAACTTATTTGCAGATCATGAACTCAATTCTGTGGGTCACAAAAGACATTATGAATAATATATCCGTATCTAACATGTAAGGACAAGTATCATGTCATATATACTTATGTACATACATAAATAAGCCTAAGATCATAATGTTAACCAAAAAAACTTACTATAAACATAAAAGCCACCGGAGTTGGACATGGTGGCACACACCTGTAGTCCCAGCTGCTTAGGAGGCTTAGGCAAAAGGATCACAAGTTTAAGCTCAGCCAGGACTCAGTGAGCCCCTGTCTCAAAAAATAAAAAGAGCTGGGGATGTAGCTTGGTGTGAAGGCCCTGGATTCAATCTCCACAACCACAAAAACAGAACAAAACACCAATTTTGAAAATGCTATGGGCTGGGGATTTAGCTCAGTGATTAGAGTGCTTGCCTTTCAAGCACAAGGCCCTGAGTTCGATCCCCGGCACCACAAAAAAAAAAAAAAGAAAAAGAAAATGTTATGTTTAGGTTTATACCATATATTTTAGTATCTGTAAGTGGTGATCAAAACATCCTCATAGCTTAATTCATAAAGTGACCAGATTATTCTGCCACTCATTGTTTTATTCCAGTGGTTCTTAACTAGGGCAATTATGTTCACCCACTAGGGGAGGTTTGAGAACATGTGGAGACATTTTGACTACTGGGGAAGGAGGTGCTGTTGGCATCGAGTGGACAGAAGGCAAGGATGCTGAATACTAGTAAACATCCTGTAATCCACAGAGCCACCCCCTGCCCCAGCAAATAATTATCTAGCCCCAAATCTCAATAGTCTCACAGCTGAGAAACCCTACTTTTACAGTGTGATAAACTACTGGTATGATTATGATTGATATGCAAGTATGTGACATACAACTGAAAATTAATCCAGTACAGGATGGAAAGATACTCACTTGCTACTCCCATTTCCACAGGGTGAGCAACTGAAATTCTCTTCCACAACTATTTTCATTAGGACCAGAAATATATTTTTAAAAATCAGCTATATTTAAAATGGCTAATCTTCCTCTTGCATTAAAGTTTATACCACATCATCTTAAGAAAATGATTTAAAAAAAAAGAAAATGATTTTTTTCTAAATATGATACAATGTTTAAGTTTACATTTTAAAGCTGGTGATGAAATCTCAGATTTATATAACATTTTGCATCCACAAGTTTTTTTAGGCAACAAAAACATTAGTATTGTCAAAAGTTAACTCATTTCACATTTGTATTAATAACAAATTAATATTTATACAATGTTCCTGAATAGGCATAAAAAGTTCTTGGCATTGGTTTTTTTTTTTTTTTTAAAGAAAACACTTATTTAATAAATTATAACCCCAAAAGACATATGCTGGAAAAGTATAAAAGGTTGGGGGGGTGGGCCTTCAGTTTAGTCTTATTTTTTGGCATGTACTGAGTCACCATTCTTTCCTATTTATAAGATTATCATCTGTATTGTAATTGCTTGACATAGTTTTTGGGGTTTTTTTTTTTTTTTGGTGTTGGGGATCAAACACTGGGCCTTGTGCTTGCAAGGCAAGCACTCTAACCACAGAGCTAAATCCCCAGCCCCTTGATGTAGTTTTAAAATGACAACATTAACACATTATTATTGATACAGGCTTTTCAATTTGTCCAAGATTATGCATTGTAAGTGGGATGAAGTAGCATTCCCAGTTGACAAATGGATCTATGGGTAATGAGGCTTACCCATAGCTTTCTTAAATAGAACTTGTGACAATTAAATCAATAAATGGTGGCAATGAGAAAACTACTGACAAAGTACAACCAGAGAATGTTCAACTCAATATACGCAGGAATCCATACTTTAAGTAAAAAAAATGAGTACCTGGAGCACTACAAATGGTAACCAGGTAGCAAGAAAACAATCAGTTTGGGCAAGAGTATTTTTCTAGAGTTTACAATGTAATTAGGGAGGGATGAAGAGGGAAGATAGTCTCATTCCTATAGGAAGTTATTTGAATAGCCTGTACCAAGGTAATAACTTCTGACCAAGAGGTTATAAAAGTCATAAAGAAAATCATCATCATGGAAAGTGACAGGCAGCAACTCTGAATGCTGACATAGACAGGACATTGGTTAAGAATAAATATTCTGTGCCTTAGGCTTTGGTATACAGCTGGATCTCCCAAAACATAAGCAAGGACTGAAATCCAAATTAAAATCACTGCAAAGAAATAAAATGACTTTTGACATTCAGATGAAAGCTTGGTGAGTTTAGAGAAATTCAAGCAATAATCTATACAAGGTATTAAGAAGACCGGATAATGCAAAAAGCCATAAGCAAAGGAAATAATTTGAATAGGCAGATACGGTATTTAGTAAACCTAATACCTAAAAGTACAAAATCCCTGAAATAGGATATAATGGAAATGTTTACCAAAATTAACAAAATCAACAAATGCTAATAAAATGCAGAAACATTCTGTAAAATTTTGATAGCTGTTTTTTCTTCTCATTCCTAGTGTGAGGATATTTAATAATATTTTCCTATGTATGATCAAGAACAACTGACAAATAGCATCTAGAGGCTGATCAGTTTGATGTAACTGGTACTGAAAAGAGCAGTTGTCTGAAGAAAAAGCTGTCATATTTTCAGTTAAATTTCAAGAAGACCTGTTGAAATATACATGATAAAACACTGCTTCACTTTATTTTCCATCCTCTCCAGAGGGTCTTCCTGATCAATGATCCTATTTTATTTTGGTCTTGCTGACTTCAGTTATGTCACGATTGGTTCCTTGTATTTCATTTTGCTATGCCAAAATGCTATGTAAACTCGCCTTCAATGCTGCAGGTTATCTCTGGTGATCCCTGCTGGTGCTCCCTGCAGGCTCCTGACTGACCTTCCTCCAGGGGCCGCCTGCAGACTCACTGCATGGCACCTGCACCGGCCGCCCTAGGTGACTGCCCAGGAGGGTGGGGTCTGCACCCTCTTTGTCAAATTTAAGTGCAAACTAACTATCCTCAGCTATGCCGTCCCGGCCACAGTGCCTGAAGACGTCCTCCCTCCCACAAGCAACTGGCACAGAGAATACCAGCACTTCACTCACTTCAACTCCTGTGAGCAGATCTCCCCCACACACTCCATTATCATGAGTTCTGTCAGCTCTGCAGCCAGGCCCTGGCTCAGCTGAGTTAACATCAGCTCTCTCTCTTGTTTCAGCCTACAGGTGAAAAAAAAACAGCACAGGGGTAAAGCTTAACAGTAAATATAATGATGCTCATTTCACTCCTGGACCATGCAGATGGGCATTAGTGGTGCTGCCTGAGTCAGCAGACTGCTGCAGTCCAGCCCCCTCCCCACCTGACCTGCTGGGGAGGAGGCCCCCACCCTGGGGCCTCCTCCACAAGGTACATGTGGCCTGGGGCCCCAAACCATTCACTGAGCCAAAGAGGGTGCTGGGTAGGCTGGCAGAGGTCTGATGGTAGCACAGTCAACAAAAGTATGGGTGCCAGGCATGGTAGTGCACACCTGCAATCTCAGCATCCTGGGAGGCTGAGGCAAGAGGATCGTAAGTTCAAAACCATCCTGGGCAATTTAGAAACTCAGTGAGACCCTGTATCACAATAAATTTTAAAAAGGGCTAAGGATGTAGTTCAGTGTGAAAGCTCTGGGTTCACTCCCCACTACCTCACCAAAAAAAAAAAAAAAAAAAAAAAAAAAAAGGTAGGGACATATGGAGCAGTGTCCTGTGTCCACTCACCTTTCCTCTTCAGCCCGCTGCTTCTCCTCTTCCTTTCGTTTCCTTTCCTTAGTCACTTCTTCAACTGCAACATGCCTCAAAATGCCTGTGGTTGCAGCTGTCAGCAAGTCCTCCATGGCAGCATTAGAAACACTAGACAAAGTGGATAGCACTCAAACTCAGACAAAAAGCAAGCCAATACAAATGATTACCAAGAAGGATTTGTTTCTGGAATGCAAGGACAGTTTATCATCTGAAAACCAATCGTTGTAATTAAACTACATTAATAGAATGAAGTTAAAACACACACACACAAATCTCATTGGATACAGAAAAAGCATCCAGCAAAACTCAACAAACTTCATGATAAAGACGGTCAATAGACAAGGAATGGAAGACATCTCCTCGGCATGTGAAGGCCATCTAGGAAGCTCCCACACACTTAATGATGAGAGAGCAAAAGGTATTGCTCTAAGATCAAAAACAAGACCATAACACTCCTGGAAGTTAGAACTAGAGCGATTAAGACAAGAGGAAGTAAGATACATACAAACTGGGAAAGAATAAATGAAACTCTATTCACAGATAACATGATTTTACATGTAGAAGATCATAAGGAATCCTAATAAACAAGCTCAACATTTTGCAGGCTAAAGATCGATATAGTGTGGGCCAGTGCTGCAACTCAGTGGTGGAGCACTTGCCTAACACGTGCAAAATCCTGAGAATTTTAATAAATGCTCAAAAGGCATTTACAAATGGCAATTACAGTCAGGAACTTGAGAAACTATGTCTACCTAGAGAAAAGGCCTGAAGAGACGCAAAGTCCCTCAAACGGGAGCTAGCACTGTGTCTTAAGTGGTTTGCATGGGTCTTGAAGAATGAGAGCAGCTTATGAGGAGGAAGAGAAGAGACAGCCACGTCCCCAGGGAGCAGGGACCTGTGGACAGAAGGGGGACAGGCAGTGCCACTCACCCCAAAGCTGCAGCTGCATAGGCTGCCCCAGCCGTGCCCACCTCCTCGCAGTCCCTCTGGAGGGCCTCTTGGATGAGCTCATCCACCACTTGTGCCAGGTCCTGTGGAGAGACCAGTGCGGGTCAGACAGACTGTCCTGCCTAGGCAGAAGTCTGAAGGCAGCTATGACAGGGTCAGTGGTCCCCAGCAGAGCAGCTAGTCTCTGAGGAACAGAAAAGTGCCTCCTGGCCAGGCCACAGAAGCCTGCCAGATGGCTAACCTACAGATGGCCCCACAGCGCCCATCTTCTCTTGTTCACACAGAACCTCAATTTTATTTTTTGGTACCAGGGACTGAACCCAGGGCCTTCCCACTGAGCTACATCCACAACCCTCTTTTAAAAAGTTTTTTATTCTGACACAGGGCCTAAGTTGCCCAGCTAGGCTCAAACTTGCATACTTCCTGCCTCAGTCTCGCAGAATGCTGGGATTACAGGAGTGCACCAGTGCACCTGGCTCACATCCTCAATTTGGAAGCTATTCTTTATGCTCCCCCTCAGAACTCCCTGATCCTGCAGCAGCATCAATGTCCAGTGCCTGCCTCTGAGCAGCCAGGGTGACACAATCAAGTCTCACACCTGGGCAGTGGGCATGCCATGCTTGACCCCAAGGCCACCCCACTGCTATGATCCCACAGGTCCTGGTCAGCCCATCCACTGGGTCCTGCTGAGTTCAGCCTGGGACACTGACCCCAGCTCTGCCACCCTGGCTCCCCACCTGTGAGACCAGACACTACAGCACACTAGGGCAGGGAAGCAGCGCAAGGAAACTCATGCATAGTGCTTTTCTTGAGCCTTGCTCTACCAAATGTCCTACCGCATCAGAGTACATAGGTGCAGGCTTCGGGGGCAGCAGCTCAGGCTGCACAGAGGGCTGGAAGAGACTGGGTGCCACAGATGGCGCCAGCAGTGGGGCATGAGGCAGAGGTACAGGCAAGGGTACAGGGGGCAGGAGAGGCTGCAGGAGGAGACTGGGCAGAGGCACATCAGGTTCTGCTCCACACTCCCCTCCCTTCCTGTCACCTAGAAAGAAACACACAGAGAAATCATGGCACTGCAGAGCTCGGGACCAGCACCAGCACAACACTATCTCCATGCAGGAACAGGTGCCCCCCCCACCTCCCCTGAGGACTGGCCAGCCCTGAAGCCACCACGGGGCCCTGAGGGTTCACTGCCAGGGAAGGTGTGCTCCACACAGAAACAGCACTGCAGCTGCAGCATCAGGACCCTGCAAGAGGCTCATAAGCTTCAAGTCCAGGCGAAGGGCAAGTCACCAAGCCAAGCAGGTCCCAAATACAGGGCATCCCAGAGGACGACAAAGTCCTGCATCACTCACCCGCTGCATCCACACCGGGCTTCTGAGGACCAACAGGCAGCTCCGCAGCCAGGCTCTCCCCAACATACTTGTTCTGGGCATTGAAGCTGCACACAGGTGTGTGACGAGGGACTGGGGGCAGTGGCCCTCCATTCACAACTTCCCCAACTGACACTGTCAGCTTCCTGGTGATGAACACTGACTTCTTGGCCTTGGATAATCCTTCTGGTTCCAGGAATGCAGACCGGTTCAGCTCAACACAGCTACTCAGACCACAAAGAGGCCACAGAGAGGTGTTATTGGGGAAGACACATTACACACCCTTCCCTGCACCACACAGGCTGGAGGAGGACAAGGCCTCTGGAACCACCTGGCCCAGTGTGCAGAAAGCTTCCTGTGGAGGTCACACACATACATGTTCCTTCCTAGCTCAAGGGTGGCATCCCCCTCTCAAAGCTACCCCATTTCCCTGAGGACAGGACTGGAGGGCGGGGCTGCAGGGGAGGGCTGAGTATAATGATGCCATTTGCTGGGCAAGGATTTGTGAGATTCACTGTGGTCTCAAACTACAGACTGCAAAGGGAAGACGAACACTCTGGCCTGGCCTACTGGAGTATTCATCTCAGCCGTCAAAGGTGGGTACTAGCTAGTCAAGGGACAGAACAGGAAAGGCCTAACCTTTGTCTTTGGGTTGTCTGGTAACTCATAAAAATCTGTGACTTTGGAGCCACAAAGAATTGGTCTGAATCCTAATCTGTGGACAAACAGCATGCAACTTTGGGAATATCCCCCAGCTGCGATGCACACCAGGATGGTAGCACGGAGAACATGCCTTCTGCAGGGTCCAGCAAGCAGCTGGCACTTTTTCAGACCTTTATGGAATTCAAAAAGAAAAAGGGAAAGAGAAGCCCACAGTTCCAGTCTCAGCTCCTACCCCTCAGAAACAGTGAGGCCATGGCAATTGAGGAAGTCGGTCGCCTCCTCGCCATCTCTGAAAAGCAGCATGCGCACCACGCCGTCCAGGGGAAAGGCAGTGGAACGCTGTGTGCTCACAGTGTATGCAATGCTGAGAGCCCGGAGTGCGTCCTTGCGGATCTGAAAAGAGAAGCCAGATCACTACCACCTCAAAGAGTGAGTGAGATGCATAGCCGGACAAGGGCAAACAGCTGCCCCTGACCACAGCCAGCCAGCACTGTGGACCGGCTCTTCCTGCGGCTCAGTATCCCTAGGTGACAGGGTGGCAGCACCAACCCCAAGCACAGAGACCAAAGGCTGTCTTTTTGGTGGCAGAAATTCCTGCTCAGCAAGCAGTCACAAAGAAAAGAATGGGCCATGAGGGTCTCATTTATTAAAAAGATCAGAAAACAAACCATCTATCAAATAGGCACGAAAGTAAACTGCAGCATCCACTCAGCCAAAGGCTTTGGTTTTTTGTTTTTTTTTTTTTTTTTTTTGGTGCTGGGGATCGAACTCTGAGCCTTGTGCTTGCAAGGCAAAGCTGAAGGCTTTCGAAGAGCTGAGACTGCTGAAGAGACTATGGAATGCCAGGGAATGGTGCAAGACATGAAATTAAGTATATTAGTAGGAGACAAAATTGTTTCCCAGCATTGTAAGAAGTACCTTAAAATAAGAAGACAGGGGTCAGGAATTTAGCTCAAGTGGTACAGCACTTGCCTAGCAAGTGCAAGGCCCCAAGTTTGACCCCTGGGAACCCCTTACATTAAAAAAAAAAAAAAAGACAACAATACCAAAACATGAAAATGCTGATAAAAATTGTTGTGCTGGGCTCCTGGGTGCCTATTTCACTTGTCCTTTCCAACCAAGTGCTCGCTACGTTCCTGGTTCTCTTCTTAATGCTCTGAGTAAAACAGGGAGCAAAACCAGCAATACACCCATCCCCACATAGCTCAGACGCTGCAAAAACACCAGCACTAGAGAAGGTGAATACATAAGACACATCTGATGGTCATTCAGCACAACACGAGAAAATACAACAGCAGGACACGAGAAAATACAACAGCAGGAAACAAGGTCGGGGGCCTACTGAGAAGGTAGTTGGGGTGAGGACACAAAGGGTGAAGGCCATGTAGCCCATGAGGCAGAGCTGGGGTAAGAAGGGGGCAGGGGGTCAAGGGAGGCAGAACTGAGTGAGGGGGAAGATGAGACCTGAGACCCAAGAGACCACTGGCCAAAGCATTGTTTCAAAAGAAAAGAACACTTGTGTTTCCCTTTTACATAAAGTTATTAAAAATGGTCACCATCCTAATGACTTTAAATCATTTAAAAATATTTATAACTATTTATAACTTTAAATCATTTAAAAATATTTATAACTATAAGCTGGAGAAGGTGGTCCATGCCTGTAATGCCAGCATGCTGGGAGGCTGAGGCACGAAGATCACAAGTTCAAGCCTAGCTTGGGCAACACAGTGATTTAAGGAAACCATCTCAAAACAAAAAATAAAAAGGGCAGGGAGTGTAGCCCTGGCTTCAATCCCCAGTACCACACACACACAAAAATACACACATACTCCAAACACAAAAACCCTATCAACTACTTTCCCACTGTACAATGCTCCCAAGTGGCAGGGCAGGTTATTAGAAATCTTTCATTTGACGCAGAATTTCAATTCTAATGGCAAGTATCAGTTCTGACAGTAAGCAAACTTGTGAAAGTTTCTCTGCCTGGGCTGTGACTGCAGGTTTATTCACTATTCACAGGAGGACTTAAGAGTGTGAACAAAGAGAAATGATCTGGTCTCACAGCCAAACACTACAGGTCCTGAGAACTTTCAGGTACACCCACCCTACACAGCAGAGGCCACGCAGCATCCTCAGAGACACCCATTCTTCAAGGGGCTGGACCACATGGTGTGCGCAAAGCAAGTGGGCCATTCTCAGAGGGGCAGGAGGAAATGGCCCTGCTCACATCACATCTGCCTGCACCAGTGCACGTAGGAGCCTAGAAGCTGCTCTATGGCATCTAATACTGACTGGAGATTCTGAGGCCAGGTTTATGCAAAACTCCCAGTCAGAGTGTTCTGATGAACTTTGTAAGCCCAGGGCACAGGGCAGGACAAGCAAGGAAGGAGCAGGCATAGCTACTTGCCAGAATGACTTCAACAGCATCAGCCTCACTCTAAAAGTTACATTAATAACATGAAAAATTTCAAGGTTAGGGATTTTGTGCACTACGATATGGGAGATCTACTTCTTGGTTTCTTTGTTTTCATGGAAAACAACAGTGCTGAGCTCAGGCTGTCATCCTGAAGGCCGCCACAGACCAGCGTCCCGCTGCCCAGCCCCTCCTGTCAGGACAGGCAGCACTGGGAGCCCACAGCAGCAGCGGCAGGCTCCACGGTCGGCCTGACCTATGGGGCGCGTGCGTCAACAGCACCAGCCACAGCCTCCCCTGAGCCGTCCCACTCACCTGATTAAAGTAGCAGTGTAGCAGACACGCACTCAGGTAAGAGGCTGACTGGACCAGTTTAAAAAATCTCACAAAATTATTACTGTTCAACGCAGCAAAGGCCTGGACAGCGAAGTCCACCTCGGATGAGTTCCTAACATCGGGGTGGAACTGCTGCACTTCTCTGTTAGGAGACAAAAAACAGACGACATATGCAAAAGCAGATCTGCTAGGCAACCGCATCTCAGTGACACTGAGGGAGGGAGAAGGGCCTGGTAGTGACTCACGCTCCTGAATTGTTTCCTAACTGCTACTACTGCTCCTGGACTGAACTGATAGAGATTTTCTTTAAAAAGGTAAGTAAACAAATACAAGCAACAATTTTGTTTTTTGAGACAGGGTCTTGCTGTGTAGTTCAGGCCAGCCTTGAACTCACTATGTAGCCCAGGGAGGCCTCAGACTTGCAGTGATCCTCCTGCCTTGGCCTCCTAAGTGCTGGGATTACAGGCGTGTACCAACATACCCATCTTACAAGCAACAATTTAAGACTTAGCCAGTAAAAAGTTAAATTAATACCAACCAACTGCCAGCTATGTTTAACAGTAAATCAAAGAAATAGAAATTTTAACTTTTGGGGATATTTTAGAAATAATTTGAATTGTTGAAGAAGGGAATAAGTGACTGTCATATATGAAAAGTCCAGTTTCATTTTATTTTTGTGGGGTTTGTTTCTTGTTTTTTGTTTTTGAGACAAGCTCTTGCTATATAGTTCAGGCTGGCCTTAACTCACAATGGAGCCTAGGGCTTGAACTTGTTACAATCCTCCTGCCTCAGCCTCCTTTTAGTGCTGGGACTATAACAAGGCTTAATTTCAAACTTAACATCAGTCGTATGTCAAGGTTCTTGGAGAAAATACTACGGTGAAAAAGAACTTCAGCATTAATGAGGGAATCTTGGAACTAAAGGGGGCAGTGGGTACCACTGAGTTTGGGTTATGAACAATACAAACAAGGACCAAGAACTTTGCCTTACTTTTCATATAAAGGTGCACTTTATATGGTTTAAAATTCATTCATACTTAATACCTTATCCTCACCATTTTCATTTCATATGATTTTTTCCTCTTCCCTACTTAGAGTTTCAACAGAACTGCCTAGAAACGGTGAGTTGCTAACCACTCCCATGGGGCACTCTGGCTGCGCCATCCTCATTCACTGCCTGTCTCACCGGGAAGAGCTGCCTTCCAGTACGCTCACTAAAAAGCAGTAAAAGGTCTCAGGAACACACGCGAGGGGCCTATGTTGGACATGCTGCAAGCAATGCAGGGCCCCACTGCTCCGCTCCCTGCTTAGCCTAGCAGCTGTGGACTCAGACCAAGGCTCCTGTTATCACCCGACATTCACTATGGAGACTCAGCACTATTGGCAACTGCTGATTTTAAAACCTCTTTTCCTGCTTACACCTTGCTTGTCTACACACTGGATGTCCACTGCCAAGCCTGAAAGCTCACCTCAGAATGTCCCCCCTGTTGAGATTGAGCAACACATTGTAGCCCTGGAACTCAGCCTCACTGGCACAGAAGACACCCCTGCCCCTCAGGTCCTGGTACATCTCCTTCAGACTCTGCAGGCACTTTGTCATGTTCTCATTGTTGATCTTGGCATCAAAGGAGGACATGGGCTCCTCGCACATGAAGTGGGCACAGTGGATATGAAATCGGGTACACTTCTCAATCAGGGACACTGTCAGGGGGTCACAGAGGTGCTGCTGTGTGATGTCCTGGCCAAGGCAAGAGGGAAGGTTAAACAGACACACATGCACCGCTTACACTACACACACTCTTCACATTTACATTTCCTATTCATACAGTCAACTGTGGGCAGATTCATGCTTATCACTTGCATCTCTTGTATTACAACTTAAAACCAAGCCCGTGAAGTGCATAGGGTTTTATAATGGTTTAAATAAAAGCATACTTTTGTTTCAGATGAAGATATCTGAGTAAGACGAACAGAGTGAGCAGTTTGGCTCCAGAACACACATGCATTTTCTAGCCTCCTGACCAGAGGCAGCTGGTACCTTCCGTATGCCCCGTGTGCGGTTCCACACGAAGTCATACCAGTCCCGCAGGCTGCCTTCCTTCTGGTCCATGATCTGGGTGACCAGGTAGTCCATGGTCCTGCTGAGTACTGCCGAGGGCCGCAGCTCGTGGGGTAGGGGCTCATCCTGGTCCGCCGAGGACCGGCTATACTCCTTCACAGCCACTGCATGGTCTACCTGGTGACACGGAACAAGGAAAGGCTGTTCATGTGGCAAGCACTAAGTCTCCTGGCACAGATGTACCTTAAAATGAGGGGGAAATCAGCTGTGTGTTGTGGCACACCTATAATCCCAGCGTTCTGGGAGGCTGAGGTAGGAGCTCTGTGAATTCTACCCCAGCCTGGACAACCTACTGAGACCCTGTTTCAAAATTTTAAGAAAGGGGGACAGGGGCTGAGGATGTAGCTCAATGCAAAGACTTGTTCAATCCCCAGAACAACAACCAAAAAAAAAAAAAAAAAGAGAGAAAGGAAAGAAAAGAAGGGGGGGATTACACCCACACAAAGTCAATGCTTGTGTGTGTGTGTGTGTGTGTGTGTGTGTATTTTTAGACAGGGTCTCACTATGCATTTCAGGTTCAAACTCAGTGATCCTTTTAACAGAAAATTTTCATTTAAAAAGTGAAGCCAGGCATGGTGGCACACGCCTACAGCACTCAGACAGCTGAGACACGAGAATTGCTGCAAGTTTGAGGTCATCCTGGGCTACATAGTGAGTTCAAGGCCAGTTTGCACTACATAACAAGACCCTGCCTCAAAAAAACACCCTTCAGATCTGCCTGAAGAAAATGATCAAAATACCATGGAAGTGTAACACAAAGATGCCAAACAACATTAATTAAATATAAAAGCAATGAAAAATTAGAAATAGCTTATCCAATGATTGCACAAATGTGTTTTGACAGAGCTACATATTCAAATATAGCTGCATTTAGAAATGCTTAGAGTTCACCATGACAAAGATAGTGCTCCTGAAAAGACAAAAATTGAATCTGGAACAGAATCTCAAATGTGCAGAACATAAACACAGAAGAGGGCAGGAAATGTAAAAAGAAAAAAGAAATTAAACAGTTTCGATGTATTTTTAAAACCTGTATCTAAAGTTGGGGGTGGTGACACACACCTATTATCCCAGTACTCTGGGAGGCTGAGGCATGAAGATCTCAAATTCAAGCCCAGCCTGGGCAACTCTGCAAGACCCTGTCTCAAAATTTTAAAAAATGGGTGGGGATCTAAGCTCGGTGCAAAGGCCTTGCATTCAATGCCCAGTGCAATTTTTAAAAAAAGACAGAACAACCCTCTGGCTATACCTTATCACACACAATTACCATGTGGTCCAGTCGTACTACACAAAAATTGCTACACAAACATACATACTACAAAATAGCTTAATGTGACCGTTAATAGCACAAATAACCACCATCTTCCAAAGACAGCGAACAGTCAAGCGTCACCCGCCGCATACCCCCACCTTCAACCCCGCGCGGTGCAAGGCCCCCTGCCCCACCTGGTCAGTGCCTGGGACCACTTCAAACACACTTAGCTGGCTCCGGGTCTCCCGCATGTAGCGCTCCTTCTCAGGACACATGTCGGGGCACGTGCCCACGAAAGTCCTCGCTTTGTCCAGGTCGGTCCTCTTCACCCGAGCTGAGGGACAGGGTGTGAGAGAGGAGCGCCCCTGGTGACTGAGAGCCCACAGAGGCGTTTTCATAATGACAAAAGAAAAAATAAAAATTTTAAAAGTCACATAAAAATTCAAAAATTATTTAAAACTCTGGGCCTCAGAGAAAGGGATCTGGGGGCTCTCTCAGCAGGCAGCGAGCCTGGCCAAGGCTCAGAGAGCCCTGGGGCTGCCCTGACTAACACGCGGCACCGCCAGGGATGACCGTGACGCAGGGTGCTCGCTAGAAATACAAACTGGTTAGACACAAATATTCAGAATACCCTAGTACAGAAGTTGGCTGGGTCGGACCTGAGTAAGTACACCACTGTCATTACCCACAGAATGAAAGGTACAAATTTTTAAATAAAATAGAATGCAACAACTTCACAACTCAAAATATATAACCTTTATTTTTATTTTGAAAAATCCAAATACCTGGTAATAATTTTATTCAGAATATAAAAATCACCATGTCAATGATATAATGCATGACAACAGTCTTTATCATGAATTTAAGCACTGTGATTACTCCAATTATTCATAGCTTTTAAAAAAAAGAAACTTTCAGGAGCAGGCCTGTAATCCCAACACTCAGGAGGCTGAGGCAGGAAGACTGCCCCAAATTCAAGGCCAACCTGGGCTACACAGTGAGTTCAAGACCAGCCTGAACTACACAGTGAGACCCTATCTCAAAAAAGGGAAACTCCTACAGGTGAAATTTAAGGAAAAAAAATTACCAAGAGTAAAAGAGGCATAACAGTGTCTGACATGGAGCACCCTTCTTCCCTGCTACCAAAAATCGGCATGAGCAGTTCTTCGGCACCCCTTCCCCCAACTTCATGCATACACAGCCAAACATATTCATCCACACAGGTACAAACACAGCACTTGCCCCAGGAATACTAGCTGACAGCAATTGCTGGAGGTGGCACAACAGAGCCTCAAGACTCAACAGCAGTGGACCCTTTGGAAAGGAGTCACTCCTTCCCTGGTGGCTCCCCAAAAGCACTTCACCACAGCCTCGCCAGGGCTCTGGAACCTCTGCCAATAAGCACCATACCTTGCCGCATGATTCGGTCTCTTTGGTCGAGCAGGCGATACTTCTCCTCAGACGTCTCAGCCACAGTGCCTATTAGGGCACTGAGGGATGACACACATGGCCCAAGGCCCTCAGAGCACTCAGACCCAGAGTCGAAAGCATCTCCTTCAAACTGGTGGGCCTTCAGAAGACTTGGTTTCTTCACCGGAGAGCTACAGGGAAGACTACACATCAAGGGCCCCGCTATCTTTCCACTTCCAAACCTTTCAAGACGTTCTGGACCCCTAAAGCTAGTATAAGGACTGAAATGAGACAAATCTTGATAAAGTCAGTGATGAGAAAAGAAACAAAAAAAAAACCCTTTTCCTTTTAAAATGAAAAAGAATCCTGGAATGGTTCAAATCCTATGCCTATAATCCCAGCTATCTGGGAAGCTGAGGCAGGAAGATCACAAATATAAGTCCAGCCTGGACAATTTAGCCAGGGTCTGTCTCAAAATAAAAAAGGCCTGGGGCTGTAGCTTAGGGGCAGAGCACTTGCCTAGCATGTGCAATCCCTAAATTCATCCCTGTGTCCAATCCCTAGTACCACAAAAACAGTAAATAAAAAAAAAAAAGAAAAGAAAAAGAAAAAGAAGCCAGGCATGGTACTATGCGCCTTCAGTCCCAGCTACTCAGAAGGCTATGGCAGGATCAATCAAGCCCAAGAACTCAGGACAGCCTGGGCAACGTGTTGAGACTGTCATCTAAAGAAAGAAAGAGGGGCTGGGGACTCCTGTAACATGAGAACTGGAGACAGATCAGCCCTGCAGCTAGTGAACTCGAGAGGCAGAAAACTCTCTCAAGTCTAGCCATGATCCTCAGCCCCACCTGCCTCACACAGCCTCGCTGAGAGCCTTCTATCTGAGGACCACTCCTGTCTACCCGCAGCAGTCATAGGCAACCAGCTCCTGTTGTCTCCCACCCTCCATGGTCCCTCAGTCCCCACTCAGGTGTCACTGTCTGGCTCCACTTCTGATCTGTCCTTCCTGAATGTGGTCAGCAGGAGAGATCAGTCCCACCTTTTATTCAGGAGACCGCTGGTTGCAGCCCTCGCTGTGGCCTTGCCAAGAGGAGAGTGCTGAAAAGGCACATCCTCTGGGCTCTGGCTGGTTTCACCATCCCCGGGTTTCTTCTCCTTTGGGGAAAAGGGTTTCTTGCTGGGACCTGACAACACAGAATAGAGCATATGCTGCCATAGGCCTGATACTGGACTTTCAATTTCTTTTTGATGAAGGAATATTTACACAGGAAGTTATAAAAGAGCCCAAGGAAACAACTATGAGACAGAAGGACCCACTAAATCCAGCCTTCCCACTGGCCCTGGGAAAAGGATACACACTCCCAGGCCAAAGGGCCTTGCACATAGAGCATTAGACTGGGAAAGAATCATTGAAAACTCACTTATTTTCTTCTTGTGCCAAAAGATAGCCACGTCCTTATGCAAACTTTTCCCCTTCTTCCTAGCCAGGGCTGCAGATGCCTAAAAAACAGTCCATGCCCAAGTATGAAGAGATCAGAAAGCCAAACAACATGAGAATGAAAGCTCAAGTGCAGCAAGAACAGGCCACTTGATAACAAAAAGAGCTGCTGTCCTCTGTGCTACAGTGACACCTCTTCCTGACACATGCTCTGCTCACACTGTCTGTCTGCACAGTGGCAGCCATAACCCTTCTCTCCCCTTCCTGTCTCACAAGCAGGTACTGATCTTCTCCTTTTCAAAACTAACAACTCTGCTGTGACAGAACCCATGAACTTGGCCTTTGGCCTTTGGTGAGATGAATCTCACCAACTGATTTTATATACAGAAAACAGAAACCCCTCCAAGTCAAGAAGCTGCAAAATGATACACATGGGATACCACTTAGCACAAAACCAACTACATGTTATAAAGGCACAGATATACATACATCTAGAAAAATATTCACCATCCTAGGTAACCGGGGATGCTCCTGCATGACAGGAGAGACAAGGGCAATCAGCTTCTTTGTCTCCACGAATTGTTTACAATGGCAACATTTTATAAATTAGTCACATAACAAAAATATTTAAGGCTCAGCTGAGAACATAAGCACATTACACAGCAAACCTAACTTTGAAGATTACCATACGACCTAGCAATTCCACTCCCAAGAAAATACTCCCAAAAATTGAAGGCAGAGACTCAACAGATACCTCTATACCAGTGATCCCAGCAGCATTACCCATCATAACCAAGGTGGAAACAATCCAAGTGTCCGTCAACAGAGGAACATATTACAAAACATGGTCCATCCATTTAATGGGACATTATCAATCCATAAAAAAAAAATGTTCTGATACATGCTACAATATGAACTAACCCTGCAAACCTGTAAACAAAATATGCCATACAAAAAAAAAATACTAAATGTACAAATACTATATATCCATGAAATATCTACAATAGGCAAATTTGATGATTTAGAGGTAAGCATGGACTGGGAGGAGAGTGTGAGTTATTGTTTAATGGTTACAAAGTTTCTATATGGGACAATGAATAAGTTCTGCCAATTGATAGTTGTATGATTGTACATCGTTTGAATATTATTAATGCCGCTAAGTTGGGGTTTTTTAAATCAACAGGAAGAATACAAAAAGTCCAAAAACTATGATTCTATTTTAGCACAAAAATTGCACTTCTCAAGAATTTAAACAAATCACATAAACTATTTTAAAACCTATACACAGAGATGTCCAAAAATAGAGAAATGGCTAAGTAAGCATGTAAACAGCATAGAATGTCATGCAGCATTTAACAGTCCAACACTAACGGAGACTGCTGATTTCAGAAAACACTAAAGATTAGCTGGACACGGTGATGTACACCTGTAGTCCCAGTTACTTGGGAGGCTAAGACAGGAAGATTGCTTGAGGCCAGGAGTTCACGGCCAGCATGGGCAACATGGCAAGACCCTATGTCTTACAAAGATTAAAATAAGCTGGGTGTTGTGGTGCATGCCTATAACCCTCTCTCAAAAAAAAAGAAATTAAAATAAAATAAAATAATAAAAATATGCTTTCTACTTTATAAATTCTTATTGAATTTGATTTTTTCCCATAAGACTATTTAGAAAAAATAAGATATCAAGCTGCTTAATATAAGCAGTACACATGTACATGTACCCTACAACCAACGCATTACACACACAATGAAAGGCTGCAAACCTAGTAGTCAAGGAGTGTGGCAGGGTGAGAGTTATGAGGGATTTCACTTTTGCTCCATATTATCTGAAAGTTAACAGTGACCATGTATTATGATGATTTTTGTTTTGGTTTTTTGTTTGTTTGTTTGTTTTTGGTGCTGGGGATTAAACTCAAGAGTCTTGTGCTTGCAAGCCAAGCACTTTAACCACTGAGCTAAAGTGCCAGCCCACTATGATGATATTTTAAAAAAAAAACCAGAAAACTGAAATTTGGTAAATACTGAATGGGTTATGGGGAGCCATTCCCAAGCCTTCCACAGAAACCAGTCCTCACACAAACCACTCACAGCTTCCCTAGAGCAATATGCTCTGTGAAGACTACATGCCTTTAATGATTCCAAGTTATGAAATAAACATTGCTATCCCAGCCTTTCTAAGTTAAAAGCAAGGTATTTTAGTGCTTCTCCTATACTCAAGGGGCTGGTAAATGAAAAAAACAGGTTTAAAAGAGACAAAGTATAAATGTGGGTAACAGATGGTCAGGAGTACTCACATGATCAAAAAAATGCACTACTGCAAGCTTTTTGCTGCGTTTGGTGAAGATGCGCTGCACTTTAGCAATTTTGCTGAAGTGCTTCTCCAGGATAGTCCTGTCATTGAGGTAGTCCGGGATGTTCTTGCACTGGATCGCCGTGACTTCCGTAGGAGACAAACGCCCAAGACTGTCCGTCCTCTCGCTTCTTTTGCCCTGGTGCACAGGAGTTCCCCTTATACAATCTGGGGGTTCAGAGAACAAGAGACACAAACCCATCAGGTGTGACGCTTTCAAACCACAGAAGGCAACAACTGTGTGAAAGCAAAGCAAGGTTTTCATAGATGTAAGGCCTACTCCAAGGTCCTATGTTAGGGTCCCTAACACAGGGGACTTATCAGAAAAATCAAGGTAGCCAGGTGTGATGGTCCTTGTCTATAATCCTAGCACTATAAAAGGCTGAGGCAGGAGGATGACAAGTTCAAACCCACTCTGGGCAACATAGTGAGATACTGTCTCAAATTAAAAAATAAAGTTTTTTCTTGGTTAAAAGTAATAAAAAAAAATTAATCAATTTATTAGAAATAGACAAAAGGGTAGATTTATTCTAGGTAAAAATAAATATTTTTCCAATATAAAAAAAAATTTTAAGAAGGTCTGGGGATATAACTGAGTGCAAAGGCTCTCAGTTCAACTCCCTGTACAGAAAAATTAAAAGAAAAATTAACACCCAAGAAATTTAATAAGAGCCTACTAGCAGAATGTACTCTGTGTGGTACATTTTTTTGAACTCACCTTCCTTTTTATCTCTGCTTTCAGTTTCTTCCTCTTTAGTCACACCAGGAGGCCGAGAAGGTGCAAGGACAGACTGACTACCTCCTGAGATAGCCACGTGGTCACTTTCCGCAGACTCAACAAAGCCACTTTCCTTTTTAGCTTCTTTACTGCCCACGCGACCTACTTCTTTATTACTTTTGAAGACGTCCTGTATTGTCCGACCAAACAAAGTACCTCCCCGGGGTCGATTCAGACGGACAGGCCGTTTATCTGGAGGATGATCACCCCTGGACAGAGGGTCTGAGTCATCCGCTGCCTCATAGCCATGTCTCCTTGGAGAACGATCTTGGTCCTCTTTTCTTTTTAGCCCTTTCATAAGGCTGGGAAGTGGTTCCACCTGTGAAACAGCCTCTTCACACCCTTGTCGAACACCTAATTTGCTAACTGAGAAGGGTTCCCCCAAAGACCCAGAAGATATAGGAAAGCTACTGAAATTACTATTACAGCTTACAAACACTGATTTAAGTCCTCTCTTCTCTTCCTCTATGTTTTGATTTGACAAAGCAGGGGTAAAGGAAGAAGATGAATTATTATCATTAACTGGTTTTGAAAAGGTAAAACCTGAATTGGTAGTTGAACTACTTGTCACCTGGGAAAAAGAAAAAGGAGTCGGGCCTCCAGGTCTATTAATTGGGTGGGAAAATGTGAAAAACCCAGAAGTAATTTGGCTCTGGGTTTTCTCTGGCTCAGCGTCAGCTCCCAATATTGGTCTGAATACTGCATTTTCCAGAGGCTTAAAGTTGAATTCTGTTTTCCCAAAACCAGAGCTCACTACTTCTCCAGCTTCTGATCCAAATGTAGTAGTACTTGGGAAAACCCCAACGCTGGTAAGTGATTTAAAACTAAATCCTGGATTTCCAGGCACAGACGAACTTGAAGGCCCAGAAGTAGCTACAAAGGGAGAAGCATGTTCAAGTCCAGAAAGGAGTCCAGAACTTGTGGTCTGGCTGAGTCCAAATGTTTGCACTGAACAAGAATGACTTATTCCAGAAGGTGCTCCAAAGCTGGGTACTTGTGAAAATCCTGGACTCTTTCCAGATAATGTACTATTTTGTCCAAAAAGTGAAGGCTGACCAAATCGAAATGGTAGCTTAGACTGAAATGTCCCTGCTGTACTACTAGAAGATGCTGCAAAAGCACTTGGCTGCTGCCCACTGAAAGGGTTCACTGGGTTCATCTTTAATTCAATTGTTAGAAAGCAATAAATACCACGTGTATAAAGTTAAGTCTTCTTCCCTAAACAGTCTGTTCAACTAGGGAGCTCCCTCTTCGTCATAAACTGAAAGACAAAAATTCAGGACATCACAATATGTACTTCTATGGACTAAGAACAGTCTTGACTCACACACCACAGTTTAATCATTTAATTCTTTGTTTTTTTGAGGTGAGGTCTCACTATGTGGCTGAGGCTAGCCTCGAACCTGCAGAGATCCTGCCTCAGCCTCCCGAGTGCTAGGATTACAGCCTGTCCCACCAGGCCCGACTCAAAGGATAATTATTTAAAAAGTGGGCAACGCAAAAGACTAAGCAACCTTATTTGGTGAGCTATCACTCTGCCTCTGCCCCCTGCCCCAGCAAAGGAACCTGTTGGCTCTCACAAGACCTCTTATTACACAGAGGTTTAAAACCTGATCATTTGAGACCCAAATCATTTTACTGAGTTAATAAATCAGCGAGAAATCTCCCTTGGTAGTAAGAGTGGACGCCGTTACTTACACCTTTCAATTTACAGAGGGGATTTCGCCAACTCCCTAGTGTCCACGACCAGAGATTACAATGTAATCGCTGAGCCTTTGCTACACCCAGCACCCCCCTACACGCGATCTAAGTCTTCTTTGAGCAACTGGAGCACGAAACACCTTTTCCTGTCCTAGAAATAGATTTTTTTCCCCCAACGCTAGTGACTGCTGGGGCTGGTTCGGGCCAGAGGCGGCCTCGCGGAGCGGCCGGGGGCCAGGCCTCCGCCGCGACTGGACACCGTTGGCTACGCGAAAGAAGCTAGGCCCGCGCTCGCCACCCGACTCGGTCCCCGCCCACCACCGCCGCCGCCGCCGTCCCCTGACGCCCACCGCGTAGGTCCTCGGCACCGGGGAGGCGGGGACGACGCTTCGTTGCGCTCGGCGGGCAGAAAACACGGTGGACAACAAACGCGGCGGGCAGAAAACACAGCGGACAGCAAACGCGGCGGACAGAAAATGCGGGTACTGACTTCCGGTCCACCCGGCCCGTAGAGTTCTACTTCCGCTCCACGACTTCCGGTCCGGGTGAGCCGCTTCCGGCCCGGTAAGTGTGAGGAGGCTTCTCTGTCCGGCGTGGGCTTGCGCTGAGCGTCCCGAGACCTCCACGCCCACCCTGTTCCTCGCTGCTGGCCAGCCACGCGCTGCAGCTAATGACGACCACACCTTCGCAGGCCATTTCCCGGGGTTGTCGTTGGTGCTTCCTTGGCTGACTCTGTAGCTTCCCTTCGTACCGGTTTTGTTTTGTTTTGGCAACGAAGGTGGAACCGAGGGGCGGTTCGCCACGGAGCTACATCCTCAGAACCGTTGTTTATTTATTCATTAGTTTAGTTATTTGCGGTGCTAGGGATTGAACCCAGAGTCTTCACACTGCACTACATCCCTAGCCCTTAAAAAAAAGTGGAGGGAGGGGAACAGGATCTCGCAAATTGGTCCAGGCTGGGCTCAAACTTTTGATTCTGCCTCACCACCACCGCCCCCCGAATTGCAGAGATTAGAGGTATGTGCTACCGAGCAGGGCTATAATCCTCATTTTTATATCTTATAGAGAATGTAAATTCCCTTGAAGTGGTCAACAGCTTACGCCAAATAAAATGATTTGGTTATGCCCACTTTCTGGTACTGATGATCTCTTAACTTGAACCACAGGTTGCATCCAAACAATATTAAAGGGCCTTCCTGAAATGAGTTTGGTCATTAGAAATCTGCAACGTGCGATCCCCATTAGGAGAGTGCCACTTCGCAGGAATGTGGAGATGGTAAGGAATATTTTAGGAGTGGAGAAATTCGACCTGGGGATCATCTGTCTTGACAATGAGAATATTCAGCATATTAACAAGTTCTACAGAAAGAAAAACGTTCCAACCGATGTGCTTGCTTTTCCATTTCATGAGGTAAAAGATATGCTCCTCTTCTTATCTATCCTGCCTTTCAGAATACATTTTCTGTTTTATTCACAGACGTACTTAATTTTGATTTTGAAAATGTTCGAAAACACAAAAACAGCGAGGCTTGGTGGTGCATGCCTGTATTCCCTGCTACTTGGGAGGCTAAGGCAAGAGGATTACACATTTGAGCCCAGCCTGGGCAAATTAGTGACTTAGCAAGACCTCGTCTCAAAATAAAAATAAATAAGAGCCGGGGATGTAGCTCGGTGGTGGAGTGCCCCTGGGTTCAATCCTCTGTATATCAAAAGAACAAACACAGAAGTAATGAGAGCAATATGACTGAGTCCACTGAGCATTCCCCCCATTCACCATGGTGGTGCCAAGTGAAAGAGGAAGTATGACTAAACCCCATCCTCTCCTCAGTCCTATCAGTGAATTAAAAGAAGTGCTTCTGCAACTTCAAGTATGACTCAATGAATAGGAGTAGATTTGAAAAAGTAAAAACACTAAATAAAAGAAACCAGAGTACTTTAAACAAATACAGTGTAACTGTTGAAGGTAACTAAGTTATATAAATGCAGGGCTTCACTCATTGTTAGAAGTAGCATAAACTGAAGCAATCCTTTTGGAAACCAATTTGGCAATAATAGCTTCAAAGAGCCTTTAAAACAACCGTGCTGTAATCCACTAGTGTCACATCTGGGGAAACAAATCCAAAGAAGGGAGAAGATGTAATGCCAAATGTATAATGTAAAAATGTATTAGGATGTTTACTTACTGTTTTCCTTAATATAGAAAGAATGGCTACATCCTAAATATCCAGCCATAGGTGACTGTCTTATTGTGGGTAGTTCTCAGCTGAGGGCCTGGTCTTTACAGTTTCTTTGGAAGAATGGAAGATTTTGTTCAGGACTAGGCACAAAACACACAATTGTGTTGCCATGCTGATTTAACTCTAAAGAAGCTTTAGGCATGTGTGATTCCACATTGGAAAGGATGAAAGAAATGGAAAGGAACTCATTTGACAGGGTGGAAGCATTTAAGGTTGCTTGTGTATGGTAGTAGCTGTGCATCCTGCCCCCTCGGGCCTCATTACTGCTCCCTGGAGCATGCTTTTGAGGGCCTTCTGCCTAAGACTGAACTGTGTCATTGTAGTCAGGTTACTATTCCCAAAGTGGTGTCCTCTAATCTATTTCGTCATTTTTAGAATCTTAAACCAGGTGAAATTCCCCAGCCTGGTTTTCCAGATGACTATAACTTGGGAGACATTTTCCTAGGAGTGGAGTATATCTTCCAGCAGTGCAAAGGAAATGAAGATTACTATGACATTCTGACTGTAAGTAGGGATGCCGAAATAATACCCTGGTTTATGAAACACCTGCCATCCACAGGGGTTAGGAAGGAGACTACTATGTGCACGCCAAGTACCCCAGGTACTCTGGGGTTACAGCAGGGGAACTCACAAGCAGAGAGGAGTACTCAGGCCTGTGAAAAAACAGGACTCCCAGGAGCCCTCTCACCTTATCTGTGGGGATCAGCAGGCTGTGTTTTCACTTAGACAGACTTGCTAACTCAGCTTCTTAAGCTTCTGGAAACAACGGGGATCTGAGCCTCTAGGATCGTCCATATTTGCTGTGGGTTCTTTGGCAGGATAGCTATGACCTGGACTGTCTCTGAGACATCATAGGGCAGTGATGGTGAACCTATGGCATGCATGTTATTTATTTTTCTTTTAAGAAAAGGAGGTTAACGTATGAGTTGTTTTTCCACACTAAAATCTCAGTATTCAGGTTTAGAAGAAGTGTTGGCACTTCACAATGAGTAAGTGGGTTTTGGGTTTCAGTTTGAGCACTCGTCTCTAAAAGGCTGACCATCATGGTTCTAGAGTTTCTGAGTGATCCAAAGCAGAGCTTCCCAGGAGACCCATTGTGACTTCAGTCCTGAGTGTACCTTCCTGGGCCAGGACAGGACTCACTACATTGCCATGGAGAAGCGAGTTGCAGACCTTTTTCCTGAGAGCAACAGGAAGTAGCCCAGCACTCCATTCAGCCCTGGGATCTCTGGAGAGTAGCTATGTTCCTCCAGGAGAAGGGGTAGAGCTAGACTTCTGGTTCCACAACCCTCAACCCTAAGAAGATTCTGTCCTTCAGCATTGGGCCCAGAGCCCTCCCTGGTACAGCTCCCTATTTCCCTAAGTAGACAGCCCATCCACCACTCCTAAGACACCACCCTTAACAGTCCCAGAAGATCATGGTCTTCACACTGGACAACTCCTGTCCTCAGCCCACTCCCCCACACCAGTGCTGTAGGGCTTCGGGCAGGCTGCAGCCATCTCCACTTTGCTGCTACCTGCTCAGAAGAGAGTCCCTGACCTGCTGGCCACAGCCTCACCCTTCTGTCCTACACACCTCTTCCATGGGCTTTAATCCAACCCAGTCTGTTTCGCTGGAAACCCCTCCCTCTACTGCCCCAAACCCCACCCTGACTGTACTGAAGCCCCACACTAGGTGTTGCCCACCCACAGCCTTCATGGCCCTGCAAAATCGTGAACTTTCATCATTATGTTGTGATTTTTAGCCATATTTGGTTCTTGAGCATGGATGGCACAGGCAGCAATGGAAGACTGAATAGGGGAAGTGCTATGTAGTGCTACCTCTGCCCCCTGTACTGCCACACGTAGTCAGTGGAGTGGAAAAGAGACCCTCCTGTATCAGCTACTACACACACTTGGGTGATTTGCTCAGTAAAACACAGAACAACTTACCTTCATGCACAAGTACCTGTGAAGACAGGCATTTATTGTTAAGCAGAGATGTAAGTTTTCTTATTTGTTAAATTTGGGCTTGTGGTATCTCACAAAATAATTTAAATAAGTTAAAATATTTTTTAAAGGGAGCCATGTGTACAATGGCACACACCTATAATCCCAGCATTCTGAAAGGCTGAGGTAGGAGGATTGTGAGTTCCACTCTGCACTAGATGGTTTAGACTGTCTCAAATTTTTAAAAAGAGCTGCAGATGTAGTTTAGTACAATGACCATAATTTTAATCCCCAAAACTGCCCAAAAACGGGAGGGGGGAGATTTATTATTATAAATATTAACTGTATTTTATATGTGGCTCAAGACAATTTGTCTTTACTCATTCTGGCCCAGGAAAGCCAAAAGTTTAGACACCCTTGCTCTATACAGAGCAGTGAATAAAAGTGGGGTCTACTTCAAACTCTGACCTCTGTTTTACCTTCATGCCCCCCAGCTCCTTCCCCAGCTGAGTCTGGAGTGTAGACTGTGCTCTTAGTTCCTTCCCTCTTAACCTCAAAGTGGCCACCACCAACTCACTCCCCCCTTTCCTGTTCTTACCCCTCTCCTTGCTGCTTAACTCATTTATTTTTGAAATGGGTGTTTCCACTGTATTGCCCAGGCTCAGCTGGAACCCGTGGATTCGTGTGATTCCCACCCTAGCTCCCAGCCTTGCTGGGATAGGCAGTGCCTCTCACTGTAGCACCCTCCCAGCCGCTCCTGCCTTGGCCAGCTCAGTCTTCTTTGCCCCTCTCAGTTCTGTACCCAGTGCCCATAGCACTCCACCTTGAAGAGTGAATTTGGTGGGTTGTTCCCATTTCGTACAGAGGGAACTGAGGTAGGGCACTTTAATCCCTGCCCAAGACAGTGATCAGCTCCTGCACCTTTGCCCCAGGTGAAGGACAGCTTGATGCTTGGTCTTCCAAGGGCAGCCAGGACCCTGGGGTGACCCTGAAGAGGCAGCTTCCTATGGGATCAACCCCTGAGCTAATTTTTTAATTATTCCAGCAGGTGACAGCCACGCACGGACTCTGTCACTTACTGGGGTTCACACACAACTCGGAAGCAGAGTGGCAGAAGGTAGGAGCCCCAGGCCAGCCTGTATCCCACAGCCCAACATGCCCTTTATGTAAAAAAAAAAAAAAAAAAAAAAAACTCACAAACATCCATTTTAAATGCTGGGCTTTAGCAGTATCATTGCTGACTATTGAAAAGCAGATCTGAGCAGACAGACCAAAAGTTACCTTCCCATGAGCATTTGTAATTAATGCTGGGGGAAAGTGCCACTGTTTACAAAGTCTTCAGAAGAACCTGATGATAGCCATCATCAGAAACAAGATTGAGCGCAGAGAGAGACCCAGTTTAAAGTGAATCAGGCAGGGCATGATGGTACACACCTGTAATACCAGCACTCCAGAGACTGAGGCAGGAGGATTGCAGCATGTTCAAAGCCAACCTGCATAGTGAGTTCAAGGCTAGCTTGAATTGCATAATAAGACCCTGTCTCAAAAAAGGTTTTTTTTTTAAATAAAAAAAGCAAAAATGTAAAAAAATAAAATGAATCAGTGCCACCTTTTCAGCCAAGGTGTCCCCTTGGCTTGTCCCCCAGCTGCCTTTAGTTAGCAACCCCGGGCCCTGTGGCCTGGCCTAACCTGGATGTGTCCCAGCCCCTGCCAGGACCATGTGCCTGGTATGACTGGCTGTCCTGTGCCCCCTTGCACTGTATCTGTCAGCTCATCATCTTCATCCTCTCAGTGTGTGACTGCTCCTATCTGTTGTCTTATTTTTCTACTGATTTTCCTGTGTTCAGCCAACTTGGTTTGTATTTCAGAACAAACTGTCTATTTCTCTGAAAGACCTGGGCAGTCTTTCAATTTAGAGAACACCCACTGCTGGCTTCACCCTCCCCATCCAGGTGCCAACCTTGAGTTGTGCAGGTGTCAAAAGGCCCTGCCCCCCACAGGTTGCAGGGGGTCCTTCCAGGGAGTGAGGTAGGCGGGTAAGGGTCCTGGAGGCCCCCAGCCTCACTTCTCTCTTTCAGATGTACCTCCTGGAGCAACAGGTGCTGGAGGAACTGAGCCGGCGCACTGGGGCTCGGCTCCAGCCCCTGAGCAAGGACCTCTTCTGATGCCGCTCTGAACACTTCAGGACCCAGAATTGAACTGAGGCTCCTGACCTGAGCCTTGCTTGTGCTAGACCAACTCAGATATTGAAGATGCCGAGCCACCTCACCCCTTGGCCTCCCCTGAGGTGTCACTGTGACACAACTGCCCAGGGCCAGAAGGTGACTTGCCCTGCTTCCTCTGTTACAGGAGGCATGGGAGGCTCCCAGGTCCTTCGTAGGAAATCTCTGGGGCAGTCTTTCCTGTTCGTCCTCTGAAAGTTGAAATAAGCCCCAAGTTTCAGAGCCCCTAGGAGCAAGCACCATGTTCTCCGTGGGAGCAGGTCAAGAGGGTACTGGGCCCCTGTGTCTCCCACCACTGCTAAACAGGACCCTAGGTGTGGTGGACACTGCAGGAGGGCACCAAGTAAGAGACAACCCTAAAACCTGGAAACTAGGACTCCTAATAAATGTTGCAGAAGCATGGAAATGTTTCCCAGCTGAGTCAGTCAGAATGTGGGACAGGCCTGCCCTATTCCTCTGGCCTCTGGGATGTGTGACACTTGCCTGTGGTTAGCTAGGATTGTTCTCTGTTTAGTGTCTAGCCTGGCAGAGCTTGGCAGACATCAGCCCACGCCTAGGGCACAAGCCTTGGCAGAACTGGCAAGAACTCTGGTGGGGGTCGTGGACTCCATTAAAGCCCAGTGTTGCCTCTTCCTTTCTCTTTCTCTTTCTTTCCTTTTCTCTTTTTTTTTCTTTCTTTCTTTCCCTTTCTTTCTTTCTTTTCTTCTCTTCTTTCAACAGGGTCTTGCTTTGTAGCCCAGGCTGGCCTCAAACTCAAAATCCTGCCTCAGCCTCCCCTATTTGGGATTGCAGGCATACACACCCACTGCTTCCGAAGGCCTAATGATCATTTGTCCCCCAGCAGCCTATAATTTGCAGCCCTTTGCAGCCCTGGGGCCTGGCCCAGCCTGGGTGTGTCCCAGCCCCTGCCGGGACCATGTCCCTGATGTGACTGGCTGTCGTGTGCCCCCTTGCACTGTACCTGACAGCTCATCATTTCATCCTCTCACTGTGTGACTGCTCCTATCTGTTGTCTTATTTTTCTACTGATTTTCCTTTTTTCTTCTTGATTTGGTATTTTTATATATTTTTGAAAACCACCCTGTATCTTAATATAAAACATGTGCAAGTGTCCTTCTGGCCTAAAGCTGAGAAATGCTGCCCATGGGCAGACTGGCAGCTGAGTCTGCATCCACCTTCACCCCAGGAAACCCCATGCCCACCACCAGAGCCCACTGAATGCTCCAGCCTCCCCACATGGACCTCAAACACCTGGCTTGCAGCGAGGAAGGGTGCTGAGTATAAGGGCTGCTCCACACGCACCACTCTTGCCCCAGCCCAGCCCAGCCAATGGTATGCACAAAGCCAGGGCTCCCAGTGCTGAGATGTTCCCTTCACGCCTCCTACCCAGCAAGGCCTGAAGCAAGGACAACCAGCAGCTGCCAAAGTTCTCTCTGTCAAATTAATGATTAGGTCAAGAGATAAAACCAAAAAGGAAAGCCATGTTAGAACAACCACAAAAATAGGAAATCACATCAGGCCTTTAATTCATGCTTTTAACACAGCGGAGTCTAGAATCACATTCAAAGGCATGCTGAAAGATGGCTGTGAGAGATGTCCGCACCCACAGCCAGGTGTGTATTGTTCTCCAGCCACCCTCCCATCCATGTTGGCATGCACCCCACTCCTCATGGCTGTGAAGCTCTCCTGAGAGCCAGGTCAGCCAGAGGGGAGCCTTTGAGCAGCTGCATGGCACCTCTGACTCATCTCACCTCCAACCTGCAAGGTTTTGAGGACATGAACATGCCAGTGAAGAAATGAAAAACTTCACAATAAACTTGACTGGAGCACTCTGGGAGGCTGAGGCAGGAGAATTGAAAGTTGGAGCCCAACTTGGGCAACTTAGTAACTTAGTGAAACCCTGTCTCAAAGTAAAAAAAAGAGTTTTGAGATGCAGCTCAGTGCAAAGGCCCTGAGTTCAATCCACAGTACCACCAAAGAGAGAGAAAGGAAGGCCCTGAAAGAGAGGAAATGGAAATTTATATGTAACACTTTAAAATATTATTTTTTTTAAATAACATTAAAACAGAAAGGGGACGTGATTCCTCAAAAAAAGTAAGGAAAGCATCATGGTAGCTGTACATAGGGTACCAGTCCCAGCAGAGCAAGCAAGACAGACGGCAGAGGAGCTCCCTTGCTGCTGGCCTTCCACAGAGGTTGTGCTGGCAGCATGTGGGTCCCCTCCCACGTAGACCATAACTCAGAATTCTAGCATACATGTTCTCCTTGCTTCCTCCAAGTTGACACGGAACCATTCCACACATGGCAGACAGGTCCCTGTGCCAGGCCTCACACTGCTAAGTAGGTGGCTGCACTGCTGAGCTGCATCTCCACCCCCAGTGTGACTTACTTTTGTAACCCCCAAAGGAATATTTAATGGGTTGTTTTGGGGGCAGGTGCTGGGGATTGAACTTGGCCTTGTGCTTGCTGGGCAAGCCCTCTGCCACTTGAGCTAAATCCTCAACCCCTATTTTATGGGTTTTTTTTTTTCCTATTTTATATTTTTATGTGGCTGAAGCTTTTGATCTTTTCTGTTATGCATCCTGGGCCCTGTTTTCTCAAATTCTGTTCCGCTGTAACCTTTGTATTTCCCTTGGGTGGGAATCACCTGGTATTCCAAAAGGGCGCTGGCAAGGGACCAAAGATGGAAGACCTTGCTGCTTACCAAGCTGGAGCAAGGAGGCTCACACACCCGGGGCCTGTGAGGGCAAGACGCCATCAGACACGAGCCTAGAGGACAGGTGAGGGTGACCCTGGTGTAGCACCTGGGCTGGCCTGGCTGAAGGCACCTGTGCTGCAGCAGGGGCACTCCAGGGCCAGTCCACATAGAGGACACTGAGTCCTACAGCCTTCTGGACAGTAGTGGAGTCTTTCCAGCCCTTTCCAAGCCTCCTGCCACAGCCTACAGGCCTAGCCACCCAGGCCCAGGAGGGCCTTCCACTCTGCTGCCACAGGACCCCAGCTTTCGCCTTCCAGACTTACGTGCTAAGGGCAGGCAGGGCGGCGGGACTGGCAACATGGCACATGGTGGGCAGGAAGCTGGTGGCAGGTGGCAGGGCAGTGGCTGCAACCACTGGGGTCCACGAAGAATAACTGAGAGAGGAGCCCTGCATGGGGCCAGGCTGCAGTGGGGTGGAGGGTGAATAGTGGTGGTGGTGGTGCACCGTAGGCAGTTTCTGCCTTTCAGCTCGCAGGATGACCGGGCGCATCCCTCTTGGGTCCTGGAATAGAGCACAAAGCCAGGTTCACGGTGGTGGCCTCTTTCCTTGCACCCATTCCTGACTGGGACAGGGTTGAGGGCGAGGGCAGGAAAGGGCAGCGGCTGTAGGTATAGCTCGGGCTGGGAGCTTTCTGGGTCCTAGCTGCACAGCTCATTCCTTATTGGAGGGGTGGCAGCACTGGGGGCTGCACAGCTGGACCACAGGTCAGAGCCAGAAATGCCCTTCCAGGGTTACCCAGACACAGGAGTCCCAGGATGCCCCTTGGCTCACCTGCAGGTTGGGGTGCGGTCCCGCTGGCACCAGCCCAGGTGGTAGGGTTTTGAGCATCATATTCTGCATGAGGATCTGGTACATCTGAGCATTCTGCATCAGCATCATCTCCACCATGTCTGGAAGGAGAGATGGGGACCTGGCTTCAGGCTCTGCCCTGGAAACTAAATGTTGGTTCTTCTTATTGTTAAAACAAGTGGTTTGCCTCACAAGCACCTGGGAACATTCTGGCACACGTGTCTGTTTTGTGCAAGCCTATGGCATGCTCCAAGAGTGGGACTTCCATCAGAGGGGATGTGTGGGTAAGGCTTTGTTGGTTGGCCTAGCTGGCCTCACTGCTACTACAGTCCTTCATATCCCCTGGGCTACATAGTGACCCCAGAACAACATACTTCCCTCCTAACCACAAGATGTAACTTGATTTGGGAAGAGTGTCTGCAGATGTAATTAGGGATTATGGAACAAAATCATCCTGGAATAGCTCCTAATACAGTGAAAGTGCTGTCTACTAAGAGAGGGGCAGGTCAAGGAGGAGGCTATGTGGTGTTGGAGGACAAGGCCACAGGAAGGCTTGGAGCCACAGGCACAGGAAGAAGCAGGCAGGACCCTCCCTGTAGCCGCCAGAGGAATTGCAGTGCTCCCCATACCTGTAATTTGGACATCTGGTCTCTCAAACTGCAAGGTAATAAAGTTTTGCTATTTGAACCACCCAGATTGTGGTGCTTTGTTAGCACAGGGACAGGAAGCTAATCTACTCACCAGCCCTGGGCACCACACAACATTTTAACTTTTGACGTGATGGACGGACACTGGTTCTTCCCGTGACAGCTTCCCTTGGAAATGCACAGTGCTGTGCTGTTGGCCTCACTAAAGAAATGCATCTCCCAGGGCCACTCTCCAAACCAAATATGCACACTCCAGGCCCAAACTCTGGGTGGGCTAAGACAGGAGCACCCAGGAGCTGGGATGCCTGAGCCCCACAGCCAGAAGAGCCAGAGTGTGAAGTGGAAAGAGCTAGACGCCTGTATGCCACAGCTGATCTCCAAGAACAGCTGAGAAGCTGGGTGTGACAGCCTCACTCTGTGCAAAGACCCCAAGACACCGCCCCCCACGTTCCTGGGCAGGGCATCCCCACCCTGCACCTTCAGCAACAAGTACTTGAAGTTGGGATTTCCCCAGGTCAGGCCCCCACACCCCACTCAGTGCAGCACGAAAACATCAGACAACTAGAGAAAGGGCCAGAAATAGTCCCCAACCTGTGTTACCTGCCTTATAACAGATGAGATTGGTACAGTGGGAAGATAAGAGTTCCCCACATGGCCCAGAGTCCAGTTAATATCCACAGCGACATGCTAGGGTGGATCCTAACTCAAACTACACACGGAAGGATCACAAGTCTAAGTGTAAGAGATAAGTTGAGCTGCAGAAGAAACTACAGAACATTCTTCATGACCTTAAGTAGGTGAAGCAACAGGACGCAGAAGGTACCAACCATTAGGGAAAAGACAAGCCAGGCACGGTGGTTTGTGCTTGTAACCCCAGCACTCAGGTGGCTGAGGCAGTAGGATCACTGGGAGTTCAAGGCCAGTCTAAGCTACATAGTGAGTTCAAGATCAGCCTGAACTTCATGAGGACACCCTGTCTCAAAAAACAAAACAAAACAAAACAAAAAAGACACAAAAGCTGAACTTTATCACAGTGAGAGCATTTGGTCAAGGAACTAAGTACTAAAGTGCATCTGTGCTCACAGTGCCCATGTCAAAAAGGACTCACTGCAGGAGATCAGTCAGTTCATACGAATCGATGACCAGAAAGGAAATTGAATGGCAACTTAATGAGAAAAGCATATTTAAATGGCCAAAAATACAAGAGAAGGTGAAGCACAGATTACAACTAGAATGAACTTCCAAAACATGCCCACAAGACTGTCCAAAAGTTCTGGAAATACCAAGGGTTGGTGAATTTTTGCGGGCCACTGGAGTTCATGTTCATGCCCTTGGAGTGTAAATGAGTTACAGCCACTTTGGGGAACTGATAGAATGCTAATGTGTCCACTCCCAGGGGTGTGAACTGCAGCATGTTCATGGAAGCAGCCTTACTGAGAAAGATCAAGCACCTGGCCTCACCCACAGAGGGACAAGAGCACAGTGGAGCCGTGTGACCTTCTGAACAAAACCCCAAAGGTGCCCACATCCTCATCCCAAAACCCTTCGTTACAAGAAGGACTCTGCCGATGGGATCAAGAATCTTGAAATGGAATGGAAGCAACCCGAATATCCATTGGTGGGTGAATGGATAAAGAGAATGTGGCCATCCATCCAATGGAAGGTCATTCAGCCCTCACTGGTTACAGTACTGCTGAGTCTTGAGCATATTGTACTAAGGGAAATACACAGTCACAAAAAGACAAACACTGTATAGTTCACTGATATGATCAGTGCAAAGCAGTTGAATTCATAGAAACAAAATAGATGGAGGCTATGTAGGCTGAGGGCACTGCAGCCCAAGAGGCATAGTTTCAAGACAATGGGCTGCAGCCCAAGAGGCATAGTTGCAAGATGAAAAGGTTCCACACCTTTACTGCACAGCAGCACAACATAGTTCACACTACTGAACTGCAAACTTGACAGATGGTTAAGATGGCAATCTTTATGTGTTTTTTTTGCCATTTAAAAAAAAGAATTTAATTTTAAAAATTCAATTTTTAAAAATTCAATTTTAAAAAAAAGAATCCTGAGATGGAGAGATTACCCTGGATTTTCCAAGTGGGCCCAAGGTCATACAATGCTTTTAGCAAGTGTTGAGAGTAAACAACTATAGATCTAGATTTGAATATATAGCAAAGTTTGTCTTTAAGAATAAGGGAAATAAACTGGACACAGTGGCACACAGCTGTAATCCCAGCATTCTCGGATGCTGAGGCAGGAAGATTGCAAGTTTGAGTTCTACCTGGACAACTTAGTGAGATCCTGTCTTATAGTAAAAAGGGACCGAAGATGTAGCTCAGTGATAGTGTATCCCTGGGTTCAACGCCCCTGTACCATAATAAATAAATAGAGAAAATATTTGCAAGAAAGTGAACACTGATGGGGCTGGGGACTTAGCTTAGTGGTTAGAGTGCCTGCCTCACAAGCACAAGGCCCTGAGTTCGATTCCCAGCACAAAAAAAAAAAAAAAAGTGAACACTGAGAGGCTTCAACAGGTAGTTTGAAAGGGGTTTCAAAATGATAGGAACTGGATATAGTGCCACACAACTGTAATCTCAGCTACTTGGGAGGCCGAGGCAGGAGGATGGCAAGTTTGAGCCTCCCCCTGGGCAACCTAGCAAGAATCTGTCTCAAAATAAAAAATGAATTGGGAAAGTCACACTGAACTCAGTGTGAAAGTCCTGAGTTCAGTCCCCATTACCACAGAAAAAGGTCTGTGGTATGGCAGACTGCTGGCCCGCAAGTGCAGGGCCCTGATTCTGACCCCAGGAAGTCTGGTCTGTGATACACTGAAAGGTAATAAAGATTCCAAGTGAATCCAGATACATCAGGTAAATCTAAATAGGTATCTTCTGTACAAAATTAATTACACTGGCATCTATTTTTGTGAATTCTTTTAAAAAGAGTACTGATATCACTATGTACATCTAAAATGACCATTAAAAAAAACCCACAAATAATCTCAGCTAGATTCGTGATGAATAAACTGGTTGGTGCAATTAAAAAAATAGCACTGAAGTAGCACTAGTACTTTTATATTTTGTATTTTTAAATTCAAACACCTGATCCAGTTGGAATTTGTTTTGATATAAGGACTGAGGTAATTCAACTTTACTTTTTCTAAATAGCTACCTACTTATTAAATATCTAATGTTTTACTGCTGACTTTAAATGCCAGTTTTTCTCATGGCATACAAGCATATCTATCTCCATGCCCACACACATAAATTCTCATAAGTACACATGAATATACACACATGAACATGCAGGCACATACAAGGCATGTGCATGTGCATGCATATACAACACACATGTGCACACACATAAGAAGCACACATATGTGCATGTGAACACAGTGTCTTAGTTACTTTTCTCATTGCTGAGACAAAATACCCAACATCACAAGTTAAAGGAGGAAAGTTTTATTTCAGCTCACAGTTTGTAGAGGTTTCAGTCCATAGTCAACTGGCTCCAAGGCAGGGTGGCATGGCAGAACGGCATTGCAGAGGAGAAACAGCCCATGCCATGGCAAGGAAGGCAGAAGGCAGTGAGCTGCAAACAGCAGCCTGCCTCTCCCTTTTATCCCTTCTAGGCTGTCTTTTGGGTGGTACCACCCACACCCAGGGTGGGCCTTCCTATTATCCACACCCAGCACTATGATAAGCCAATCATTGGACTAATTTAGTAATCATGCACCCTTAATCCCAGCATCACATACCCTACATCCAGCCACCTTTGAAAAGCCCCACATATGACTGCATGAGGCTTTGGGGAGGCACCTAGATCCAAACCATAACACACAGGCATACATGTGTGCCACCATGCTTGGCCAGTCTTCTTTCTTTTACATCTTATTTTCTTCTCAGAGCCTAAATATATCCTTTTTAAGGGAAATTCTTTCTTTTTTTATTTTTTGCAGTTCTGGAGATTGAATCCAGGATCTTGTGCATGCTAAGGACATAATCTTCCATGAATTTCTTTCTTTTTTTAAAAACAATAAAAGGAGGCTTTTTATTCAAAGGTATAACTGAATAAATAGACTTGTTTACAACCATTCTCACAAGATAGTTTTTAAAAATATTACCAACTTCTTTGCAAACACCAGACACATCCCACAACTATCATGGCCCTAATTTTTGACGGATAATGTATATGATTATCCAGAAATAGACAAGCTCATACTGGTAGATTAACTATCAGATGCTCAGTCAATACTCCACTTGTGGCCTCCACTTCTTGATCAAGTTCTATTCCCACTTCATCTTTACCATTTTGTTGACTTCCTGACCAGTCTCCCTGCTGACTGTCTACCTGACCGGCCACCAAACTGACTGTCTGCCTGACCAGAGCTGCCACATGACCAGCCACTCTTCTGTCCAGAATTAGAAGACATGTTTCCACAGAGGGGAGTTGGAAAGGAACAGAGGGACAAGAGAAATAAGAAATGTAAGGAAAAATAGAACTTAAACTTTTGTAAATAGGAGGGAGGAGGGGGCGAAGGGAAGAGAGAGGAATGGGAAAAAAAGAAGCAACAAGATATAGCATATACAGGTACAAATCCCCTATGATGAATGTTGTCACTATGTACATGTAAAATGTACCATTAAAATAAATTAAAAAAAAAAAAGAAGATGCGTTTCCATCATGGTCTTCAATTTCGGGTCATTTGGGTGGCACTCAGAGAATCCAGTCTGAATCATACCACTCTGCCTGTAACCTTTCTGCCTCAGTTGTGGGAACATCACAGCAAACTCCATACCCTTTTAGGAGATACGTTCTGGTAATTTGGGACACAGCACTACTACTCAGCTTTCTATTAAGTTCTTTCTAAGCACAACTGACATCCTGCATTTCTCCTGGGCTTTCCACAGTCATGGTCACCAACCCCTTATAAGAGGTGATCAAAGAACGTGGCTCAAAGCTCAATGAACCAGAAATGTGGGCTAGTGCTACAGCCGAGATGTCCACTGCCCCTTTCTCTTCTATCAGTCTCTGAGCTGATGTTCAGAAAAAAATCAGTCATAGCATGAGAAACAAGCTAGAGACCTGATGGCAACCCCAATTTTAGATTTAACCAAATCCATCATAGAAGGAACACCTATATATTTAAAAGGAATTCCTGCTTTTTGGTCCACATATCTGAGCTAAAATTTTTCTCTTGGTTGATTAAAACATGTACAAATTCCTATCCAGTCATCACTCCCTATATATCCGGAGTGGTATATATAGGACTCAACATCCTGTGGAGGAGAACTTCATATCACCAGGCCAACCTCAGGAATGCCCAAACCATAGGCAGCCACATTAGTGGCCACCAAAACTGTAAAACTATAGCTCTAATACCTTTAAGTGTAATTTCTCTTTGTGACTGTGCAATGTCCTCATGTAAACACTGGGAATTCTGTTTTATGTATTTTATTCATTTCATTTCAGTTACATTCTTCTTAGTCTTGCAGAAGATAGTGGCCTCCCTTCAGACCCACGTGAACTGGCAGGACTTCTCCAGTACCTGCTGAGGCTAGCGGCACTGCAAGGCCAAATGTTCCAAACTAGTCGCAGCCTTTTGAGTCATTTTCTAAACAAGGTCAACATGTTCATACCTGGATTTCATATATTTTTTGCAACTTTAAATACCCACTGTGGGCAAGTCGCAGAAAAAAGTAAAGTCTGAAGATTATCTTCAGAATCGATTTTGTAGGATTCACAGATAATATGTTCAACTTGTTCAGCAAAACCTAAATCTAACATTTGATCTAATTCATCAAGTACAACATGGCACAGTTTAGAAAGATCCAAACAACTGTCTCTGATACGACCAGGGATCCTAACCTAGACGTCAATACCATTTTGAATATGATTGACTTGGTTTTGATGATATTCCACCATAAAAGGCCATGCTGAGTTCCTACTTATATCTTTGAAGTCTTTGGATATTTGATTTGCCTGTTCTCTTGTTGGAGCCAAAACAAGTACCTTTGGTAAGCAGCATTTTAAAATTGTTCCTTGATTTCTTTGGAGGTTTTCAATCAAGGGCATTGCAAAAGGGATATCTTTCCTGTTTCTGTAAGTGCTTGAGCTATTAAATATTTCCTTTATATACAGGACCGAAGGTCTTAAATTGAATAGGAAAGAGCTATGTTGTCCCTGGAACTTTCAGAAGCTTTATACTAGTCTCTTCAAAAACAGACATTGGAAGAGGCTCCTTCTTGCTGGTCACATGTCAGTGCCCCTCTAGTTAGTTTATTATCATTTGATTCATGAGTAGAACTTTCTAAGGATGATACTGATTTTGATTTTTTTCTCATGTTCTTCAATCTCTCCATTTGAAAGATCTTTTCTTCTTGACTTATGAGATGTGGAAAATTCATCTCAAGGTCTATTAAATTCTTTTTCAGTGTTTCCATTTAGTTCTTTCATTTTAGCTTTTTGGGGTTTGGGAGCATCCAGGTCATTTGTAGCATCATTTTTTCTTGTTTCCGATGGTGCCTTGACTTCCTTCTATCACTCCAGCATGAAGTAATGTGTTTTCAGCTTATCTTTTCTTAGGGGGTGGTGCTGGGGATCAAACTCAGGGCCTTGCACTTGCTAGGCAAACACTCTACCACTTGAGCCAAATCCCCAACCCCTGAGCTTATCTTGTTTATATCTTCATAGCAACTCTTCTGCCTCTCCTTCCTTTGGCTCTCAGACTTTTTCAAGGGTGCTTCCAGCTCCATAATATCCTCCCAGAGTAGATTCCCAGACATTACTGGCTACTGCCACCTCCCTCCAGATACAGTGGCCACAACCACCTACAGGCAGTGACAGTGTTAAAGGAAATGAGGTCAGGGTGGCTGCCTGGCCAGGGCTGTGCATCACTTCCCTCTTCCATGGATTACTTAAAGTTAAAATTATTTTCATGTTCAGTAACCAAAAGCTGATTCCCAAATGACTATCCTGATAACAAAATATTTTCTCTTTCAGCAGACAATTTCATTAACCCATAACAATATGGCACACTTACCTTCTTTAATGCTTCCTGACCTTTGAGTGGGAAAGGCCTGAGGGGGAGGAATCTGTGCAATGAGTGGGTGTTGAGGTAGCTGCTGAATGATGGTAGCAGGAGGCTGGGGGACCTAAGAAGAGCCAGATGATTAGCTACCTGGATACAGCCTTGGAGACAGTGTTCCATCCACCCATGCATCCATCCATCCACTTACCCACTCACCCATACCCACCCTCCCATTCACTCATCCACTTATTCCTCCACACAGGCATCCATCTACCTGCTCATCCATCCCTCCACCCATCCACTCACCCACTCATGTGCCCACCCATTCCTCTAGCCACCTATCCACCCCTCCCTCTTTCCTTCTACTCATCCATCCACCCACCCGTGCATGTACCTACTCATCCACTTACGCATCCATCTACCCCTTCACTCATGATACTTGTTTCCTCACTCATCCATGCAATCCATCCACTCATTCCTCTACCCATCCAACCTTCCCTTCTTCTCTCCACTTATCTATCTACTCATCCATCCCTCTACACATCCATCCATCCCTCTTTCCCTTATTCATCTATCCATCCATCCATTAATCTATCCATCCACCTCCCCACCCATCTATACATCTACCCATCCATCCACCTATCCCTCTGCCCACTGATCGATCCATCTACCAACTCATCCATCCACCCACCCACTCATTCACCTTTTCATCCAACTCTCCATTCACTTAACCCACCTATCTACCCACCAATCTACCCATTCATTCACCCATTCCTCTATCCATCCTTCTATCCATCAATCCATCTATTTATCTATTCATCCATCCATCCATTCATTAAAGCAGAACTTTAAATGATTAATGCCAAAGGTTGAATAAGTGGTTGAATAGAAAGATATTTGAGTCTGGATGTACATGGCATTTTTAATGATTCTCACACTTCTTGTCTTCAGCAGGGTAAGCTTACGTCTGGTTTCATTAAAAAATCTTTAATAGACACATTTAAAACTTGGAATGGGCAGTCATTTTAAATTTAATAGGGGGATAGTGGTAATTCATTATGGTTCTCATTTGCATTTCCATGGTGACTGATGATACAGGGAGTCCAGGGCACACCTTGTGTCCAATGGCTGAATCACCTGATAGGTGCGCATAGTTCCGTCCCAGTGACCTGTCTATTCCGGCACCAATATCCACTTGACTAATTGCTGTGGCTCGATCATGCACTGTAGGACGTGTATGGAACTTGTTGTTAAGTAGAACCTCTAGCTTCTCTTCTGAGTGAACACAAATGAGCAGTGATTTCCAGCAAACAACAGAAATACCTGCGGTTTTGTTTCTTTGGGTGTAGTGCTGAAGACAGAGCTCAGGAGTGCTCTACCAATGAAGTACGCCCCCAACTGTTTTGATTTTGAGACAGATTCTCAGTAGGTTGCCCAGGCTGGGTTTGAACTTGCAATACTCCTGTGTCAGCCTCCCAAGTAGCTGAGATTACAGGTATGTGCCATCATGCCCAGCTAAAATCTGTATTAATCTTTTTCTGGACATGCAAGTCCAACATGCCCTTGTCTCTTCTTCCTCCATTGACAGAAAGAATGGTATACATCAGGAGCTGGTGAGTTTTTCTACAGAAAACCAGGTAGTAAATTGCCACATAGGCCCTGTTGTGGCCTGGCTGGGATGTCCCACTGTGGACCTCAGAGGGGCCACAGATGGATACTGCTGACCTGAATAGCAGTCACAGGCAGATGTGGCCACAGGGTCCTGGTCCGACAGAACTTCATGAACATCAAAATGTTCATTTCTCATCATGTTCATGTGTTACATTACAAAGTATTATTCTTTTTATTTCCCAAACATTACAAAGTGGGCTGGGAGGAGGATCATAAATTCAAATCCAGCCAGGTGTGATGGCCCACACCTGGAATCTCAGCATTTGGGAGGCCGAGGCAAGGAGAATCATCTCAAGTTCAAGGCCAGTCTGGGCTACGCAGTGAGTTCAAGGCCAGTCTGAACTACATAGTGAGACCTTACCTCAAAAACAAAAAAAAAATTTAAAAAAAAGTTCAAGCCCAATCTAGGCAACTTACCAAGACCCTGTCCCAAAATAAAATGTTTAAAGGGCTGGGAATGTAGCTCAGTGCAAAACCCCAGGGTTCAACTACCATTGCCACAAACAAAAATGAAAAACAACTGGTACTGGATGTAGTTCAGCGGTAGAGCTAAGATTGAGACATATAGGCATGACGAATCTGATAAACGTGGGGACACAGCCCACCGGCAAAGGGAAATATGGGGGCTCCACTCACAAGAACTCCCAAGGCTGCCCCTTCCCAGTCTGTTCCTCTGCCAAGAGCTGCTACTGCCAGCATCCCCCACTAAACTACAAGTATCGTCCATGTCACCAACCAACTTAGCCAATAAACTCTTCCACTTGCCTGCCCCTTCTTCTCCCCGTGCACTCTGCGCCCTATCACACTGAGCCCCTCAGCCTCACCATGCCAAGTCTGCCTCCTGCCTCCTCTGATGCTGTGGCCTCTGGACACAACTCCCTTGTGTTTAAGAAGTCAGTTGCTCACAACTCAAATGCTGAAAACTGTGGGAGGCTGTCAACATGGTAATACTGTTACACCTGTGTCACTCTGCCCTTGATATTAGGGTCTTGGCATCCCTGGTCATTATGAGGGTGTGGAATGGGCAGGTATGCTCCCTTGAATGCAGGGCCCTACTCCTATCTAATGGGAGGTGGGAGGCCAGAGGTCTGCGTGCCTCTAAGACTGACCTCCAGGACTTGCTAGAGGTCCCGTGGTTCCCAGGTCATGTCACAGCTGCTGCACCTCTGAGCTGGCTGCGCCTCTGAGTTGGCTCTTGTGGTGCAGGGGCCTCAGTGGGAGGAAGTGGGAGGTTGTGGCAGCAACAGCCCCCCATTGCTGTGAGGTCTGTCTGCCTCCCAACATCATCCCCACCAGAGCTGTTTTTTTTACTTGGCCCCTCTTACCTGGTGCTGGATGATTCTTGGTGGCTCTTGATCCGGCGGGGGTGGGGAGACAGTGGGGTAGATGCCCATGGAAAGTGCTTCTGGGAGCAGGGGTGGCACCAGAGCCCCTCCACGTGCGCCCCTCCAGGCGTGGGCCCAGGGGTGCTCACCCAGGAGCTGCTGTTCCTGCAAGTCAACAGAGCCTGTGCACCCAGCAAGCCATAGGCCGCCTGGACCTGTACGCTGGGCTGTCACCTCCATCCAGGGCATGGGGTCCTGGTGCTCAGACCCTCTGCTCAGCCCAGGGCCAAACTGAAACCACTGGCCAGACAAGGAGCCGACCTCTTGCCCTGGGGTGTTGGGTAACAGATGCAGACCACCTGGGCATAAGCATTTCTTGCTGCCAGCCAGTTTTGTTTGGATGGAGTCGTGGCACCCTGGGGAACTGCACTTCCTGTGAAAGCTGTACCTTCCTCAACATTGCCACCTCTGTCTGATATGCATGGTTAGTATGTGCCCAGCAGACTTCCTCTTGGGAGTGACTGAGGTGTCCCCTGCTACTGTTTTGCTGCTCACCCCAATTCTCTGGCATGAGAAAACCAGCCCCAGATACCCAGAAGGCCTCTCGGGTCTGCAGTCTCAGTGCAGTGGGTTTACCTGGGGCATCAGGAACCCACCTGGAGATGGCCAGGGATTTGAAGTCTGCTTTGTTAAAAAGCACTAGCTCTTTACTTGGTCCTGCAGATGCCCAGTGGGTAACTAAAGGCTTGACTATGCTTGGCATTTCTGCCTTCATTTCGGATCTGTCTCCTTTGTTACCTTAAACTCTTGGTCAGATCCCTGCTCAGCTCAGCACGTAGTCTCTTAATCTCTTAAGGAGTGTCTTCTAAAAGTTGGTGGTTCAATGTTTATTTGCTCTAACTTTACCTACCCTATCTCATCCCTCTTCAAGACTGAGGCCACCAAGATAAGACTAAATAAGATATTTTCAAGACTTGCAGGGACACTCAACTGCCTGCTTTTACAGTGTCTTGTTCCAGGCCCCCTGAAGCAGAACCTGAAAGCCTCCCGACTCAGCCTCTTGTCCGAAACCCAAAGCCACCTTGGATTCCAGCAGAGCCTCACAGACAGACCACCCAGGGCATGACTGTTCTCCAAAGCAGAGCTATCTTTGCCTGGGAACCAGACCACCCCTCTAGTCATAGGACTGCTCCAGAGCCAGCTCACAGAACCAGAGCCTAGGTCGTGATCAACTTGACCATCACCCACCTATGCACCCCAGGAAAACTGACTCCTCGCCTTCCTTAGGGTCAGCGATCTCTGACAGAGCTGGGCCCCTTCAACTCTTCTCCTCAATCTGGAGTCTCGTCCCATTTTCTTTTACTTCTCAGTTAAAAGCTTTGCCTTTGCCTATATCCTCATACTTCTTGGCCTGGTTTTCGATTTCTGCTATCAACCAGCCAAAGCGTCCCCACCCGACTGTGTGGCGTCACCTGGAGGACGGGGTCCTGGGGTTTGGCTATGGGGTGCGTTTAGGGGCTCAAGGCCCGCCTAAGTTTCAGAGACTATGCAAAGCTCCAGGTCTACCCTCGGGACACAAGGCTGGCCTGGGGGCATGAGACCTGGGATGGGAGGACAGAGCTGGGGCGGGGGAGGCGCACTAGGCTGGAGTAGAGGTCTGGGCCAGGGGTGAGCACGAGACATGGAGGGTACAGGGCCCGGAGGGGCATGAAGTGTTGGGGGGAGTTGCCTGCCAGAGGCCTGGCCAATGCGGTACCTACCCAGAGTCTCTGCAGAAGTTTCCTCCTCCTCCGAGCGCTCTGCAGGGCCTCGTCCCACCTGTCCTCATGTCCTGAGGGAAACATGTTCCTTGCCCATTGAGGAGGGCTCCAGGTAGGTGGCCAGGCAGTCGAGGAAGTCACAGCAGACCTGTCAGTGTATCCCACCTCCCCACACCCCAAGTCCCAGGGTGACCCAGACTTCCTGCCCAGGCCTCCTACAAACACTTATCTCAAGAAGGGGGATGAGGGCTGAGAGGGTCTTGGTAGGGAAGGGCACCTTAAGGAGTCAGTCCGACAAAGTTGCTGGTCCCCTGGGCCCTCGTGCTGAAGGCTCCCTGCCCACTGCACTCAGGGCAGCAGTGCCCCATGTGCAGTACCTCAATGTCCAACTCTCACTGATGGAGAGAAGGCCTTGGAAGGGTCTGGTGGCTCCAGGCATCTACTAGAGCTGGGCTGTGGGCTTCCCAGGGATCCGCTCCTGGCACAAGTGTAGCCCCAGTTGCCCCATCTCTGGCTTCTCGGTCATGTGGCCCAGTGTGCAGTGCTCCACTGGGATTTAGAGACCCAGGCTCGGCCAGCTGCATTCCAAGGTCTTGGAGCCCCATATCCCAAAGAACAAGACACCTCCTCTTCACCTCTCGTCCCAAACTCCCTGAGCCTGAATTTGATCACCAGGTAAAAATGAGGACAAGCCCACCAGACCCTGTGAGTTCAGAGCTCTAGAGTCAGAGGGGTGTGGGTCCCACCCGATGGGACCACTCCCCTCCTCACCTGAAGACCAGGATGGGAACACACACTCTTCAAGGCCTTGAGAGAACAGTGGAGGGTGAGTGGAGGGTGTTCATGAAAACAAAAGCCTTTCTGCCCCCAACAAGAAGGGATTGTTTTGGGGTAGAGATGGCTCCAGGGGCTATTGTTCCCACTGTCCCCACTGGCTGCCCCACTCCTGCCTATGAGTGTCCATGCAGCCTGGGCTCTTACCTGGCACAAGGTGGGCGCCCTCAGAGCCTCCTTTCATGTTCTCTCTTTCTTGCTCCAGCTTCTGTGAGGAACAGAGACCATAACAGCGATGTTGGCTGAGTGGCTGTTGCCTGGACCGCCATGCCAGAGGCAGGAGGCATGAGTGAAGTGGGAGGCAGGGGCCATGCTGGTTGTGTGATCAATGTAGCATACTTTCTAAACTCAGGGGGTGCTGAACAGCCCCCTGATCACCGCCACCTGGGCCCTGGATGTGGGGTCCCAGTTGATGGAGAGGAAGAATGTAGGTGGGAGACACAGAGGAGGCCTGCAGCTCCCAGACCACCCAGAGCCTAGGAAGGTAAGAAGATGAAGGGGTGTAGGAGTGACCAGGCTTAGCCTGGGGCCCTGTGTTGAAGCCCAACTTTAGAAACTACTAGAAGAACCTAATTGGTGCTCCACATGTGCAAAGAAACAAAAAAACCCCACATCATTAGGAGGCTAAAAACTACCGGGAAGGGCTTAGTTTGGAAGCAGAACACGCTTGTAGGAGGTTTGCAGAGACAGATACAACTAACTTTGCCTGGCACCTTTGTCTCGCAAGCCCAAAGCTGAGCACCCTCCAGGAGTTGTACCTGTTCCAAGAGCCTCAGTGTCAGCCGGGTCATTTGGTCTGCCACTGATGAGTCCAGCATCATGGGGGCCTGTAAGGTGACTGCAGAGGGGCAGGAGGCTATGCCCACACGCTCGCTGGTGTTCAGCTCTCAGCAGTGGGAAGCTACCCACTGTCACGGCAGGGTCCGCTGCGTGGGGTTTGGCTCACCTCCTGGAGACCAGCCTTGGAGACAGCAAGCGCAGAGAGTACATAGGAGGAGGCATGTCCCTCCCTGGACTGTAGGACCTGGAGCACAGGAGGCCTGGGTTGCCAGGTTTCCAGAGTCCTTCCTGAGCTGTGTATCCCTAGGCTGTCTGTAAACAATGATCGGCAGGTGTGGACAGGCAGGGTGAACTGGGGCAAAGGGGTAAATGGCAGACTCCTAGCACCACCCACCTCAGGACAGAGCCTGGAGGAAAGTACGGAGGAGGCCCCACCTACAGCCTCTGTCCCTTACGGGGACCCTCAGAGCCAGAAGTGCAGGAGTGCAGCTGGACACTGGGAGGATTTGGGAGGGGCACCTGTCAGGAACGGAAGATAGGAGGGGCTGGGGCTGGAGGCACATGGCGGGACGCACCCCATGGCCAGCAGGTAGCACCCAGAGCCTCTCAGCACATTAGGCACTGCTGCAGGTGGGGACAGCTCTGCAGTGACCTGGCTCAGAGATGGCCTGAGCATGGTCTCCTCCGGGGACACCTGGGCTGCATGGTGGGGTAGGAACAGAGGGAAGAGACTATCTATGGTGGTTCTGTGCTCCAGTCTGCTGAAAGTCAGGCCCACTGAGGAGGCAGATGAAGCACAGGTGAGGAACCCAGCAATGGCAGTGGCTGGGCCAGCATGGTGGGCCCAAGGGGGACCCGGAACCCAGCTGACCCTGAATCCTGCATGGGAACCCTGACACTGGCTTCAGAGTCCCTCAAATTGTCCACACTTTGGCATTTATAGTTCTATACCTAGTGTGTCTTGTACCACAATGATTCTGAGAACCTCAGGCGTGGGAGGCCAGGTGCCCTACTGAAGTCCTCAGAGCAGCTCTTGGACTCTGCTGGGTCTGGAGGGTGGGACTGGTAGGTGTAAATGCTGTGCGTACACCTCTGCTACAACAGAAGGCTGGGCCCTGCCCTCCTGTCACCCCACCTCCGCTGCATGCCAGTGGGTAGGGTCCTGGGGTTCTCACTGACACCGTTGACACTAGTAGACTTGGTCAGTTTAGATGCCAGTGTGTGTCGACAGCCTTCCTGATGGTGGCAATCTTAGGAGACATACAAACAGGAGGTCTGAGGGTGGACAAAATCTGCTAAATTAGTTTAGTTTATTAACCCCCAGGCAACTAGGAGGTAAGCCTCAGTGGGGTGCCTAATACCTTCCGCTGGGCATGGGTTTCTTTGACAGGATTCTAAATTTTATTTATTTATTTACTTTAAGATGTGGTCTCACTATGTTGCCACTAGTGGTCTCAAACTCATGGGTTCAAGCAATCCTCTGAGATCCTCAAGCAGCCACAGCCTCCCAAGTGCTGGGACTGTAGGCACATACTACTATGCTTTTTTGTTTTGTTTTGTTTTTGTGGTACTAGGGACTGAGCCCAGGGCCTTTGCACTGATCTACATATGCAGACCTTTTTTGACTTTTTATTTTGAGACAGGATCTCACTAAGTTTTTAGGTTGCTCAGGCTGGGCTCAAACTTGAGATCCACCCGCCTCAGCTTCCCAGTGTGCTGTGTTGAAGGGTAAGAACCACCCACACCTGACTTGAGAATAGGTTTTTGTTTTTTTTTTTTTTTTGTGGTGCCGGGGATCGAACTCAGGCCCTTGTGCTTGCAAGGCAAGCACTCTAATCACTGAGCTAAATCCCCAGCCCCGAGAATAGGTTTTTAAATAGACTCTTCTGTGGTTATTGTTGTCGTTGTTTTGAAACAGGGCCTTGCTATATAGTTTAGGCTGTCCTTGAACTCACTATGTTGCCTAGGCTGGCCTTTAACTCTAGGTCTTCCCGGCTGCCCCAAAAGCCTGCTGCCCCCTGTACATGCCATTAACACAGAGTCAGCCCACCTGGCATGGGATGAATGCTTTCTGGTGGCCAGGTTTCCAGGGCTTCCTGAAGATCTGTTTGCATTGTTGTCACATAGACTCTAAGATCTCCTGAAGCTGCAGCTGAGCTTGTATGTGAAGCATCATTCTAGCAGCTAAGGGAGGCACTGCTACTGCTATCTAGTCTGCTATTTAGGAGAGAGCACACAGAAGCACATAGGCCTCCAGGACAGACTGCATCCACATGGAGGCTCAGAACGGGTGAATGGAATAGAGGGAGCCAGAAACCCACTGTCTTGATTGTTGAGAACATACAAGCAACATATTTTAGAATATGTCCTGCCAAAGTGAGCGTACAAGCAACATAGTAAACGTACTAAAGTGATGGGGCATATCTGAAGGAATACTGTAGAAGGAAAGAGCTGTGGGTTGTGGGCTTGTACCAGGTCCTTGTAACCCATCTTCCTTTTCATGCCTTCTGATTACAGGCCACTTGGAGAGCTGGCCAATCCACAGATTCACCAGCCCCACACAGGTGAGTTCTGAACGTGTTCACTATCTTTGTTATTTTGGAGACAGAGTCTTACTATGTAGCCCAGGGGCTGGCCTTGAACTGAGGGGATCTTCCTGCCTCTGCCTCTCAGTGTTAGGATCACAGGCGTCCATCACCATGCGTGGCCTAAGGGTGTTCACCTTTCACATGAGTGGTCAACACAGGCACAGCTGTTCAAAAGGTTCCTGTCTTCCCTGGTTTGTGACTCACACACTGTGCTTTGAAAGGAGGTACCCTTCTAGTCAGACTCCAACTGAGGGGTTAGCATCCCTTTTACATTAATACCAAATGCAATGCCACCAGTGGTGGTGAGTGTAGGGAGAATTGTGCACCAAAAGTAATCCCGTCTTGTAGTGACCCCCTACCAGGTGCTGAGGCTGTGTGCCAGACTGCAGCATAAGGTCACCCACTGGTGAGGCTGGACAGTGCTTGCTGAGACTGACAGTTTTCTGATAAGGATGGGATGGGTTGGAGTACCCATAACTTTTCCCAAGGGCTCTTCTAGTCTTTGGTCTGCTTTGCTGTTTTAATTAGAGCCCTATAAAACCAGTAGCTTAGCAAAGGTGGGCTGGGGACTTCTGTAGTGCTGCAGCCTTTAACTTGTCCACTGTGCTGAAAGTAACTCCTAGACTTTCAAGCTAGACTTGGCTGAGTCTTGACACCCTTTCAGTTTGGCACCCTTTCAATTGAAGGCAGATGTATCTTTTAAATCTTTCTGGGAAATTCAAAGAGCAATAGGAAAGGAAAAAGGTGACCAAGGTTGTTAAGCTCACATGGACACACTTGTCTGTAAGCACCACTGTTTCCCTCCTGGGCCCACACACTACAGGTACATCCAGCCTGGCAGTTGTGCTGAGTGACATGAGGTACACGTGAATGCTTTTGATGGAAGTAAGCCAGAGCATATCTGCTTCCAACGAACCAGACTTCAGTAAAGAATTTGACTGATCATCAAAACTGTGGGCCATGATTAAAACCTTACATTGTTTCCACATCTTGGCATCTATCTTACACCGTTGGCCTGAGGCCAAGGAACAAGTGATGATTTCATGAAACTTTAGATTCCCACAATTAGCTTATAGACAAACCACATGAAAATTGCAACATTTTATTTTTTAGCACAGTTTTAAGTCCAAAGAAAGATTAAGGATGAGGAGGAAAACGGAAATTTTGTCTAAATAACTTGTGCTTTGCTTCTGTAAGCCTGCTTTGCAATCTCCTCCCCCTATTAGTCCTGTTCTCAGGGTTTGCAGCTGCCCTGACTGATAGCAGATTCAAGACACCTTACACTCCTTAAAGTGCCAGCAGATGCAATAAGAGCAGATGTAACACTACTCCACTACACCTTGTTCCTGGTGTGATGTATCACAAAGATGTGACAAATGCTCAAACTGGGTCTGTGTTACGCTAAGGAGGGCTGGCCTTTCAGCCCTCGCTTGTACAGAAGGTAAACATAAACAGTGAGACTAAGCAAACTGACACCACGGGCATCCTTAAGAAATGAAGGGGGCTACATTCTTAGGCAAAATAGGTGAAAGTTGTAACCAATGCAATCCACCAATGCCTGTATTCAAATAGGTGAAAAGTAATGTATCGAATCAATGAATTTAGTTTGTAGCCTAAAAATCTTAATGGGGCGGGGATTCATAAATAAATCCTGCTCTCTTTGTTCGTTCGGGACTCAGACTTTGAGAATGTAAACTTACCTGGGTCCGTTGATCTAAATAAACCTGAGTTCTCCAACTTGAGTGGCGCTAGGTTTCCCAAAGAGCTATAACATTTCTGTAACAACGAGAGTACAGCACACTGCTTTCTTAAAAACCATTTGCAGTAAATGTGGAAGATTCACCCCAACAGTTCAGTCTGCATCTTCCCATCAGGAGAGGCCGCTTTGCCCTCTCCCTGGTGGCATCACCGCATCACTTAAACTGCACCCTTACGAGACCTAGAAGGCGGGTTAGCCCCGCGCAGACCTCCTCTCGAAGCCCCACGAACAGGTCACATTTCAGGCTCCTCCAACTCGCTCACTTGGGCACTACTTTCGGACAGAGGCTGCGAGCTCAGACGCATAAGCGCTGGGAAGAGTTCATGGGTCCTAGAGGATCCTCGGTGGTTTCCTGTCCCTGCAACACTGGCACCCGCAGGGCCTCGGGTGCCTCTGGCTTTGGCTCCTTGGGTCCAGGTACCAGCAGGCAAGGAGACAGCGTGATGGCAGGGGCAGAAATAGTCACAACAGGGCCAGGGACGGAATCCCAGTGATCCTCTAGCAGGGAGCTGTCTGCAGCCATCCTCCAGGCCGGGGACAAAGGTTAGGGGTCCTCCTGCAGGAGCGGGGATTCCACCAGCTGACCTGCAAGGCCGGGGCCCTTCCGCCGGGGGAGGGCGCTCGAAAGCGCGGAACAGTAGCGCGAACCATCTGTTGAGTTCCGACCAATCACAACGAGCCCCGGGAACACTAAGCTCCTTTCATTGGTCCTGCTTGAGAGGGCGGGTACATCAATCACCCAGTCAGAGACTGGCAGAGCAAAGCTCCGCCCGGACCGCGCCTACCGAGTACGCATGCGCACAAGGGACAGCAGGCTCCGATTGGATGTGCTGTGGGGCGGGCCCACGATGCTGACAGTTGCCGGCGGGGAGGGCGAGCAGACGAGGGGGAGGGAGTGTAAATAGAGCGAGGGCGGCGAAGCGTCGGCCCCGCCACGTCCGGGCGACTAGCGGGGAGCCCCAGAGGGAGATGGAAGAAGATGAACAGGAGCAGCGGCGCAGGAAGGTGGAGGCCGGGAGAGCAAAGGTAAACGGCAGCTCTGGCCTCTTTCTCGCGCTGCTGCGGCTAGAAGTCCTCAGGGCAGCTTCGGTGCCCGATACCGCCGCCTGCCAGGAGCGGACGCGGTTGGGCTGGGGCCGCCGCCGAGGCCCTGTCCATTCTTGCCACTGGGATCCCCCTCCTGGCTGCCGCCATCTTGAATCCGCCGCCCTCGCTCTGGGCCCGCCCCCACCACTTAGGCAGCCAATGAGCGGCCAGGATGTGCGGCACCTCGCGGACGGGTCGACGCGGGGCATCCTGGGGCAGTGCTGCGCCTGCGTAGTGGAATCGGCGTTGGTTGTGCCTTGTCTTTGAGGGGTTTTGGGGCAGCGGTTCCCCCACGGGTCGTTCCACAAGGCACTGGGCCCACAGAGCCGTCCAGGGCTTAAAACTCCATTTAGAGATTCATTTTCCTGGGAATTTGCGGGTCTTTCATCTGTGAAAGTCCCGGATGGTGTCCCTGGAGCCGTGAGCCCACGCACACGCTCGGCTTAGCCTCGTGGAGTTCAGGTCCTGGAGTTCGGTGAACGCGACTTGTCCGTGTCACCTTCCTCTGTCCTGGTTTTTGTATTTAAGAAAAAGTACTCCATTTGGTATTCCCTGCCCTGGAAGCATGGGGCCGCTTTGAAAGGGGCAGAAGGAGGACCTGGGTACTGTGGCCGTTGCTGTCTGGGTTAAAGACCCAAGGAAGGTCCCTGGCCGGGACTAAGTAGAACCGCATGAGCCTGCTGTGTTGATTTCGTGGATCAGCTAATGGGACGCATTCACAGTTTATTCCTTCCCTTGTGTTGCGTCTGGAGTGGGTCTGGCGTCTGAGTACCCCTGACACACTCCTGCCCGTAAACTCTCTCTCTCTCTCTCTCTCTCTCTCTCTCTCTCTCTCTCTCTCTCTCTCTCTCTCTCCCTCCCTCCCTCCCTCCCTCTCTCTCTCTCTCTCTCTCTCCCCCCTCTCTCTGTCTCTGTCTCTCTGTTGTAGAAAGAAGAGGAGGCGAGCGAGACCACAGTGGAAGTAGAAGGAAGTTTTACTGTCAGGGCAAAACGAAAGCCACCTCTTACAGGATGGTGGGGGTGTCCAGAGCTGGAACACCGCCTGGGCCGGTCCAGTGTTGTAGATATGTAGGGTTTAGGGCCGAGTATCAGCCGTCCCCAAGAGCGGTCCCTGCTTGATTGATTGCTGTGCTCTTGGCCAGGCCCTGGATAAATTTGGGTAGGGGAAGTGTCTAGCATGGTGAGGCTTTTCCTGTCTTTTTCTCTCTTGGGTGTGGAAAGAGGGGAACATGAGACCCCCTTTTTTTTTTTTTTTGGTGCCGGGGATCGAACTCGGGACCTTGTGCTTGCCAGGCAAGCACTGTAACCACTGAGCTAAATCCCCAGCCCCGAGACCCCCTTTTTAACAACTCGAGGGTGGAGGACTTGCTGCTAGTTTCACTTTAGACAGAGGAGTTAGGAATTTGGGGAAGTCAAGGGTCACGTACTGTACCTTGTGGTAAGCAGCTAAAAATACTGCAAACTGTCAGCTTTCTGACTGCTAGCTAAAATCTAGGTGCAGATGGGGAGACACAAGTGGCAGGGGCCCAAACTTGTCTATCCGTTCCTATCACTACACTTGGGCCAACCAGGAGCCACTACACTAAAGAAACATCCAGGATGCATAGTGATGTGTGTGACAGAAGATAGCAGTGTCCCATGGTAGGGTGACAGGCTGAGGACAGAGCAGCCTCGTTTCAGATGGCAGATGTAAAGATGGAGGTTAGTTGCCTTGTTCCTCCCACACTTACACAGGCCAAGAGTTGGAAATGAGTCTAACCAGAATTTAGCACTTGGATTTGAGTAACTTGCTCCTGAGCCTATGTAGTTTGTAAATAATAGGAGTTATTGTAAGTAACAATTGTTATTGTAAATAATGTGGTTGAGACAGGGTGATGAGGAAGAATCACGATGCCTGCAGTTGAATGACCAGGCCAGACCCACTCTGTGCAGCAGAAGGAAGCTCTGTCACAGGTGACTGCATTTGATGGAGGAGGGCACTAAGATCATTGAAAACAATAGCCATATCCTGTCTCAAAATACAAGAAAAAGGGTGGGCTGCTAGGGATATAGCTTGTACTAAGGTCCTGCGTTCATTCCCCAATACCACACATGTACAAAAGAAAAAAAAATGGAGTTGGTTTTGAAGACAGTGTCCTTCAGAAATTTTTTTCTCATGTAAATGACCTTGTGTGGTTTTGTTTTCTTTTCCACAAAATTGTGCACTTGTGTTATTTGCACAAATGTTTGTTAAGCACTTTTGCTTCTGTGGCTACAGTTTTCAGGGAATAGACATCCCTCTGAGAAAAGACACTCCTGGTGTTTGATCTCATACTTCTTTTTTTTTTTTTTCATACTTTTGGAATAAAGTATTGGTCGAAGATGGTGCGTGAGCATGGTTGAAAAACCTTGGATTTGAGGGACTGAACAGAGCTAGGTTGTGCCTTCCGATGGGTGACATTTTGTGGCGGTCCCTGGTGCTTTGTTGAGCTGTGTCATGAAAAATAGAACATCTGATTCCGTAAAGGAAGATGTTAGATTGACCTGGCTTAATTAATTTTTTGCTATTTCTGTACCTTGTCTCAGAATCTATGGCTAGGAAGTTTTGGCTGGGAGATATATTTCCTTGATTAGGGGAAAATGGGGCCAGGAAGGGAACAGTTAGGCTTTTTATATAAATTTAAGCTTTAGCTATCCCTGATTAAGCCCTCAGCATTTCAAATAGATTTTTAAAAAAAGAATTTCTGTAAACTGCCAAGCTATTTTGTCAATTAGCTGTATAGTTTTCTTGTTTGTTTTTAGGCATAGTTAACAGTCCTCACCAGTGGAGTCTAGATGTAATCCCGAACTTACTGCTAGTGTCCTGGATGTCAATGAAAGCAGCATTTGGAGAAAGTGGTCTATTGGCCAACTGCAGCTGAGTGGACCGAGAGAGCCCAAGCCTCATGTTCCCCACGAGTCTGTTGACTTTGTGGTTTTGTTACTTTTTCCTCATTTACTTCTGTCTTTACCACTTTTCTACATTTTTGCGCAGCTTGCTCACTTCCGACAGAAAAAAACAAAAGGCGACTGTACGCATTCGAAGAAAAAGACGGCGAAGAGGAAGGGCCCGGCTGTCGATGCGTCTGTCCAGGAGGAGAGTCCGGTAGTCACCCAGGATGGAGGACTCCTTGAAGGAGGCGATGTTTGCAAAAGCACACCATGCAGCAACAGCCCAGACAGGGCCCGAGGGGCATTTGCAACTCAGGTAGATTTGCCCAGCATCGTGTTTTAACATTTTACTTCTAGTTACTGCTAGAGTAATTTACTAAGTTTTTAGTCTGTTTTCGTCTCTGAAAAGGGGGGATATAAATTTAATTATATTAAAAATTAAAACTTTATTTTAATTTACAAAAGGTAAGTACATATTTTGTAGTCTTATGCTTAATAAATGCTTTATCTTTGTTAATAGGGTTTTAAGAAATCTTGCATTAATTGCTTTATAGGCAGGTGTCATTTTGGTAATAGAAGTTTTACAAGTGTGAGTTCTTGGTGGCTGAATCAGCCCCTTTGCCAGGTGTTGGATATTTAAAACCTTGTATCTCTTCACTTCCTTTCAAATGTACTTGTTTGTTATTTTTGTCCATTGCCTGCTTTCTGAAAGAGGGAAGGGTGGAGGTATGACCAAAAAGGTGTGTGGGTAATGGAACTGGCCTCCTGCTGCCCAGGGTCTGTGAGCTCTGTGCGGTTTACCCTGTGGCAGGTGAGTGGGAGTTGAGAGTGCTGAGGATGTTGCCCTCTTGGCTTTCCTGGGGCCTCCAGCCCTGCCCTTAGATGGGCTCTCCTTGAGACTTCTCATGTGGACTGACATCTGGACTGACAAGTGAGAGCCTTGAGTCTTGAGCGTGCCTGCTGTTTGTAGCTCAGGGGATCAGGTTTAGGTATTTGCTAGGATGAACTGGTAAACTAAATTTTCCTCAAATTGGAAAAGAATTTGGAGGGCAGAATTTGGCTTAAAATTATGACATGTCTGCCTTACTAGAAAAAACGTAACTACTGCCAGTTTGTAAAGTATGTGATAGTCTACCTACAAATCTGGAATTTTGCTTCTTTTAAATTATATGAGACCTTGCCATGGTGCTCCTTTGTGTCCTGAGATTTCTGGATCTCTCTGTTGGCTACACCTTTGCTTGCCTGCACCCAGGTCACTACGCACTCCATGTCTTGTAGGCCTGGCATTAGTTGTCATTTGTTGTTCATCATTGTCCTCTCTTGGTGTCCCTAAAGGCAGGGCAGCTGTTTTCAGTGGCCTTGTCTCAGTTGGCTGAGAGTAAAAGCTTTGTTGAGAAGGCCTTGTGCCCACTGCTGGTGGCTCTGTTCCTTATCATTCCTGCCCAGCGTCTTTGAGGGGAAAAATCTTGTTGTGCATAGTTAAAAATCTTAAAATTTTTAGTTATTCATTTTGAAGTAATGCTAGATTTACACAAAAAAATTTGTAAAAGCTAGCAGAGTTTCAGGATACCTTTTACCTAGCTTCTTGAAATGTTAACGTCTTATGTAATGTTAGTATAATTACTAAAATCCGTTTCAGTTAACATTGAAATAATGCTGTGAGCTGATTGATGGACTTTATTCGTATCTGCCCATTGTCCCACTAGTGTTCTTTCAGTCCAGGGCTCTGCGTTGCGTTTCCTGGTCATGTTTCCTGGTCTCCTCTGGCCTGGGCAGTCTCTTAGCCTGCCTGTGACACTTTTGAAGACTAGCCAGTTATTTTGTAAAATACCTGCAAAATGTCAGTTGGTGTGTCCAGTGTGTCCTCATGATCAAATTCAGATTCACTGGTTGTGGAAGTGATGGCACTCCCCATCAGTGCACCTCATGAAGGCACTTGGTGTCCACGCTTGGTAGGACTTGTGGCTGGGTGATACCAACATGATCACTTAGTCTGGTTTCTCCTGATAAAATCAGTACTGTTTTCCTTTCTTTCGTAGTTAACTGTATTGTGTAGAGATACTTAGGCACTCTGTAAGTACCTGTTTGTCATTATACTTTGTTGTTATTTTTTTTTTTTTCCC